>MU005626.1:2814-90932 GCA_010405425.1 Lentithecium fluviatile CBS 122367 | reverse complement strand
GTTGTGGGCAGAGGAATGCAGGGGATATTTTGGGCGCGGGCACTCGAGCCAACTACAAGGGCACACAGAGTCAGGGACTAGATTAAGAGGCCCAAAGATGCTCAAAACTTATACCATCCTGTACCTCAATACTTTCTCAGTCAGATTGATCGTGCCATTTTACATTGATGTACTTCCCCAGCGCTATCACCAAAACAGCCGAGCGGCAGCATCGATCCGAAGTTCCGCTAACCCCCAACGTCATCCTGCCCCTCCTCAGATTACGCCCACGTACCTCGACCAGTACACACTCACCCTGCAAACGCACTACAACGGACCTGCAGGGACCAGCACATTGGCAGCTCTACCTTTACAAGAGTGCGCGCTTTTCGCCATGGCGTGCGCGACGCCAGCTCCGGTGAACACGCCAGAATGGCCTCGGCTGCCTGGTTTAGCTCCTTCGTGACAACTGCCGGGTGGGGTATCTGACCGACGATGCTTCGGGCCAAGAGAAAATTTCCCGTTCCTTTTGCGCTTGCAGCTGGGTCCTTTTGTTCTTGAACGTTCCTTTGGTCGCTGTGAGCTCTTTCTTCTTTTTTGCGAGGCTTTGAGGCATTCAGACGTTGTCGGACCGTCATCAATACATCGACTTGGAGTAAGATACGAGGCTGACTGACGATCTGAGCTTGGAGCTCTGGCTGATCACTCTCCAGCAGCTTCATTCCAACGCAATGGTTCTCCCCCACGGCGTGTACCGAGCGGACCACGTAGGTTCGTTCCTACGCCCAAAATCCGTCATCAATGCGCGCGAAGCCGTCGCGAACGACAAATCGACATTCGAAGAGCTACGAAAGGTCGAAGACAAGGCAGTCGCGGACGTAGCTTCCAAGCAAATCGCCAATGGCATACGCTCAATAACCGACGGGGAGTACCGCCGTGCGTACTTCCACCTCGACTTCCTACAGCACCTCTCCGGCATCGAGATCAAGGGGCAAACAGGCCTCATCAGACCCCACGGATTCTCGCCACCCGTCCTCGCCGTGACAGGGAAGCTCGGCCACCCAAAGGCCATCCAGGTCGACGACTTCGAATTCCTCGAGAAGACCATCAAAGAAAACGGCGGTGCTGCAACGACAAAAGTCTGCATTCCCAGCCCAACCATGGTGCACTTCCGCGGCGGCCGCGCCTCCATAGACATCAACTCGTACCCCGACCTCGACCCGTTCTTCGAAGACCTCGCACGCGTCTATCAGGAGGAGCTGGACTCGCTATACGAGGCCGGGTGCCGCTTCGTGCAGCTGGACGACACGAATTTGGCATATCTGTGCGACCCGGATATGCGCAAGCAGGCCGAAGACCGTAACGAGGATCTTTCTACCCTCCCGCGGAAATACGCCGAACTCATCAACGCCGCCATCTCCAAGCGCCCCTCGGATATGAAGATCGGCATCCACCTCTGCAGAGGCAACTACCGCAGCAAATGGTTCGCCTCCGGCGGCTACGAGCCCGTCGCCGAGGTCCTGTTCAAAGAACTCAACGTCGACGCGTATTTCCTCGAATATGACGATGCGCGGTCTGGCGACTTCAAGCCGCTGCGTCACCTCCCCGAGCACAAAGTCGTGGTGCTGGGCCTAATGAGCAGCAAGAAGAACTCGCTAGATGACAAGGCGGAAATTATCGAGAGGCTGAAGCAGGCGGCAGAGATTGCGCCAAAGGGGTTGGCACAGTTGGCGTTGAGCCATCAGTGTGGGTTCAGCTCGACGGTGGAGGGAAATGAGCTCACTGAGGAAGAGCAGTGGGCGAAGGTGAGGTTGGAGGTTGAGATTGCCAAGGAAATTTGGGGTGATGATCTGAGTAAGTGAGTGGCGAGGGAAAGAGGGAGGCGCGTTGGTGGAATGGGAAGTGATTTTGCATGGTGGTGTATGGCCTGAGGTAGGGTAATGGTATATTCCCAAAGGCTGCCCCCGTGCGCCGCAATTGAACGAATGTCATGATGCCTCCCCGCCGGTCGTATCTCTTGTTCATTGTTTTATCGAAGTTATCTTCGCTTTGGTGAGGTATGTTGTCTCCAGTCTAAAACACGGGCATAGGCACTGCACACCTGCTACGCAACACTCACTCGTCCAACGTGTCCAAGACGTTCCTTGCTATGGATGATGCTGAATAGCTAATACGAGTCCCAGATCCTTACGTACCCATGTAAAGATCGTTCTCAAATATCATATCCTGTATCCCACCATTCCCGCTTATCCGATGAAAATCGCCCTACCTTTCCATTCACACCCAAAAATCCCGTGCCGCTCATATCCACCAAGCTCGCCATAAATCTGCAATGCAGCCCTCCACCCTGTGCCTCCACCCCATCCGCACGCCCAATCTACTCATTGGAACACCTGATGCTCTGCGTCCTGTCGCCCCACTCGATGAAAGAATCGCGGCTATCGGTGATGTGGACGGCTTGGTTCTTGTTGGGGTCACCGGCGCAGTTCTCATCCCTACGTGGAAGAAAGGCATGCGTTAGCGATTACAGCTGGAGAGGGTAAATAGGGAGAGGAGTTTACGCGTAGAGCATGCACCCCCACTTGCGGCCGTCGGAGCGCGGGCGTAGCTTGATGGAGCTGATGAAGCCGGAACTAGGGTAGGGTTAGCGACGGGAGCGCAAGAGTAATAAGTAGGCGGGGGGTGCGTACGCGGTCTTGTAGCATTGCGGATTCGACAGGTCGGACTCAGAGAGGAGGTAGTACCAGGGGCCGCGATACTTGATGTCTCGGAAGTACATGACCTATGCCAACCGGATTAGCGTCGGTGCTACGAGAGCTGTAGGAGTACTAGACAAGGATTAGAGGGGGGTGGGAGGGCGCTTAACGTACCATGGCGTCGCACTTGTCGCGGCTGATGGTGCAGGGGCTCGCGGAGAGGTTGGCGTCGCCGATGGAGGCTGCGGCTGGGATGCCGGCTTCGAGGGGGACGGCGACGCTGAGGGCCGTGGCGAGCATGCTGGCGAGAAGGAGGAGACGCATTGTGGATGGTGTATTGTGTGCTTCGGAAGAAAAGTGTCTAAGTAGCAATCGACAATGAGGAAGTGGGGTTGAGAGTGCGGATAGAGGTGGAGGAGAAGAAAGGGGGGAATAGCGAATCGAAGGAGGGCTTATAAAGGACTCAGGGCAAAAGTCGTAGGCTAGGTTCGCTAACAGAAGGCTTCATTGGAAGCATTTACGTATGTCAGGCGGTACTCGCAAACGCAAAAGTGGAGCTGAAAGGGGAATACCGGCAAAGAGGGCCGAAGGATTTGGTGTTGGGGGATGAGTTTGTGGAGTGAATACCATACATCCAGTGATTGAGGCGGTGCGAAAGGACTGTTACTGAGACGGTAAATGCAAAACGAATGGGTAAAGGGCGTTCTCTAGGCAGAAGCGAGTGAAATAGTCAGATTTGGGGTAGCTAATAGGGGAGTTTTGACATTGTTTTGGTGGGGGTAGGGAAAGAGTAGCCCCGAGACCTGCTGCTGTTTTCAGGAAAACAAACGCCTGTTGGAATGTTTCCCTTGTGAGGAAACCCGCTAGAAGTGTGTATACAGATTTGGAAAAGAAGAGAAGCTTGGTTCAAATGTGTGAGTAGCATAAGATTATAAGTTGTCATAGCTTCCCGCAGGCCCGATCCGTGAAATGATACTTGTGCAAGGCTATGCCAGATCCAATGCTTCAGGCTACGCCCCAGCCTAATTTCCGAGAACAAATGACCTGTCCTGGAAATATTCCACCCCTTTGGAATAGTCAGAAGGACTCGACCAAGTGGCCTAGTCCATGTAGCACTTCATGCTCTTCGCCCTCTTGTTCCATAGGCCCAGGTTCTGCTGCAGAACATCGAACCAAAACGACTCGCCACGACACATGGTCTCCCTGAACACTGAATTTTAGTATCACTCTCTCACTCCTGCCCCGAGCAGTAGTCGATGCGGTCGCCGTGCGTGCTAGTACCACGCCGCAGACAGTTCAGTTTACGAGTACACAGTTGACTTACGAGTACATCCAACATCCCCAATGTTTCCTGCCGAGGCGCGTCTTAAGGAAGACGGAAGACAAGAAGTTCTGACTTTAAAACCGGTCAGTGAAAGAATGTGATGTTCAAGCGAGAAAGTCAGGGCATACCGGATGGCATAGCAATCCGCATTGTCTTTGAAGTAGTGGTTGAGGTTGTACATGGAGATCATGTATTGGAGGTTTCCTTTGTAGCCGTCTTTATCGAAGATCATCACCTAGAACTATTAAGCGAGTTTCGAAAGGAATGCTGAAAGCAGTAAGGCTTACCATGCCCGGACAGTTCAGCGGACCAGTGCAGTTAGCGGCGGCAGCATCAGACGCGACATTATTGCCGGTAGCTATGTCTGTGGCTGAGGGCGGGATGCCCGAGCCAAGTGCGGAAGAGAGAAAGGCTGCGAAGATGAGAAAGAATCGCATTGCGGTAGTTTTAGAAATGTTTGTTGCTGAAGTATGGAAAAGCGCTTCTTTGTATTATTGAATAAAGTAAGAGGGTTGTCATTGACACGTAACGGTTGGAGATGCTGGTTATCATCGCTTAGCACCGTTTTACTTCCCCAAGGTGAAGGCCCAAAGCCCCGACCAGCCACTGTTGACCTGCCGTACTGAAATTAATTCTTTCTCAGTGTATCCTTGATGGTAACCAACTTTCGACCGACCCGCTGCAGGGGTCATCCGTGATGTGAGTGGCGCATCAAGCCTTGAAACTCCGGCAGCTCAGAGAGCCTATTCTGTTGCTGTTGCGCGTGCGTAGGCGGAGGTACGAACTCGGGAAGATCTGATGGATCCGATTGTGATATCGCCTCTTTGCCCTTCTTGCTTTTTTTCTTCCTGCGTAACGCCAACGGGGCGGTAAGCAAGACGGTAATGACACATAGAAGGACGCCTAGAGCGATGCCTGCTTTCATTCCCTTGGAGAGCTTTTTGGCGTTCCCGGACACACTTTGACTGGAGCCTGTCGCTGTTCCGCTTGTCCCGGAGGTTCCAGTAGGAGTGGAATCAAGAAATGCAGTAAGAGTGTTTTGGCCGTTTTTGCCGACTTGGTCGAGGAGGAATTTACAATCGTTGCTTGGTGGTGGCCTTTCGTCTCGAAGTTCGGCAGTGCCGTTCAGATCACAGGCATTGTCTCCGTGGTGCTGCCAGTACTCATTTGCAGCCCAGGAGTAGGCAACTGAGTTGTTACAACCCCTAAGTCCTCCTATCAGTAAATGCTTGGTCTATAAGGCATTGGACTCACGAGAAAGCTCCAAAGACCCCCTTGTATGTGTCAACCGTAAGCCCTGGGCAGTTTGAGGTCATATTGTGGTCACAAGCGTTGGAGATGTTGTCGAAAAGTTCTGCCACATTGTTGGTGTTGAATACATCTTTCTTTGCTACACATCGTAATGAGTCGACCATGCAGGAACAGAGTAGTGAGTACGGTTTTGGCTGCATGGTCGGATGGCCAGCATTGGAGGGGTTTGTAGGGCAGGGAGGAGTTGTAGCTGTCGGTGTGTAATCCACAGCATTGGAAAAGCTTGGTTTCACTGTGGCCATCGCTGAGGATAAGGCGGAGAATCCATTCATGGGCATGATTTCGTCGCCATTTGCTCCTCCAACGTTGACCAGACCTGCACAAAGGTAAGTTGAAATATATACTGGGGCACTATGTGTGCACACTTACCGTACGATTGATTCTGAGTAAGATTCGGGAGAAAGGTCATAACGATAGCCCCACTCAAGCTCTCCGTCGCATTGTTTTTGAAGAATTCAGACATGTATCCGTACGTGCGATTGTCCTTTTCCTGGGCCTCCACCCAGCACCCAGTATCCGAGGAAAAAACTGGTATCGTACTGTCCTGGAAACTTCGGGCGAAGTGATCGACATCTTCTGCGCGAGGGCATGGCTCCGTGTCGCGGCCACTGACCATCAACAAACCGAAGAAGTCCGCACGCTCCTCAGTGCAAGTGACAAACTCGAGTGCCTCCTTGTATTCTGCAATAGTATCTGTCGTTCTCCCCCATGTAATGCTAACCCAGCCAATTGGAATTTCTCGAAGGCCTTTCTCTCGAATGTGTTGCTTCACGTCTCGGGTCGCTGCCTTAACAAAAGTAAGTTGATCCTCATCAGACATGAAACCCCCAACACTAAGGGCTAACAGATTTGTAAAGCTTGCAAGGGAATCCACCACTTGAGTGTAGGAATTCAGTAGTCCTTCGTGCCAGCGGGGATTGTAAGCGTCGATATCGTAAGCTGCTCCTGTCACGTCGGCGACAACGTAAATTCCAGCGTCGGACAGCAACTTCATGCATGCGCTGTGGTCGAGAGTCGGGTTTATGTAATATATCCGCAACACATTGATATTCAAGTCCTGGAAAAATGGCAGATCCCTCTCACAGGTTGGTCCATCCGCAAGAGCGTCAACGGGTTGTGTCGACGAAAAGGAGCCGAACGTGGGGGAATAGTAAGTCAGGCCGCGGATCTGAACTAATCAACACCGAACACTCTACTTGTTTTGACTGAACACGTACGATAAAAGCCTTCCCATCGGTCTTGGTAAAAAAGTGGGATCCTTTAATTACGATTGGGTCGAGCTCAGCGTGCACAAAAGAAAAGAGCTGAACTAGCAAAGCCAGCCACGAAAGTACGCCTAAAGACGCTACTTTGAACATGATGATCTCATAGTGTGTGTGTGTGTGTGTGTGTGTGTGTGTGTGTGTGTGTGTGTGTGTGTGTGTGAGCAGCGAGAAAGTCGTAAAAGCGAAGGTATGCTCGATGCCTCGTGCGATTTGGTGAGGCGCACAGCCCCACGATGCTGCGCCGCGCCCCTACGGATTAACACACCATGCATGTTTCAAGAGCTGCAATCACGCACAGGGATTGGTCGAATTCCTCCCGGAAGCATGCGAGATGGAGGCTCCCGTAAGGTGGCATACGCGCCTGGTTCTTGGTACGGTGTTGATGCAGTGTGCCGTCATAATTCCTTGTTTGCCAGATGATCGTCGGCCATCGAACCCTCTCTCAGTTGCTGGATGAGGCAAGCACAGTGAGGCGTTGACAGGGGAGCAATTGGAAGTGGCTGAAGAGTATAAGGTATGCTTGAAGACCAGAATAGTGCCAAATGAAAGAGCTGTTACAAAGCTCGGTTTTACTTTGAAGGGGAGAAGGATGATCAAACTCCTGCTACTGCTGCAGCAACAGTTGACGCAATCGCATTGAGATGGTCGATGGGCTTCCAAAGCTGGTGACATGGAAATTGGTACATGGCATGTCAAGAAAATACGAGTGACCCCGGGAGGAAAGCATGCGAAGTCCCACCACCAAATCGACATCTGTGGGTGGCTTCAACCTTGCATAGAGAATAGTGTCGTCTTGGTTGTAGTCGCGAGTATGTTTTAGCACAATTTCCGGCCACTTTGTTTTCACGAATTCAGTGTGCAGCAGGCGCAATTTCTAATAGCTAGGACATGTACTATCTAAATAATGGTAACCTTATTAATTAAGACCTTGTACTCTTCTTTAGTAGTAGGCTTAATAAGGATATAAATATACGTTATTATATAGAGACCTCTAGAGGACTAGCGCGTTCTCTATTATATATAAATTACTTGTTTTAAAAGACTTAAATAAAAAGGATCTAATACAAGCTTTATAGATTAAAAAAATAAAGGTAGCAGCTTTTATACCTATAGCTTTTATTATGAAGAAAATTTATTATAAAGCGCTATGGTTATTTTTAGAATTATTATCTTAAATAGTACATTAAGTTTAAATTTCTTAGTTTGCTAACCTGCTAAATAAACATCTCCCTCTCCCCCTACTCGTTCTTATGTGCAGCAGGAGATTTTAGGCCGCGTGCAAGGAATTGTTATATCTAACCCTCTCCACTCCTCGGGAGGCGTAATTGAGGCATTGCTGAAGCCTAACGCACTGTCGGAGGCGTATTGAGTTCCGAGCAGAGACATCGGGGCTCAGCTTGTGAGTTTGCGACTGTGCCGCACTTACGCCCCACAACGAACACGAGATTTTGGGGGGCCAGACTCCTGGGTAGTTATTGGCTGACATTGCTCCGTGAGAGTGCAAATATATGCATCTCGTGTTGCTCTAAGCGCTGTCCAATGACCGCGGACGTGACGTGTGATTGTGGTGTCCGGTATTGCAGCAACTGTCAACGGAGGGAACGGCGGTCAACAGTTTGCATTAGGTCACCGACATCGATCAGTTTTGGATTCCTTCCTCGAACGATTGTCCTGTAGTAAGATCTTTTGTTCCTCCTCAATGCTCACTGGAATCAGTTCCTAACATTCTGACCGTAAACCCTACGACTGCCCGCGATAAATCCCGAAACGTCCAGCGGGACATTCTCTCTTAAGCCATACCTCAACTTCTTATCCGAATCGCGTCCAACCCTCGAAGCCTCAACGCTCAAAGGCACAAACACCCCCTATCCGACCAACCACCCCAAAGCCCCATTCCATCGACTTTCTCTCCACTCCTCACCTGCAGTAATCTAGTTATACACGTAGTACTTGCAAGCCTCCTAGACACACCTTCATCTGACCCATCTTTCTTAAGAAAATAGTTATGTTACAGAGTGCACTGAGATCAACAATAGCTGGTACATTTTCCTGACGTCCGCCAAGGTGTTGCAGAAACGCACCTCCTAAGTCGTCGATCACTGAAGCCATAAAGGGTAAGTGACGAACATACGGCACAGTTCGGCATCCAACTTACCCAGCACTGAATCAGACCGTTCGTGGATGCAACGGGCTGATGTCAAGCTTCGCGATTCGGTAAATAAGCGTTCTAACCAAGACCTGCGTACGCCGCCGCAACCACACCTCAATGACGGTAAGATAGATAAGGCCAAGTGCACACCCACACAAGTCCAAGTTATCCAGATAACTGGATGCCATCGAGATCGTGATGCTCTCAAGACTCGGTTCCATAACGATTTGGTGAGCTCGAGAAGGTCGTTGGAGACTGCGCCACGTCTACCCTGCGACCGCATAAGACAAATAGTAGAAGATGGAATCTCCTCGCATCCTTTCTCGAGACTTCTCGCTCACTGCTTCATTTTCGAATCCAACCGCACCTATCCCAGTCCACCGGGGCTATTGATAAGATGCCGCTAGCCCACGCCCTTGTCACAGACGATTCGGACTTCTCCAAATTCGCACACCCTTCATGTTCGAATCGATCCACGAAGGACGCCCCAACGGCTTCGTCGAAGCCTGCTGGCCGCGCAGCCTCACCCCCGACGGCGCGCAACTCTACGCCAGCGGCTTCATCGCGCACAAGAACATGGATCGGTCGGTAAAATGGAGCAAGGTGACCGACACCGATACGGGCGATATCATCGGGTTTCGCAGTGGTTTGTGTTACAGGGGGAGAAGCTGCCGGAGATGGAATATGATGGGCCGCCGGGCATGTGAAAGGACGAGGAGAAGAGGTATGGGCAGAGTGTTTGGAGGAGTTTCGAGAGGTTTAGGAGGGCGGTTATCAGGGAGAATGACTTACGGATAATTGGTACGTGGAACCCGCCAGCGCCAGGCTGGAAATAGGACGCGCGGTTGATGCGCTTCGATAGTGATTAATATCATGACCGTCCACCCGTAGCATCAATATGGGGGCGCGGGAACCATGATGATGGAGTGGACTATGGGCCTCGCTGATGAGATCAACGCTCTGGTATGATGTCGACCCTCCTTTCGCCGTTTACGGGGTTGTGAACTAATGCGCAAAGTGTGTTGTCGAAGCTACGCCTGCGGGCCGCTGGCTTTGTGAGAAGTCTGGCTTCGCTGCTAAGTGTCATTTTGCTGTTCGGGCTGATGAGAGTTTTGGGAAGGGTGTGGCGCAGAGGCTTTTCTTTATGGTGAGGCCGAAGGCTAGGTAAGAGTGGGTCGGTAGGCGGCTGGAGAGAAATTGGGGCGACTTTCTATATCCATGGAACGGAACTTCATTCGTTCCTGGAGATGGGGGCGCCGTTCGGTGAAGAGTAGACGCTTCACTGTTATCAAGGCGTAGTCGAGGCGTCGGGACTGGAATCTTAGCGAAAGCTTAGCTGTCCTATAGCAAAGGTTAGCAGAGGTTGATTGCATACATAGTTGGCGCGCGCACGCAGGTGCACGCCGAAACCCTGTCATTTGTAGCTGCCTTTTTCGGCTTCCGTCATCGCTGGTTCGTTGTAATACAAATAGCTTGGCAACCATCCATATCTCCACCACGGCGCCGTGCAACGTTGTGACATCTGTCAAAGATCATTGAACAGATGGTAATTTTGGTGCATCAGCTCGCTGAGCTTGGCCTCAGTAGTTATGTCATTCGAAGTTCTTCCAGCCACCGATGATGACTTCGCTCCTTTCGTCCCGCCACTCTTCGGCACCCTGGGCGCGGCTGCTTTTATTGCCGGCTTATATCCAGACAATAGAAGGACAGAGGAAGGCAACAGAACGATTCATGATTGAGAAGTTGGCGCCCAATACATGTCTGAGTGATTGTTATTTACGGAAAATTGCAGGGCCAGTAATACAGGTATCAGATGGATGAAAGTGATCGACACGAGCCAGGCCGGAGAGGATGGCAAGCCAAAGATCGTTGGAGTCGCGCAGTGGGCAGCGCTGGAAGATGCTACGCAGCACTACGCCAACTGTTTAGAGGTTGCGCCCGAAGACACCCGGGCATATGATCTCGATAAGGAACATGCGGGCGAGCTATGGGAAGGTTATATTCGGCCGAGGCGCAAGTTGTTGGAAGACGAGAAGCTGCCGACCATTTGTGAGTTACTTTACCTCCGAGCAATCTTTTCCTATGAGAATTCGAGCTAACAGTAGGTCTTGCAGGCCTGCCAATACTTTGCGTATGGCCGCCGTACCAGAAACAAGGTGCGGGTAAAAGTCGATAGAGTGGGGATGCGATTTAGCGGATCGGGTCAACGCTATTTGCACCATCGAAGCCTCGACCGCTGGGTAGAGACTGTATGAGAAGTGCGGATACGAGTTGCAAGAGCACGTGCAATTCTCGTTCGAGGTTTCAGAGAATTTCAAAGCACAGACTGTCGTCCGGTGGTATACGCTTCATGGTTAGACCAAGGAAAGTGGCTGGTTAGGAATTCAAGGGGAATGGCGTTTGCCTGGACTGTTGTGATTTCGATGACCTAGTCGGGCGGGCATTGGATACGCTTTCAATTCGAAAGGAATGCATAAACGACAATAATGGACAAAGTATTCGGCGAGCGTTCAAATCCTTGTCTGGTGGTCCAAGAGATTATTGGAATTGGTGTCGAGAAGGTGTGGAAGTGAGGGACGGAACGAAAAGGGCCGTGGGCTGATGACTAATCATCTCGTCGCGTTGGTATTGGACAAAGCCACCTGGCGTTTGCCGTCAACCTTCACAAGAAAGGAACCCTCCAACATGTCAGAATACCTCCTTCCTCCACCTCAGCCACCATGAGAGCCAACTTGTCGTGGGACACACTAGGTCCCTTTCTCGTTTGGCAATTTCTCATCCCCTTCGTAAGATCATACCCTTTGCTTCTCTCCAACAAATGCTGACGCTGTAGGCCGCTGGCTGGGTACAAACCATCCTCTACGGAATCTTCATACGCGCTGGCGACCCTAAGCCTGCGCCAGGCTCCGCGCGCTTCGTGAAGCACCGCCGGTACATACTCATCGCCATCTACCTCGCGTACTTCGCCTTCACCATCTACGAGGTCGATTTCAATCTCCAAAAGTCCAGCAACGCGTACAATGACTTGGGCGTGCCGATAGACGTCGACGAGAGCGGCATACAATCACGCTTCCGGAAGCTCACAATCCGATTCCACCCCGATAAGGTGCGCGCTGCAGACAGGGACAAGGCGAACGATTACTATGTGCACCTGAAGCATGCGCGGGACATCATTCTGGACCCGGCGAAGCGCTTTGCGTACGACCGCTTTGGGCCCGATATACTCCAGACGTGCTCGAAATGCTTGACCGTCAAGGAATTCACCGATAATGCGCTGCTCACGGCGCTGGGGACATACGGCGCGCTGCTCGTCTTTATGCTCGGCGCGAATGCGCTCGGCTTCCTCAAGGACGGCGCTTATTGGCGGTACCTCGCTATCGTCGCTGTCGCCATGTTCGACCTGCGCACGGCAATGCGCCCCGACCACCCCTCGTTCCTCACCAAGTGGCTCAATCCCCTCGTGACGTCTACACACCTGCGCCCCGCGTACCTCCCCTTCCAGGTCATCATCATCGCCAAGAAGGCCGCCATCTCCGCCGCCCAGTTCCTGGGGCTACTCATTCCGCTATATCGCGACGACCCTCAGAAGCCTGCCAAGGCCGCCGATGATACCGAAGAAGCGCGCCACAAGCAGATTGACCGTCTTGATGGTCTTGTCAGAAACTCAAATATGGACATAACGCGGTTGCTGGAGCTGGAGAGTATACCATTCAAGGAGAACGAGCAGGCGAAGAGCGAGTTGCGGGAGGCGATGAAGAAGTACATGGTGCAGAATGTGGTGCATCAAGAGAAGGACGTCAGAAACGCCATTGGACAGAGCATCATGAAACGAAGGGTGGGCGTGCCGCATGGTGCGGTGGGTAACAGATGAGTCGCCCCGATCGAATTTGTGCTTTGCTACGATATTCTCTGGCTGTTTGCTATAGAGCAAATTCATCCTATTTCATGCACGACGATCACGTCACCATTGCGACCTACTGTTTCCATTACCATAGACCAAATCCGAAAACAGCGACAAGACCATAAGCGCCGCAGCGAGCCCGCCCGCCCATTCACCCTCAACATTTTTGGGAAGGTTCACCGTATTGCTCATCCAGACTACCTTCAGTCCATTATGCATGGAAAATTTGTATATCAACCAGCCACACCCGACCACCCTCAACCCCACGTCTCCCATCTAGGCACAGCCGGCGACGGGGCCGGGTTCTCCAGAATATGCAGGAGATGGCTGCCCAGGAACTCGACAAGCTGCTCCTCTCGATCAATCCAAGTCGGCAAACACATAACGCTGTGACCGTTATATTGCCCGGCCTGATCGCCCTCTACAGGCCACGGCAAGGAAATCTGGTCCGGGACGCTACCTGCGAGGAGCTCGCTGATAGGTCGGTGTTCGGGCTCGCCATCGCTAGGTGCGGAGCTCGGTGGCGTACTGGATTGCTGGTCCTGGTTGTCTTCGGGACCGTAAGGCTGTTGGGACTGTGCGGACGCTGAGGGCGAGGTGGCGCTGCTGTATGGCATGCTGTAGCTAACGGTGGCGGCATCTTGGTAGTTAGTACCTTGGAGGTCTTCCGTTCGTGCGGCGCTGCCATCTGTTGCGGCACCGCTGTTTGTTGACCTGTGGGCGATGGAAAGCTCTTCCTGGCTTCCCTTGGCCCCTTGAGATCCCTGGGGCTCTGCGGACTCCTCGTGCGCCGCGACGCCCTCAACCCTTCCAACATTATTACTGGAAACCTCCTCCCGGCCACGATCCCGTCTAGCTTCCTCGCGCGTACACCAGCTGCGCCGAGTATGATCGGCGCGTCGCCCACCCCGATTACCCCCAGTCCCCTCCAGTCTGCCGCGACGCGCCGGCAGAGGAGTGGATCTGTCAGTCGGCGCGTTTTGGGCCCACCGCGAGGTAGCCCTGGCGGCGTTGAGGGCTCTGCTCGCTAGGCGGGCTTCCGTTAATGCGGCTAGGGAGCGGACATGGGACATGGTTGGGTTGGTGGAGGGAGTGGTGTTTGGCATTTTGTGGTTTGTGAAAGGGTCGCGAATAGTGCAATAATAGACGGCAAGTTAATACAATAGAGGGTTATACAGAAGAAACCGTGTGGCTTTGCAGGTTGTGCAAATCGAGAAAGTGCGAGGGGCGAAGACAGGCAATTGTGATTCGTTAAGGCAGGCCCAAAGACGGCTTTTATGGGTATTCATCTTATCCGAGAATAGAATTTATGGACTGATAACGGCATTTTTGAGATACTGTACAGAAGTTGGTGTGCCGTGGTTGGTAGCTAGGCAGGGGAGTCAGTGGGCTGTCAGAACCGCAACTTGGAAAAGATATCTGGTGCGTGATGAACAGATGCTGCGCATGGTAACTAATTCAAATATGAGATGAGAACACAAGAGAAAGTCGGTGAAAATACTTCTAAACGGTGATGAGCAATATGTTCTTGGAATGAATTCGCCACGTTCAGAACTCGGGAAACGAAGCAGAGCGCCACCAAATTTTTTAAATTTTTTGTTGCTCTAAGTATGTTCTGGCGGAAGACCTTCCAATGTTCTATCTAAAGCAACGCACAAGTCGATAACACCTGTGGCGTGCCCCGGAATGCAGGATAAGAAAATCAACGGTTGGTGGTCACGTTCATGTGGTGCGCAACATGAGTTTGGGTGCATTTTCGACCAATCGCATACCGGTACGTGTGCAGTGTGCGCACGACGCTAATTGGCCGCGGTTCTCTTCGTCTATAGCAGAAAAGGGAACAAAGTGATCACTCTGCTCTTTTCAGGCGTCATGTGACCATGCTCATCAAATCCAGATCCGCAGACACCCAGAGCACCCTTTCTTGTGATATGCCTACTTGCAACGTAGGACTGAAATACCGGTAGGTATTGGCAATCGCGGTCCCTACACCAGAGAAATTAATCTTCAACTCGGCGGCCTGAAACCGCGTGAGAGATATCGGCTTGGGTTGAGGACGTCGACACTTGACTTGCATCATCGAAGTTACCCGTGCAGGTATGCGACTATTAGATTCGTTCAAAGAATCCACAAAATTTTATGTCCATTCGAATGTGGAATAAGTGGTCAGACTCCAGCTAGGCTCGCCAGAACCACGAAGTGTTATTGGTCACAGCTGGTATCGACAGTCATGCCTGTTAAAATTACCCAATTCAGCTAGTCGCACTTCTTTCATCTTTGAAAAACAATGAAAGCTTTGATTGATTAGAATGAGCGTAAGCCCTCTCTTGGGTAGACTACTCGATAACGGAACCAAATGTCGGCCACATCATCAACAGACCCAATCCTAACGCTGCAGCGTCAACAACCCCGGCCGATACGGCAACGTGTTATAAGCTCCGCCCGAGCTCGGCGCCCTTCCCTGATACAACAACTTCAAATTACACGGATCCACCGTCATCGTCTGATCCGCATTATCCCTCACCAAGTCTCCGTGACTAATATCGTTCGTCCAAGTCGCACCACTGTTCGCCTTGCCCGCGAACGGATTGCTCTCGGTAGCAGCCTGTGCCGTCCACGTCCCTCCAAGACTGGTTGCAGTGAACGAGCGGAAGTAGCGGCCGTTGCTGCCGATGGCTTCGACGATCATGAGGTACTTGCTCTGGCCCTTGAGGGTGTAGACTTGCACGGCTTCGAAGAGGTTGTTAGTAGTATCGCTCATGATAACTGTAGAGGCGGTGCCGAAGTTGCCGGGGAAGTTTCCGATGGGCATGCTTGCGCGGTAGATCTTCCCATTATCCCCCGCAAAGAACAGGTACATATTCGAACTGTCTCCAATGAGCGTCTGATCGATCGGACCCGTGCTAGATCCCGAGATGGAGCCGGAGAATAGCGGCTGCGCGGCGGACCATCCGTTGCCGTTGGTCGGGTCGGAAGCCGTGCGGTAGGAGAAGGCTGTTGCGCCCCATTGGTAGGCCATCACCCAGACGCTCTTGGGGGCGAAGTAGAAGAGAGTTGGGGCGACGACGGCAGAACTCATGCCGTTTTGGGAGGCGGCGCCCATGTCGGTCCAGTTGTTGAAAGTGCCGAAGTTCATGGAGCCCCAGTTTGAGCCGTAGGTTGTGGCATAGACGAGGATTTTGCCGTTGTAGGGGACGGCGGTGACTTCGTGTGTAGAGGGTCAGTCATGTTTCCAGACGTTTGACGTGCCACTGAACGAGGAATAGGCTTAGATGATGGGATGTGCGTACAGTCCTTGAGCGAAACCCATCCATTCTTCGGTTGCGCCAATGCGTCAGACGATGTCCAGCGATACGTTGATGGAAGACTGCACTGCGCGACGACGGTGGCCACCGACGCCAGCAAAGCAATCCCAGTGCTTAGAAACATCATCTTGAATTTTTCTCGCGGTCTCAAGTCCAGAAGAAAACGTTTCGCGCGGTTCCGTCCCAAACGCGCCCTTCCATAGCGTTTACATACTCTTCGAAACGCTACGCACAGCCCCCAGCCGTAGGTTAATATCAATTCACCGTTCCCTAGAAAGTCCTTCCATTTGGAAGGTACAATATAAGTGCAACATACCACCGGGACGTCAGCCCCGTTATAAATCGGTCCGCGGACGGCGAAATTTCTCCGTATGCGGGGAAGAACCCGGTGCGCATCCTTGCTTTCGCGCTCCGCGGGGCGTTTGAGGGTCGTTCGGTGTCTCAACTTCGAATGGCGTGCGCCGTATTCATTATCGTCACTGTGAAATGTTTAATTGGGCGATTGCCTGGGCGCTATGCGTCTTTTGCCTTTTTACCTAGTCGTAGCTTGCAATTTTGGGTCGAGAGAACGAATTGGTGGGAACGAGTGGTTTCCGTTGATGTAATTTATTTTCTCCGATGTTGTAAGGGTATGCATTTCGGGTAGGCGTAGCGAGACTAGCCCGATTAGGAAATTTGAAAAGTCATGAGCTACTTTTCTGTCTCTGGACACGAGGAAGGCAGAGCTCAGACAAACGATGAACAATTCGTGCAGCGATCACACGTCTTGTTTCCATGTTCACATGTTTGGGACGGGAGGCCTCCTGGGTGTTACTCATTGCGTTCCCTCTACTGTCTTGAATGACGCACTGCAACACTTATCTTGGACTGTCTATATAGTTGTCTATATTTCCTGTTAGACGAAGCTTGTTAAATGGAGTCAGGCTTGGAAGCTAGTGGATAGAGAAACGGACTGCTGTATCGAGGCGCTCATAGAGTCAGTAGCCGTGTGTGAGATTCGGCCCAAGCAAAGAAATTGGAGCCCCTTTTCTCTTCCTGCATTCTGTTTGCTTTGATATTTTTGTTCAAGAAGTTAGGTGACACAAAATTCATAGAGTTATAAGAGACCGCAATGGAAACCCCCAAGTACCAATGCCGTCCAGTTTGCCAGGCTCTCAATTGGCTCTCTGCACAGGTACCTATGGTAGTCATGCTATAACCGAGTCACCTGGTTGGATTCAACGTTGGAGGCCCGACCGTTCTCAGACTCATCGTAAGTCGACTCACAGACAGAGGAGTCATAGTTGGACGACTCATAGCTAGACGACTCATCGTGAGAGCGACTCATCGTTGCCAGGCTCATCTTGAAGTTATAAACAGCGAGGGTGCGACAAGCTGATATTGGAGTGGAGTTTGTTTTGGACCAAAAATACCCAATCTCGGGGTAACTTTCAATGATAATCTGCGTCCAAATTCAACGGAGAAAGCCGAGTCTACTTGCGGAATTATGGTAACTTGAGAAGGAAGTTCGAATGCTTTGCGAGAGACAGGAGCGCAAAGATGCAGTATTTAGGCGCGGTGAGACCGGAATTTATACGGAAGAAAATGCCAAGCACATTAGTCCCAATGGGGAAAGCGACGTGAATGAACGAGGCGAAAGGCTCCTCAACAGTATTGAGATATCTTCACTGATCAAAATCCATGAAATGCTCGGGTCAGCTGCCCTTGGTATATGGCAATAAGGATAAGAAGGGCACCAACGCTCTTGATCAGGAACCGTTGAGTACCATCCCCATCAACTGAACAACATGGTAAACAGCGAGGTTTGTCGGAACATGAGAATCCAATATTAGGAATTTCAAACCAAAGAGCATGTCATAGCTCAATTCGGGTACTTGGCTTTACCGGCTCGACACCATTAAGCATCGAAATCACATGTGAGCTGTCGACCTTGGTACTCACTACCCCACATCGTCCTCCCACTATGTACGGTTGCGATCTTCTATCTTGAACCTCTCCCAAATCGTATCACGGAAAACCTCATCACTCTCTCACCCCAGCAGTCGATGCGGTCGCTCCCCACCAACGAAAGCTTGCTCAGACAGCCTATTAGCTTGGACTTTAACCTATACCTACCCTTTGGACTCACAATCCGCTGAACTTCTAGCCGGGTCGTACAGACAGTCAAACAGCTAATTCGAAAGCATCAAGTGCACCTATACCATATTACGAACCATACAAGGGAATACGTAGAAACCGAAGCGCAAAAGCAAATTGGATTCAATCAAAAACGCCTTCCCTGCCACAGCAAACAAGCGAGTGTATGCGATCAATATGCAAATGCTATCCCCAAATCCTTTCCCAAAACGCCAAACCTTTTGTCTACGACTATGCATGCGGAACATGTTGAAAGAGAGTGGGTATACATGCAACCACTGCATCATACAAAAGACACACAACCCCAAAGTGCCCTCTACCATCCCTCCCCCCAGCCATCTTAGCCTCCATACCTCGCTTCACCTTACACTTCTCTCTCACGCTTAACTTCCTATGAACTTCCCTTGTATTGCCTTATACCCCTCATACTCCGCAAATTCAACTTCATTCAGATGGCTCCTCGCTCTCACACTACTCTTCGCACTACTCCCACCAACAACACTCTGTCTCTTCAACGTGCTCGTCCGAGGATCCACCTTGGGTATTACAGCGGGAAAGTGCTTGAAGCCGCCCGCATGGCCGTACCCGTAGCCATACTGCACCGGACGTTTGCCGGTCGCGACGGCTGAGTTGCCTGTCGAAGCGGACGCTTGTGTGCGCGCGTAAGCACGCGGTGGCCTTGCGAGAGGCGCAAAGTACTGCTCCTCGAACTCGTTCATGGACTTGGGGTACATAACGGAGGAGTCAGGGGTGGTGGGGTACGTGGAGGTGGAGGGGGGGTAGTAGTCTGATGAGGGGCCAGTATGGGGTTCGTCCATGTAGATGGAGGAGAACGACGTGGCTGCCGAGAAGTGGCGTGCGAGCGGGGGACGTGGGTGTTGCATCTTCTCAAGCTGTGGGTCGATGACGTTGCTGGATGCTGTATCTGTGGGCTGTCGTTGGTGATGTACCGATCTACGGCGCAGAGAAAGCATGCGTGCTGGATGTTTGGGAGGCGGGACACGCTTCTCTAGGCCGAGCATCTCGTAGCACGACTTGCCGATCCAGAGCATTTGCTCGTGCTCGCGGAGATAGCGCTCGCCACCGAAGGACTTTTGTACGATGGAACGGGCCATCATGCCGAGTTTGCGGCGCTGCTCTTGTTTTTCGTACATGCGGCGCGTGATGATCTCGACGTCTCTTGGTGTGGGTTTGTGTGGTAGAACGGGCGCTGGATGGTCTGGATCATCTTCTGCATACTCCGCCCACTCGTCAAGCATGGCGAGGAGATTGATTTGTGCGCGAGCGAGGCCGTATGCATCGTTTGGTGCGACGACTTCGCTGTAGCGCTTCCCAGTGTCCGGGTCGGTGAGGACACGGAGTGAGGCACCGACATCGGTGCAAACGACGGGTGCGCCGGTCAACGCAGCTTCACCAAGGGCGAGCGGTAGGCCTTCAGAGACGGAAGAGTTGAGGAACAGCCAGGTGTTTGAGAGCACCATAGCGGGATCGGCTGTGCCTCGAAGCGCAACGCTCTCGCCCAAGCCCTTGCAAGCGAGGATCTCCTGACATTCGGATGAGTACACGGGCGACTTGTTGAGCGCGCCGTAGATGTCGAGTTTGTAGTCCTTGAAGCCCCACTCATTGGAGATGATGTCCGCGGCCAACAGTGCATTCTTGATGTCTTTAGCAAACCAAACGTGAGATAACATGGTGACTGTGGGCGTTTTCGTCTTGATCTCGGTGACTGGAGAGAATTTTTGCATATCGGTGATGCCGTTGACGATGGGGTCGACCTTGCGGCGGAAGACATTGCGGTGGGTCAGCTGTCCTTTGGAGCTACCGATTTCTACTTCCCATCCGGGGTTGAAGAAGTCTAAGATACAAGATTAGTATGGCGACCAGTAGCATGAACGGACATCAACTTACCTGCACACGGAAGAATCTGATCGGCGTGGTGCAGAATGAGAGTCGAAGTCAACTTCATGAGTCCGAGAAGTGAGTTTCGAATGAACGGCGGAAGCGTGCACATTGCTGAAGAGAGATAGAGATTCGTCTCTCGCCACGATATGGCGTGGTCCCAGATCTGCAGGGTGCAGTTGCGCTTGATCTTACACACAATACCGTAAGATGCCGACACACTGTGATGCGAAGCTTGGAAGACGTTCGGAATTTTCTCGGGGATTGGGATAGAGAAGATGAAGAGGTCTACGAAAATTAGCGGCTTGCTGTAACCTTTCAAGAAAGAGCAACTTACAACGAAACCAGAGCTCCAGCGCCGTGTCGAGATGCCCCAGCGTTGGCAATTCCGTGCGGAACCACTCCGACGGTGGTTGCGCGCCAGGCATGTCTTCTGCCAGCCACAGCTTCCTCCAAGTATCCTTGACAATATCGCTTGTCCATACTTCCTTCCAGTGACGAGAGTCTTGGAAGTACGTGTTCAAGTTGACGAGAGCGCGCGTGGCTTGCTTGACATCGGCCTGTGTCATGTTTATAGCTCGAGCGCCTCGAACCAGTGCAGTCAAAGTTGGGACGAAGTTGACCTTGATGTCGTTGATGGTCGTATCTTTCACAAGGTGGTCGACTTCACTGTCCAGCTTGTTCGTGAACATGCCATGGCATGGATGCATAAAGTCCAAACCCCAGAGGGGGATGATCTTAAGGGATTCCACGTTTTCTTCGGTCTGGTGCTTAGGCAGTCCGAAGTCATTTGCCGATTCGACGACCATGTGCCACTTGATGGTCCGCAAGTTGTTGATCAGATCGCGGCGACAGGCTGAAACACCACCACCCTCATTCGGCCAAGTGCCTGTATCAACAGCGATGACGTGCAAATTTTGGTCCGTATCCCGCTGAAGCGTCTTGGTTCGCGTGAAGATGACCGCATCACCGCCTTGACCAAAGCTGAAGAGATCACTCAATCGAATGGCAAGAGGCGTCCAGGCGCTAATGTCGCTTGTCAAATCAGAGCTCGCCATGATAGCGTCGGCGTGCAAGGCAAGGTAGTCTTCAGCCTTCACTAGACTGCCGCGATCTCGCCGGCGCCAGTAGGGTCGCAACAAAGCCTCTTTCCGGATGAGCTCTTCATCGACGAACCGAACGACCACTCCGTCGATGTCCAGCCGCTTCTTCCAAGCCTTCCACAGCTGAGATCGAGCTCGCGAAGTGGAGATTTCCTGGCGCTTGACGTTGGTGTTGAAGAGGCGACTCACGAAGCTTGATGTTGGAGCCTTGAAGTCGAGCAGAGGGTTCTCATCCATAAAGTTGCATCGTGTGGGCTTCTTGAGCACTCCGAGCCAATCATGGCGAATCATGTCGGGCGTGTCCACTGAATCACCGTTCAGCTTGGTCGCGATAACTGGGTGGAACTTATGATCGTAAAGCCACGAGCATTCGTAGACGTCTGCGCCTTGGACGAAAGTCGCTTCATGGACACGAGGTGTAGGGATCCACCTCTCCATCTTCTCCGCGTGACGGACCGGAGGCGCGCACCAACTCACGTTGACCGACATGTGCGGAAGCACGAATTCGGCTCTCAACAACTCGTCGTCGTATTTGGCGTTTTTGCGGTAGTGATACTTGAAGCGCACTAAGTTACCGTGCTGCAAGTAGCTACCAGACTCGATGTGACCCTTGTAGTTATACTGAACCTTTGCACCATCATCGCTTCCGCTCACACAGTGCCGACTCAACGGAAGCTTCGAGTTCTGGAACTTTGTGATCTTGCCCAATCGAGACGTTCGTTTGTCCGGATATTCATACACGAACTCGTTGGTGGTATTTCCGTCCTTATACTCTTTGCGAGATATCACACGCATGTCCTTTGAGTACTCTGATATCCGCGTGTGACCCCACTTCGGTTCTTCTTTCAGGACACCCAAATAGAACACAAGCTTGAAACCGCCAGCTTCCGTAGGATGCACAAACGCTGTCTCAGTATCGCCATAGCTACGAATGATGAGGCGATTCTTCTTCTGAGAGATGAGGCTGCCTTTGACTGTGGAGGCGAGGTCGGCAATATCTTTCCGATTGTTGTACAGGAAGAACGGAAGTGCCCTAGACATGGCAGCATGGCTATAGATCCACAAGCCAGTTAGGATCCAAGTCGTGGGCTTTGCGATAAACCATGGGGTCCTTCCCAAGGCACACTTCAGCTCTCGTTGATACTCGGGATCAGCCATACACGCAAGGACGAAGAACTTGATCCAAGTTCCGGCAGTATGGTAGGCATAAGCGAATGGAATCTTGAGTTTCTTCGTGAAGCCAGTGAAGACTGACGTTGCAGAGCGATTGAGCACAGGGTGATGAGCTTCTTGGATGTCGGCGGTAACTTGCCGGTATTCTTTCTCAGTGAGCGCTTGATCCCCACGATTCTTGAAGAAGTTGTACTTGTGAACTGCCAAGTATGCGCCTAGATCATATCTTGCAATCCTCGAAAAAATAGTGCAGGCGTCTTCGGCTGCAACATTGGAGTTGATCCACGATATCTCGGTGTTCGTGTACGGGCCACGGGCGCCTAGACATCGTCTGAAGAACATGCGGCGAATGTCAAGCGGCAGGGTATCCCATTGCGTGTCGCAGTCGTATCCTAAGCAGAGGTTGCGCAAAAGTTCTTTTCGACACAACGTCTCAAAGGTATCGGCCTCGGGTCCGACAGACTTGGACGGCATGGAGCGTTTGCTGCATTCCGACACCGTGTACGCCTCCTCGCCGTACGGGCGACAAGCCAGAATCGCTTCTGTAATCTCGGCTTGGTGATGGGGCATGCCGAACATGGTCTCACAGCAAGCATGTAGCAACGTTTCTGCAATGGCCCGCGAGTTGCTACTGATGTTCAGCTGCGTGGAAGGAGATCCCTTCGAGTCTGAGGCAACGTAAAGGGTCAGGCGACCATCTGAATAATGAGAGATCGCTCGAATGTCGGCTTTGTCGTCTGCAACCGATTGCATGGGGGTGATGAAGACCTTGATCATGCCATTTTGCCATGCCAACACTATCCTCTGCACAAGGAACGGCATTGCTGGATATGCTTGCAATGCGAGCCTAGAAAGAGTTTCGTGGGTACATGACAGAAGGATCGCGGTAATCTGATCGCCAGGGTGGCCGAAAGGCACCACTCTGAAGCGATTCTCTTTTGGACCTGAGCGCAATTTGTCGGTGAAGGCTTGTAGCTCGCTCTGACTCCATTCCTCATCAGGCCCTGTGCTGTTGTAGGCATGGAACTTCTCATCAGTAGACCACTGGATTCGATACTGAGAAGGAAGGCCCCGGATATTGACGGAATCTGAGGAGCTATTGAGATGCTTGGGGCGCCTGTAACTCTCTATCTTCTCGAGTATCCACATCCGAATGTCGAAAGCTTCGGGTAAGCCTAGTTTGGCCGTATAGAAAGATAGTAAAGCTGCTGTCCATGTTGACGCAGCTAGTGCAATGACATTGTCATACTCGAAGTTTGGACGCACTTTCTTGAGAACGTTGCCCAAAGTGAAACCAAGAATGACTGCTACCAGGAGTGGCATCAAGGCATGTGGCCCGGAGAAGATCTTGTTGTACTGGTAGAGGAGCAGGCCACTATAAGCTCCGACGTAAGACAGGAACATGATCGTACCGAACGTCGAGCCGTTGAAGATCCAAATTAATGCGGTGCTCAGCGCTAGCGCCCACACATGGACGCCGATGAAGTGACAAAGAGTGTTCCAGTAAAGATGGCGCCTGAATTTCTGGTCATTGGCTTTCGCGGTCCGGATATGGGGGATGTTTTCGATGGATACCGGTGCCATCTGCTCGGAGAGTTGATGCAAGTGCTGGGCCTTGTAGTCGAGTAGCACGGCTCCGATCAAATAGTAAGCCAGTCCAAATCCGCAAGCCAATCGAAGAGCATCGCTGAACTTTTTCGCCGGGTCCTCTTGCTCTCCAGTGCCCGTCATCACACCCGCGTGCATGGGCCCATCCGACATCAGACCGACGCTCATTTGCACAGATAGACCCACGAGGTGGCCACCATTGACCAAGTCGAGCCAGCGATCCATCAGTGCAGTCAGAAAGTATAAAAGCCCACACCCCACTTCATCACCGGCATTGCGCCAATGGATGAAGGAGTTATGCAGGCGGATGCCTTTCTGTGATTGCTGCATGCTTTCAAGAGCAACTTGGGTCTCGAGGTTCCACGTTGAACTAAAAGGTATGGGCCGTTTCGTATCGGTGATCCGACAGTACCAATCTAGTAGGAACAGTGTAGAGTCCCAACAGTCTGCTAATTGCTTCACGAAAGCATCGTCTGTAGCCTTTCTCCAGAAATGGCGATTCTTCTCTTTCATCACAGCGTTGTATAGTTCTTTACGGCATAGTGCGAGGATGGCGGGCTCACTCAGACCATAAAACAGGTCAGGCTCCTTCTCTGGTGACATTTCTGAAGATGGAGCGAGAGATCCGGAAGGAGCCATGGAAGTCCGGGGACCTTTGCTGAGTCGTTTACCTACGTGACTGTTAGGAGAGCGCTCAAAGGCGGTTAGTCTCTCACTTACTTGGGGAGAAGATAGAGCTAGTACGCGGCTCCCTTTTCGCGCTTGACCGAATGTACCAGTCTTTGACATCTGCGTCATTGAGCGGTTTGATGTTATGGTACCAAGTGACCCACTGCGTCGCAACGTGTCGTGTTCCGAGAATGAGCAAGATAACGAAGAAAAATAATACAGTAGGGTAGATGACGATGTCGTGATCTGAAACCCACAATGTGATAATGGGGGAGATGAGCAAGGTAGGGATAATGGCGATAACAACTTTCCTACCGTTGAGGAAAGATGATCCTGGAACCTGATAGGTGGATAGAACTGCAAGGACCGAGAGATAGGATGTCAGTCCAAGCAGGTAGAAAAAGAAGATGGCGCCGTAGCGTGCATTTTCCACCGCGGAGATGACGATGAATCCAACGAGGCTAGCAGCAACCGTGAAAGCAAGGCCTCCAATCAGTCGAGTGAGCACGAACATGTTGGCGGCTGAGAATGCCATGGAGATGAGGTAGTATGTGCCACCGATCGATATCCAGGTTCCAATGGCCCCGGAAAGTAGTAGCGAGATCATCAGCGCCAATGTAGCGTACTTTTGCTCTTCAAAAGACATAGATGCGCTCAGGTATAATCCTTGCCCGGTGGTGGAGAGTAGTAGAATATCTAATTGCATCAGCACAAGCATTGTTCATCACCCATTCACGAGCCACCTACCGACAAGCGCTGGTATCGCAAACACGCTAAGGAACGTGAAGCGGCGGTAGCCTGGCATTACGGAGGCCCTCTGATTGGGGTCGATGTCGGTTTGAGCTGCCGCATACGCCGATGCAAAAGAAGGGGCATTGAAGATCCACATAGGAGGCTGATGCTCCTCTCCGCCATAGTAGTCTCGGTGTTTCTTCGAGAGAAGTGCGCCGATATCGCTGGGCGTGATATCAAAGTACGCTTCGCAACGCGACCCCAGAGCAAACAGCTCGGCAAAAGCGGCACTCTGATCCGTGTACTGATTGAATAACGGGTTCCGATCCGATACCTCGATGTATACTTCTTCGAAAGCCGCCTTTCTGGCAGCGCAGAAGATGCAGAAGAGGACGAAATCCGACACCGAATCGATGCTATCTCTGCTTGTCAGCTTAAAAATTGCAGCAGTGATGGCATCTAAGCTTTGGTAATCGCGCCACCAGAGTGCATTGAGGAAAATTAGATCGACATGTCTGAACAGTGCTAAAGCGTCTTGACGGTCTAGGCAGGGGAGATGACAAAACCGATACCACTTGATACGTGCACTGACGAGTTGCTCATCTGTCACGGAGCCGCTGATGTAGTCCAAGTTGCTCAACTTCTTCAGCTGACGATATGTTGGGACGTCGATGAGTAGTTCCTCGCATTGGGAGCGAATGGACGAGAGCAAAGGACATGCTTCATCCCACTCCGAATACTGGAGATGCTGCAGATACAATAGCAGCTCGGTTGATGACAGTAGGTTAAGGTCATGTTCGAGCCGCGAAGGAAGCCGCTGCAATGGGGTCTCGCTCTGGTGCTCGCTCAGACCATGCTCCAGGAGGAAACACTGGTATCTAGTGAATCCGGATTTGCTTAGATGCGTATGCAACAAAACTGCCGGGATGTCTTGTACGGATTTAGACACGTATATGACCGATGAAGACATCCTCTGGTCTACTTCCCACACCGCCCAGAATTGGCCGCCAGTTGGGGTATGAAAGCCGGAGTCAAGCCCAATGTAGACACGCACTTGGTTGTAGTCGTCCCCTTCGTCATCCGTGTGAGAGAGTGCATTTGCAAATTCTGAAATGACTTCCCGCGATGTAGGAAGAATATCGAAGGCGCGGCATGCTGAGGTGGTGTAATTGCTGAGGACGTTTGCAAACGTATGCAGCTGCTTGGCAGGGGCTCTACTCAGAAGGTTCAACTTTTGCAGCCGTTGTTGCGAGCGGAGAACGTGCTCGAAGTCTTCTTGAGAAGCGTTGAGACCAATCGGAAAGCATCCCAGGGGTCCATATAGGGATCCTGCGAAAGAGCAAGACAGCGGGTTCGCTGGGCGCTTTTCCAGAGATGTACTCCAGTTTAAGCCTTGTGAGACTGGGGAGCTCGGCTCTGGTGGTATCAAGACTCCATTCTCATCAATCTCCGGATATTGGACGGTGAGTGTAGAGGCGCTAGAGCTCTCGTTTCCCGATTCAGAGTCGGAGCTGTCAAGACCGGAGATGGTACTTCCGAGCAGTGGGAATACCTCTTGCAAAGGGAGGTAGTCATCGATAATACTCGAGAATTCAGGAGATAGCTGCGGGGAATAATAAGCATAAGGTTGTTTAGGGAAAATGAGCTGGACTTACAATGCGCGTTGTCCGAAACTTTTCGTGCACATTCATGACCCTCCGATCCTTAAGCCACTGGAATGCAGCTAATGGTTCTTCACAAGAGCGCACTTCAAATATGTCCGTCAAAGCGCAACGCCGCACAAAATAGGGGATTGCGCCATGATAACTACACCACATGTGCGCTCTCCTCGTGACAGCATGCGACAGATCTGCATCGTCATCGATGGTGTCCCACATCATGGTGAGAAAGGGTCGTAGGCAAGCCTGAGAGACGAAAGCTTTTGTCGTAGTCTTCATCTTGTCCATGGCGAAAAAGTCTCGGCGCTCGCCGTTCTCGAGGATTGTCCCGTTCCTGACTACGATTCCGGCGAATAGGCCAAGGTTGAGCTTTTCGACCTTGTCCAAATAATCAGGTGGACCGATCTCTAGGTACACCTCCAGACCATACGCGGACAAGAGTTTGGCCAGTCCGTTGAGCAAAGGCGTACGTACGCGTTCCCTCCACCCAGCAATAAGTACGCCCGTGAAGTACCTGCGTTGGTCTGGTTTGCGCAAGAAGTGTTGAAGGACCTCAGAGACGAGATACACAGCCTTTTGCATATTGATCTCGTCGTCCGTCGCCACAAATGGCAAGACTTGAAAAAGGTCCATCCGAGCAATGATGTGTGGACCGAGTGCGACATCCTCATCGCTGACCGCTTCCACCACGCCCGCTGCGGTGTGGTCCAACACTACGAACTCCCATTCCGATAGCACTTGTCTCTCTTCGGGTGTGACTGGCGTGTTTAGTGGCCCTAGGTATACGCCGAACGATGAAGGTTTCTCGGGAAGCGCTCGTGCTGGGCGGACGCAGTGTGCGGTGTGCGAGAGTTGGTATATCCATTCCTGGACCGGTCGAGGCAGAAAGTTCTCGTCTTTGTTTGACTAAACGCGCGTTGGTGAGTTTGGAAGCGTGGAAATGCCGAATTAGTCTGGCACTTACCGTCAACAATCTTCGGATTGTGTTGTACGATGTCCAAACAAAGGCGATGATCCCGATCAACCCACTCGCACTGATGATGGCGACAAGAGTATACTGCCACCACTCCCGCAGGACGGCACCTGAGGCAAAGGCATTAACACCCAGAACGTTGGCCATGGTTCCTCAGTTGCCCGCCCGGGGCGGATGTGGCTTTTCACGATTCCACAGTGCAGACTGTCGTCAGCCCTAGGAACAGGTGCGGGAACGTGGGGAACGCTGTTATAGCGCGGCACGACTATCAACTATAATGAACAAGAGATAGGGAAAAGTTGAAGTGTTTCATGCTGAATGAAAACTGACGACTAGTCGACCACAGGACACAAGCGCAGCAACGGGGGAGAAATTTCCTGCTATAATAGGGCCACGGACACTATGGCACATGTGCCGGCACAAAACTCCCTAGTTCAATCCGTGTGCCGGACAGATGCACATAGACAGCCTGTGGATGAGACAGTCATGTGTCTGTCTGTCCACCCACTAGCAGCAGCAGCAAATCGCACGGTGGCCTGCAGACATTGCTCCACGGCTGGGCAGGGTCCGGCAGCAAGAGAAGCATCGCCGTTCTTCGAGAAGCCATGAAAGCGACCTTGGCGGGCCTGAAGAGGCAGTGAGAGGCGGCCATATAGAACAGGTGCAGAGGCGAAGCCATTCGACCGGGCACGAGCTGGCCGTCGCGAGAGGAGCTTAGGTAGCCAAGGGGTCCGCGGCGGGCAGCGGTAATCTATCGCCGACGACATAGTGGAGGATGACGGGGGCGACGTCTGGGGAAGCTATGGATGACAAGTGACGAGAGTGGTGGAGGAACCGGCGGCGCGCTGCGAGGCTGAAGCGGCAAGCGGCGCAGGGGTGGCGTTAGCGCGCGGCCCGTGCACGGTGCCGTCCTAACTGGCCCCAGGCCGGCATCGCTGTTTAGCCTAACCTCTGCACATCACGTCGCTCAATATCGCATTCATCAATTCCCGGCCTCACCACCATCCATCTTTGCCGTGGCTACATCCAGCTGCGTCACACAAATAAGCATCGCCAGATGAACTCCGGGCCCGTAGATGAGGACCCAATTTGCCAGAACGCGAGCTTGCGTGGACGCTGGCTAGATTTGGGACGCGTCGACTCCAATATGTGTGTGGGCGCCATCACGATTCTGTCTCCACGGCATGCAGCCGCAATGGAACCTCGGGGCGCTGGTCTGGCCTAGTTCTCTTCCAGCGGCCTCGCTGAAGGCCCCCAAGCGGGGCCAGCAATTACCGGGTTGCTCTCGCTGCAATCATGGTCGGCATGCATACTCCGACGCGATGCCTCGTAGCTCATGTCTCTTCCTCAGGCCGATACTACCGTGACCACACGTGGCGCAGAAAATTTCCCCTCCCCGCTGCTTCATCAAGAGAGACCCGCCAAGAACCCTGTCTCCTATATCCCCAGCGTCACCCGAATTGCGCTCTGTGGCAACCTCACAAGGCGAGCGTAGCCTCGAGGTTGCAGTGTACATGACTAGACGCGTATCTCACCTCCGTACGCCGCGTCATTGCTCAGAATCTAGCCTGACGTCGGCGCGAATACGCACTTCGAGCACATTCAGCAAAATCGATAGTTCCTCGCTTGTGCGTATGTATCGCCCGGACCATTACTTACCCATTGCCCAATAGTCAACGTAGTATTTCTGCCGAGAACTATCTTTATTTAACGTCCTTGTTCCCCAAGCTCTATATTTCTACGCTGTTCCTCTGCGCATTTCTTTCGCAATGGCGTCGTCTTTGTTTTCTAGTCTGCGAACTTGTGCGCTTGCAGCACTTGCGCTGTACTCGCCATGCGCTTTCGCCGACGAAGTTGCCGCTGTTACTGGTGCCACAGTCTCCAGCACGATTCTTGTGATTGCACGCGACCAGACCGCCGCGACGAATGGAGCCACTCTCGGTTTACAGGGCTACGGAATACCCTACGAAGTATTGACGGTTCCACAGGCTGGCATCACCAACCTGCCAGTTCTCAACTCGACCGCTACGCAGGGAAGCTACGGAGGCATTGTTATACTGAGCGAAGTCGGCTACAACTACGACAATCAGTACTATAGCGCACTGACGAGGCGGCAATGGAACACGCTTTTCGACTACCAGACTCAATTCGGAGTGCGCATGGTTCGATTGGACGTCTTCCCCGCCAGCGAGTTTGGCACTGTCAGCAATGGCGGGAGCGTGGTGGATGAACCCGTCGTCTTCACAAACGTGACCGGCTTCGCCACAGCGGGCTTGAAGATGTATGTTTCTTGCCTTCCTTTTGGGTTGCCGAAAAGTTCCCGGGAATTTGATCATCCCTGTCACTTCATATTGTAGCCGATGCGGGGTATGACTGACGGGACTGGCAGGAACGCGAATGTGAGCATTGCAAACATCTTCCACAACCCTGCAAAAATCACCAACTCGTCCATTGCCTGGGAAGTCGCCAAGTTCAGCAACTCTGGAACTGCTGCCGTCATCAACCAAATCGGTGCCCGCCAACAAATGGTATGGTTCCTGCCTTTCGCTCTCGACTGGGCCCCGTCCTCCAACTACCTACAACATGCCTGGATCAGCTGGGTCACGAGGGGTCTGTATATCGGTTTCCGAAGGACCTACTTCAGCACCCAGGTCGACGATATGTTTCTTGTTACGCCCATGTACAGGCCTCAAGGGCAGTCATACAGGTGCAAGCCGGAGGATCTGGACCTGCATGTCACGTGGCAGAAAACGCTCAATACGAAAATGCCGAAGGGATCCGAGTTCTTTATTGAGATTGGACACAACGGCAATGGAGACATTGAGGCTGCCACGGATACCACTCAGGGTGCCAGTACGTGCGATCCGACCACAGGTATCGAATATCCGGATCAGGTCGATGGCAGTCCTGAATATACCAAGGCCCCCGGCACCGGTACCGACATCTGGCCGAAAACTCCCGCAAAGTACACTTGGAGTCTGGAATGTGCCGAGATGGATGAGCTGGAGAACTGGTTCGCCGACGAAACGAACAGGGATTCTTTTGCGCATATCTCGCACACCTTGTAAGTTGTTTGCCACCGTCCCCAATAACTTTATCTAATTATAGTCAGCACTCATATGGACCTAACCAATGCCACCTACGCCGATACTTCCAGAGAAATCTCCTTCAACCAAGCCTGGCTGAAGCAGGTTGGCCTTGACACTGCCGCCCGCTGGAGCCCTAAGGGTATCATTCCTCCGGCTATCACTGGTCTCCATAATGCGGACGCACTCAAGGCCTGGAAGGACAATGGCATCGTCAACGTCGTTGGCGATAACACTCGACCGCTTCTTTTGAACACCCAGAACCGCTTCTGGCCCCTCAACACTACCGTTGCCGGCAATGGCTACGCTGGTATCAACGTCATGCCTCGATGGGCTACCGTCATCTACTATAACTGCGATCTTCCGGCTTGCACGCTACAGGAATGGATCGACACATCGGGTGGCAAGGGAACCTTTGACGATCTAATGATCAGTGCGAAGGATACCGCCATGAGGAACTTGTTCGGTCTACATTGGGACGCGTAAGTAGAAGTTGCATCGTCGAAGCGACGTTCGCTGACTAAGTGGCAGTTACATGTTCCATCAAGCTAATATGAGGGTCAACGACGTGCCGCAGACTACCGTCAATGGCAAGAAGGGCCAGTACTCGCTCCTTATGACATGGATTGAAGTCGTTGCCACAGAGATCATGAGGCTGTAAGCATAATCCTCCCTTTCACACAACCCATCTAATAGCTCTGCAGCACCACATGGCCCCTAAAGACCCTAAAGCACGACGACCTCGCCCAGGCCTTCCTCAACCGCCAAACCCGCGACCTTTGCAGACCCAGCATGACATGGAAAACATCCACTGACGGCAAAGGCATCGAAAGCGTTACTGTCTACACCGCCGGCGGCAACAAATGCGGCACCACCATCCCCATCACCGTACCCTCTACCCCATCAACTACCACCGGCGCCACGAAGGAGCAGCTCGGCACAGACCCGCTCACGCTATGGGTGACGATGAGCGGCACGTCGCGAACTTACACCTTTACCAAGCCCATCCCTCTATAAAAATTTGCATGTACATAGTAGCATCTGGCGAGGGCAGCATGGGTTATGGACATGTTATACCCAGTAGCGACGTCGCTACGCAAAAAGTACTGCATGTTGTGTTTTCAATGCATTCGTTAATATCGGTTAGGGACTGCTCTTTGTTTGTAACAATTTGGGGATATGATGTTTTCTACTGCTTCGCTTGTATATAGTTCTCTCTTATAGCATTGCGCAAAGCGTTTATAGACGTAATGTCGCTCGTTCACTCGCGTGGATGTCTAGACCGCATGACGTTAGCGTCGAGGTCGGATGACACGCTATCTAACAACTTTTACCGGCGGCATCAATCCCTTTCCCTTCTTACTGTACCAACATTCCGCCCCATCATGCAAAATACTCAAATCCTCGCCTGTGCGCCTCCAAAATTCCCTCATCCCTTCCAAATCATCCCACTCTCACCGTCGTCGAACTGCCGTACGAGCTCGAACGTTGGTGGCTGACGCCAAAGATCTGCAGTAGATCTGAGCACGCCCAACACAGCCACAGCCGCAATATAAAAACACGGCGGGCCAGACCCCCATCGTGTCCTGCAGCAGACCCGGTGCAACGGGCGCGCGCCAAAGCCAAAAGCCTGCGCGACGCCCTTCATCTATCGTGCATATTCTGGTGTCAAGTGGTGAGATGATTTTTTGGGGAGTCTTCGGCGCACTGAGGTGAAGCGCCGACGCTGAGATTATTGCGAGCGGCGAGCATTGACGGGACGGGACAGTGCGTGGGCGCGTACATCGTAAGCCTGCAGCATTCTCTCACGAATACGTTCCTTCTCGTCTGCGACCTCGTCCTCACCTCTCCGACCCCACCCATGTCGCGATACCTATACTCTCAGCCTCAACCCTCGTCGCGTCCCCTAACCGCGCCACATCCGTATCCATGACCTAAGCACCTTTCCAACGACGCTAACCCCTATGCAGCCAGTTTAGCCCTCACCACAATACCCATAAAGTGCCCGATCGCGGTTCGACTTCCCCTTCCACCACCTCCGCCAGAACTCGCGTCCCTTTTCAGCGCTTCCGCCCACCACGTTTCCGAATCGAGGGGCGGCTTAGCCCTTTTCGATAGTTTCAGGAGACGCCTACGCCTCATTGCTCCTAAGATCATAAGGACACTGCAGGACAAGTGTATTGTGCGCATTTTTGCCAGAAAAGTTTCTTGTTTACGTCCATCTCTTTCCTGGTGTATAACTCGTCGTTGTATTGTGTAGTTTCTCTTTCCGGTTGTCCATCCGCACATTCCCGTTCCACGCCCGTCCCGACTCTCGTTTCGAAAAACATTCTGATTGCGCTTTTCGCTTCTCCTACTTCGCAAACACATATAAGATGGATAAGCAGCCTGCCTCTCGTCCGTGGTCGCTCAAACGAAAGCTACTCCTCGGCGGCGTAGCGGGGCTTGTCATCTTGGGTCTAGCACTCGGTCTCGGACTGGGCCTAACCATCGGCCGACAGGACGACGACAACGACAATGGCGATGACTCTCCCGTCACCACTGGATCTCCCCTCCCGACACCCACCGGCTCCCTCCCCTGGAGACCCTCACCCACCGACACCTGGCAAATTGTCCTTCAGAACAATATCATTCTCGACAGCACCGCCACTTCCGTGACGCCTAATGCATCCGTATATGACATCGACCTCTTCGACACGCCCAAAGAGACAATCGACAAGCTACATGCGCTGGGCAAGAAAGTAATATGCTACTTCAGCGGGGGCAGTTACGAGGAGGGGCGTCCGGACTCGGAGGATTTCAAGGAGGAGGACAAGGGGAAGGAGTTGGATGGGTGGCCTGGGGAAAGGTGGTTGCGGCTGGATAGTGAGAATGTGCGGGGAATTATGAAGAAGAGGGTGGAATTGGCGAAGGATAAGGGGTGTGATGGGGTGGATCCGGATAATGTGGATGGATATGTGAGTTCTTTCTTGATTTATGATGTTGTTGATTTGAGAGCTACGTACCGGGCTGAGAGGAAGAGCTGGCGCTGGCATATGGTACAGACGTGCACTAACATCATTGCAGCAAAACGACAATGGCCTCTCTCTAACCGCCAACTCCTCAATCGCCTTCATGCAGTACCTCTCCAACCTCACCAGCCCGCTAAGCCTGACCCTCGGTCTCAAGAATGCCGGCGACATCATCCCCGACGTGCTTCCCGTCGTGCACTTCTCCGTCAACGAGCAATGCGTCGAGATGAAAGAATGTTCCACCTTCCACGCCTTCATCGACGCGGGCAAGCCCGTCTTCCACATCGAATATCCGGAGAATGCAGGCGAGGGTGAAAACGAGAACGGGTTGAAAAAGGACGTAGTGAGCAAGTACTGTGGGACGAGCGGCGATGCCGAGGGGAGAGACGGGTTTAGCACTGTATTGAAGAAGATGGATCTGGATGGGTGGGTAGAGTACTGCGATGAGAAGGTGGAAGTTACGGCCGTGAACCAGACGACTACTACGGCCACGGATGGTAAGAGAGTCTAGGGACTGAGATTTGCTTGGACCACAGACAAAGAAAGACGGGAAGAAAACAAAAATCGAGTCGATTATTGGTCTAAAACGGAAATTTCTGCGATGGTTACCCGTACGCGACGCGCGCGCGCGCAGGAAAATCTTGCGCAGCGCAAAGATCTGAGTCAGGTGACAGGACTGACGTACGCCCTCGTCTACCGTAGATGAGCGTGTTGTATAGCAGTGAGCGGTACACGCAGGAACAAGGTGCCCCAGCGTTTCCAGCAGTTGTTCCCGTGGAATTTTGCCGAGTGGGCGTTTGTCTGGGAACTGCGGGGTACAGCGTCTGGGGTGCATGCTATGAGGCGTTTCACGGCGATGAAGAAGCTTCGTCAGCTCAATTAAGCATCAATTCCAAAATCTTGAGGTCTTTGGGTTGTAAGGCAGAGTTGGGCAGTGAAGGGAAAATCGGTATTCTAGCATCTTCCGAAATCGAGGAACATCGAAATACGAGGTCCTCGCTGATCGAGACGCTTGATCGCCGTCTAACACGGAGCCGCATCGTAAGTCGTCATTTTGCGTGCTGATCGATGGAAGTGGCGTCCGTATCGCTACGTCAGATGCCGCTATTCCGGAGCCCAACATCCGCATGTCCGTGGCAGCGAGGCTGTGCGGGTGAACGATGATCCCGCCTCTTAATTCCGTTTACTATTGACCGGGCCTGCATAACAACCGGTCAAGGCAGCCTGCCGAAGAAGTGCACTACCGGACCCAAACCGTTGAGATGTGGCATACCGCGAACATGTGTTGAAGAAATAGGGCGTTGATGTGGTACGCAAAGAAAACCTTGTTCGAGCGACGATCTTTTCCATCCCAAGGAGTAAAATCCCCTGACCCTGTCGAGAGGTCCGGGGCTGTTCAGCGGATGAATGCGGGAGAATCTCAAACAACCCTGTAAAGTGGGGATCTGCACAAGGCGTTCGCATTGGTGAGCAACATTAGTCCGAAAGTTGACCGCCTCGCGACGTTCAATCCCGAAATGCTGCTAATAGACAGGGACTACGCGTCCCCAATTCGAACTTTCAGTGTGTTGAGTGCTTTGAAAAAGTGAGTTGTGGGTCCTTGAGCTTGTGCGGAATGATTTCTAGATTAGCGACGGAGCGGGAGATGTGTTGTAACACTAGCTCCCATGATTTGTTGGAGTTGTGGCGAATGATGTTAGGCGGAGCTAGACGGACCGATGTTTGCAGAAACTCCAGCACTCTGAAGCTAGAGACGAGGCTAGTGAACTACACTGGCGGAATCGGGACGAGGCGAGACCTTCTTGCGCATTTAACCTATTCTCCGAGCATCGAGCACCAGGAGCAAATGGCAAAGGCACCTGGTACGGAAGCCGCTCTTCTGTGGTGAATACGAGTGCTTGGAGATAATATCGAAGCCTGCAGACCACGAGGATCCGGTCCAGAAGGCTAACGCGAGCTGAAGTCTCTGCTCGGTGCAGAGAGTTTGAGCGACGATTCTTTCGTTCGGCAGTCCTTGCCGTCCTTCAAGTCCATTGGACCCATCAGGAGGCCATCAAGCGAGAATCCAATAGACACAGCATGTGGGTGTGAGCGGTACGCTTTGAAAAGCAGTGCATGTTGCTCACCCGCACGGCGCGATCTCGGCGGTTCGAAGGGTTATTTTCGGTAGCTACACTGCGTACTCACCATGTATGTCATCGTCGTGCAAGCATGGATGACAAGGGGCGAAGGTGATGAACTCCTTTTTGATTCCAAGCGAGGGTAATGATGCTACCACCCCAAAAAGTCATACATGAGCCCAGAGCTGAAGGAGGACCTGGCGAAACAATAGACTCAAACGCTTCGGTCAGAGTACGCAGTCTCTGCGAATACGGCGCCATGCCTAGCGAACAATGTGGCCGCAAAGATCCGATGGAGAAAGCGTCCTGGAGCGATTGGGGGAAATTGATATTCGGGCAATGCACATCGTGCATGATGCGCGAAGAAGGAGAGGAGCAGCATCTGTGTCTCCTGTTCACCACGCAACAGAAAGGGATCCTGCGTTGCCGAAGGCCGCACAAGGCTATGCATACTGGACCCTTGGCGGTCCCAGACCGTGGGGTATTGGTTTGGTCCAGGGGAGACGCTTTGCGCTCTATTATGGTATTCCGGAGCGATCCAGCAGCTGAATGAGGAAGCTCTCAACAGAAAGAGCCCGTATTCTGTGGATTCCCACCTGCAATTCGTATTCACCATCTTCAGGCCACCCTCAAAGATCGTGATGGCGGACCCTAGGAGTGACCATAGCAAAAGCCGCGCCTGGCAACTGTACTTCTCAACCAAAGATGTGGCGGCTGACATCCCGCAGAACGATAGACCGGGACTGAGCTTCCGGGAGAGCCGGCCGTTGCGACTTCAGTCAAGGGAGGATCTTGAGCCGCCTCGTCAGCGGCAGAAAAGCTTCACAAGCACACGGCGCCCCACTGCCAACCCGATGCTGCATGAAAGCGGACCCGAAAACCGCAAACAATCGCGATCCGTAGTGTCGTAAGAATCTTCGTTTCTGCAGTATCGAGGTACCTGCAGAGTGCCGGTAGTGACGCCACGTCAACAAACCAAAGAAGCAGCATGAAAGTTTGGGTCCGTTGCGGGGACAAATTGAGACAGTATGAGATGCCGCAAAATGAGGATGGAGTCGGGGCCATTTAGCGCTGGTGACGGCCGTCGCTCTGGTGTCGATGCAGACAGATGAAGAGGTAGGGTTGAAATAAAGTGGTCACGCGAATTTAGCGCGCACGACAAGAGTCTAGTGCAGGGCCAGGCCCCTTTGCAAAAGCAGCGAGAGTCCCACCGGCGACTAAGCGTAAAAGCCTCTCCGTATTTCGCGGGGCAAAGGCAGGGGTGGATGAAGATCGTTGCTTGTTCGATGATTCTCGGTCCTCATTCGACGACCGTACCTGTTCCTGGGGTCAGCAACTGCAAATTCTTCCGGCGGGCTCACGGTCCGCATATTCGATAGGATTAACGCACCACCTAAGGCCAGTCACCTCAGTTTGCGCCATTCAGCCACCGTCTCAGCATCACACCCTCCTAGAGCCGGAGATGCCCAACTACGGCGATCTTGAGGCAGGATGCGATCAGCGCTCTGCACTCTGGTGCAGTATACCAGTCCATCAAGCCGGCGGGAGGTGATTGTCAGGAACATGACGTCCAGATGCATCTTTCGGATTGCGCATTGCCATCGAAAAAAAGTTTCGGTGTTGCGATCGAGCCGAAGCCCGGCTAGAGTCACTCCGCGGTGGAGACACTTTGAGCAATTTCTATGCATTTCATATTCATGTGCGACATCCGCAGTACCGGAAAACCTCACCGTCGTACAAGGCGAACGCCTCAAATCGGTAAACGAGCTGAGCATTGCATCTAAACCGTCGACGAAGACCGAGAAGTACGAGTCCAATACGGTGTAGTCATTCGTACCAGTAAGCCATATGCTGTACCCGACAGACAGTAGTTTTTTGAAGGTTCGGGCGGTGTCGCTACCACTCATCTTGGGGACTGAATGCAATATCAACGCTAACTTTGCGTGATCGTATGATTGCGTTGCCTGGACGAGTGCGTCTTTTCTGGTCATCCAATTGCCGTATGTGTCCTTGAAGATGACTGTAAGGCTAAGAGTATCCCCAAAACTCAGCTCGCTGAAATACCGTGGGTCTGGAAGAGCACCTGGGTTGAAAGGTGCGGCGGCCGTCAGCCTTGGAAATTGGAACTGCCGAGTTTCAGAAGGTCCAATACCGGATCGCGAACAATGAAAAGAAACCCCTAATTCTAGATGGAGTATGTGCTGGAGTGAGGTGATCCTTGGACAGGACCCACCGATTTCGGGCGCTGTTGGAATGACACAGCTCACCCAATGCCGAAATGAAGGAGGGCTTTCTTACCAACATAGGCATCCTTTAATCCGCGACTCCCATGGACTGCTCACGAGATGTCACGCAGATACGAAACGTATTCAGTGTTGTAATGCGTCGGGGTTTCGTCAAAGAAGATTTCCTTCATAGCCAATGAGGGATCGTGGTCACCCCATCTCGAATACGCTGCAACTTCATCTAGTACCGAGCTCAGATTCTTCGCACACCACGTGGTAGCCACATAACTGACAGTGCGTACATTGTCAAATACGTTTAATCTCTTAATGGCGTGCGAATACAGCTCGTCCGGCAGCGGGCTTTTCCCGGGCCCACTGTTTGGGTTGACGATTGCCGTGAACTGTACGCGTGGATGTAATGAAGCCCTGTCCTGGTTAGACGCTGGGGTTGATGAGAAGTGAGAGATGCAAACATCTTGAAAAAAGGATCCCATGCTCCCACAGAAGGGAAGATGTAAAGTGGCAAAAGTACAGTCGCACTCATGGTCGACAGTCCGCGATTCCAATCCCTAAGCTACCAATATTAGCTGGAACAGGCGCCCGGGGGTAAAGCAGTAGGCGTGAGATTGGATGGCTGGACTTTTCGTGCTCGGGAAAGGCCAGCAGAACATTGGGCGGCAGTCGATCAGGAACCAAACCCCGGGGTGGGATGGAGCGGCGAAGAGGCGCGTTAGTACTGTAGAGAGAAGTCAGCTTGCATGTCTCATAAATCGATAGAAGTCTCTGGAAAGCGCGGCACTGCAAGCGAAATGCGGTACGTAGTCGAGCGTGATGCCGTACAAATTGGGCAGGGATTAGCCGAACCAGGACTATATTCGAGAGTGCTAGACCGAAGGACCAAGTTTCCGTCCAGAATAAATCGGGATGAAAAGGCCGGAGCATGCCAAGGGCGGCCCAGCACCACAATATTGAGTGGTACTAGGAAAAACTCGCATCGCATATGTTCTGCCTAATTGAGATCGTGCCTGGCGGCTGGCAAGCTCAGCAAAGCTTCAACATATATAAGATATTGGCACGTACCGAGCTTGGATCGCAACAAGACAACCACATTCTTTCCTCGTCATTCTTTCTCTGCCCTCTCGCGTCGTCATGGAGTACTTTCCGGTCATGGAGACGGGTTCCTCGTCACCTTCAACCATCTCGTCGTCCGTTTCCGAGACGGCCGACGCCGCTAGTACTCCGGGTACACAAAGGTCGCTCTTGTTCGATGATGATGTCGCTGCGGATCCCCTCGATATTGGGGGTGCCGGCTCATCCTTCATCATGGTGGTAGGGGGGCTAGGGTATATTGGCTCACACACCGTTCTCGAGTTGCTGAAGGCAAACTACAACGTTCTGGTCATCGACGATCTGAGCAATTCATACGAGAGCGTGGTGCAGCGCATCGAAACTTTGGCGATAGAACATTTTGCGCCGTTGCAGAGGCCGATGCCTGCGCTACACTTTCGACAGCTCGATTACCGGAGCCCGCTGATGAGGTCGATCCTCGCTGAATATTGTTCCTACACCGTTAGCAACAAAGCGAGCCCCTCCACACCCATCGTTTCGGCTACCCCGCGGTTCCCCTTTTCGACTCTTCATCGCACCGACTCGGGCATCGACATGCAACAAGAAGACGCGTCTGAGACAACACTCCGTCGTGAGTCGCGTATTTCTGGAGTGATTCATTTCGCCGCATACAAGTCGGTTGAAGAGAGCATCCGGATGCCTTTGAGATACTACAGCAATAACGTCTGCGGGCTCGTCGACTTCCTCAGTCTGCTCGAAGAGTTCGGGATCAAGAACTTCGTATTCTCGTCTTCGGCGACCGTCTATGGCGAGGGCGCAAACTGTGGGGTACCGCTTCGAGAGGAACTGTGCGTACACCATCCAGAGACCTACCAAGACGACGACGGTATCGAGCGCCAGGTCAGTCCAGGAGTCTTGGGTTTGACCTCGCCGTACGGTCGTTCGAAATTCATGTGTGAATCGATCTTGGCGGACATTGCGCGATCCGATCCCTCTTGGTCAATCACAGCCCTGCGATACTTCAACCCTGTAGGTCACCCTGATACATTGGATATCATGTGAAACTGACGGCGGTGTAAGGTTGGTTGCCACGAATCTGGACTGTTAGGCGAAGATCCTCGGCAGAAGCCAAGCAACCTGATCCCCGTTATCGCCACCGTATTGGCTGGCACTAAACCGGTTTTGGACATCTTCGGTACCGACTGGAGCACCCCAGATGGAACGGCCGTTCGAGACTTCATCCACGTCGTCGATCTAGCGAGAGGGCACATTGCGGCTTTGGCTGCCTCGGCGGCTGGTCGCATCAAGGCTCCGTTCAGAGCTTACAACCTTGGTAAGCTTTCTCGTGCTTCTGCCCACCTGAGTAGTCCTGACAAGTTATAGGAACGGGACGCGGTCACACGGTTCGCGAAGTGCTCCAAAGCCTCGAAAAGACATCCCGTCGAACAATACCTGCGAGAGAGGTTGGTCGGAGGGCCGGTGATGTAGGGTTTTGTGTGGCCGAGGTCCGCAGAGCCGAGACTGAACTTGAATGGAAGGCTGTAAAGACGCTCAAAGACTGCTCGGTGGACGTCTGGAACTTCACAAAAGACCGATGTCTGCAGCAGGCGTCCGATGAGATGGAGATGCAGTGCTGAAGTTGAGAAAGCGGTTCAAAAGCATTTTTGGTGACTTTCGATGGGATGATACCCACATTTCAAAATCGTCCTTTAGTACGTTTCGGGATGGCTTTTGCATGGTGTTCGGGCGTTCGATATCCTTCTTGCATAAGCGCATCTTCTAGTGCCACTCCATAGATCTGGCCCCGTTTCAGTGGTACAACGCCAGCATTGACTGGTATAATCGACCTATCTCTTCACCGCCACAGCCATCCGCAGCCCCGCAACCAATCTTGTGCTAGTGCCCGATCGTTGAGGAGACACATCGCGCACTGCGACCTGTGGTCAGGCGAGGGGATCAAACTCTCCCAGCGTGGCGGTAGGAGACCTGAGCACACACTGACGCGCGTACTCACCGTCTGTGGCACATGGCTGCAAGGGTGACACGTCGTATTCGGCTCCGGTCACATCACACGGGGCTGAGTTGACGACACGAAAAGTTGAGATCGCGCTGAACACACACGGGCAACTTCGAAATGCCTTCGGCTGGTGCCGCCGAGAGCTGAGGTGAGCAGATCTCGCGATCTCAGGCCACGAAAACCCATTGCTAGGGCGATGCAGGGACGCTGGAGGTGGCGCAATCAGGCTTCCAGCTGCGACAAACCCCGCATGGCCCAGTGCTTTCTGTCGTGCGACGGCTCGAACTTGCTCGGATGGCACGTCAATGATGCGCGCCGCCTCACGATAAAAACAATCCATGGCTCGGATGGGTGTGGGCGGAGGCGGGCGGAGGCACGCCGAGTGGCACGGGTGACAAAGGAAAAGCGTTGGCAAGGAGTCGACGTTTGCAGCTGCCGCGTTCTCGTCTCTAGGTTACGCGAGACGCGATCTGGCTTAGAGCGTCCGCTAATCACTCGCACGTGACCCTCCCGCTCGCGACTTCTCATGAAAGCGCGCCCAGAATCGCGACATCCACTTTCCCCCATATCGCATGCCATACCGTCTGTCACCACTCCTGGAGTCGCGAAAGAGAGCGCATCGCAACCGCCCACATCCTCCACCCCGGCCATGTCCTCTCAGGCGTATCCGATTTCCAACATTCCGGTTTCGGGCGCCGTAGATCCCGCTTTCTGGAGTCAGGACTTGAACGACTCGCCGCCTTTGACGCTGCAGCTCTCACCCACCCCCAGCTCGGCAACCCAAGACAGCGTGCACAGTCTGACACCGCCCGCGCAGACGCCAAAATCTGACAGCGGAAGAAACGCCCAAAATGGGCAGGGCAGCCAAAACGGCACGCAAAACAGAGCCTCGGTCGCAGTCGCATGCGTCCCGTGCCGAAGCCGGCATCTGAAGTGTGATGGAGGTGTGCGCTGTTCAAGATGTAGAGTCGATGGGGTCGACTGCACTTATATCAAATCCCGCCGTGGCTGGAAAGGAAAGAGGAAGAGGCCCGGAGAGAATGGTGCTGGCCCCGCACCAGGTACGTCAATCCAAACTTCTCTTCTCTGAGAGCTACCTGACCGGTGTCCAGGGCAAGAGGGCAGCTCAATGCTCCAGAGCGCCTTGATAAACACCAATCTAACAAGCAGAAGCGTACAATCACTATCGCCAGAGTTTGCGTACAGCACGGAGCTCGCTGTCGCAAATCAACTGAGCACCGCACCTAATGGTATGGGAATGGTGGCGACAGCCCCTTTGCATGCACAAGAACAGCTCAACCTGAATGGGACGCAACGACGCAATCAGTTTGGACACGTCGGCCCGCCAACGGCCATTCAATCCTTCTACCACTACTTTTACAACGCACATCCATTTGTTCTCCCTCAAGGGCCGCTGATATCACTCCTGAAGGAGAGACGAGCACCGCTGCTGGAGCATGCCGTCCAGTACATCGGAGCTAGTTTCATTCCCGAGATCTCAACGGACATCTACAAGGAAGCCCTGAACCGAATCGTCAACAGCGGAAACTATCCGCGAGACGGCTACTCGGTCCAGGCTCTGTTACTCTTCGCCATCGGGCTGCACGCCAACAACGAGGTCCCAAGAGCCGCCCAGATCTTTGGAATTGCGCAAAACCTGACCTTGGAGACTGGCCTGCACCGCATCGATTACGCCATCCTAAATGGAAACAACGACCGACAGCTGGAAGAGAGCTGGAGACGAACTTGGTGGTCCATGTACACCGTCAACGGCATGATGTCAGCTGTCAACCCCGGTGTGCAGTTCAGACTGAAGGATATCGCCACTGACGTCCCGCTTCCATGCGAGAACGATGAATACTTCTCGGGGGTAAGTGCTAAAACTCAATCACCTGCAATGTACAACGGCATCTCTTCTCACACCATCCTCCTCCTCAAGCCATCTATCCAGCAGGATCATCCCATCAAATGTACCTCGTTAACAACCCCCAGCAAATCCCCTACCCCCAAACCCTCCAAGACTACGATGACTCTGCCTTCGCGGCGGAAGAAATCGCCTTCTCCTCCTTCACCTACCTCATCGACGCCATCCGCAACCTAGGTAAAGTCTTTGAAGTCTCGCGCCTAGACGCGTCATTCGAATACCACGCCGTCGACGTCGTGGACTCGTACCTCGTAAACTGGCGCCTCCACTTGCCAGCCTCCAAACTCGAGATCGTCGACAACGACGGCCGCATCGATGAGGTGCTGTTCCAGGCGCACATGGTGAACGCAGGAAGCACCATCATGCTGCATCGCCCGCGAAGCAATCTGGGCTTTGGCCGGGTTGAGAATGTGAATATCTGCGTGCAGCCGGGTCAGGTGCTGCTTCCAACGCAGACACGCGAAATCCATACCGCCAAGTGTCTCACCTCGGCCGAAAACATCTCGTCCCTGATCAAGCTCCCGGGCAAACTCGTGCACCACACGCCCTTCTTCACCTGCGTGGTGGTCATGGCGTCGGTCGTGCACCTCTCGTACTGGTCCTTCCTCGTGCCGGACGGCCAAGACGACATCATCAAGCAATCGATTCGCCTCGACGTCGGCACGCTCCAGCAGTACTCGCATACGTGGGGCATTGCCTCCGTCGTGCTGGGCCAAGTGCGTGGCGTGGCGCACACGCTGTTCAACAGCAAGAAGGCCATGAGCATCCATCTGTGGAACAACATCGCACAGGACGATGTCATCCGCGGTGTTATCGAGGAAGGTGTTAGCGAACCGCTGGAAAATTACAGTACACTTCTTACTCCGTAAGTCTGGTCCCTTCTTATCCCTATTCCGGGTTTCTGACAAAAGGGCAGCATGTTGAAGTCATAGCAGCAGCGCGCGCCGACACCGACACCAGTACCCTTACCCTCACGAGTCCTTCGAATTCCCTTCGTCCTCTCTGGCTAATGTAAATCTACCCCGCCTCACCATTTTACGACATCCCCCGATACGCCTCGTCCTTATATGCGTCCTTTTTTGTGTTATGTTGGTGGCTACCTTGTCGATGTATTGCCTGCCCACCACTCCCACTCCCACTCCCACTCTCACCTTCGAAGACTCTTTTCTCACTTCTACACGTAGCGGGGGGATTTAATGCGACGCTGTCTTTGTAGCGCCTGGATGGTTCTGGTTCGCTTCTTTGGATACCGGCTGTTGGTTGTTCCCTTTCGGTTTTAGGCATAACGATGATCCACGACTGTCACTCTCGCAAGTGGAAAAGGCGAATTGCTAGATGTTAATTACGTAGATGAATCAAATAATAAATGCTGCACTTTGTCGTTTCACTCTCCAGCGGTTTTGAGGCTGTCAAAGCGAGGTGGGGGCTCTTTCGGTGACGTCAAAGTACTCGGTAGCGAAAACTTTTTCTCAGATCACCAGCCGCATGCATGCAGGGAACCCGAAGAAGCTTCCAGATGCACGCGAGCGGGGGAACCCCAACATACCATCGTAACTTCACATATCGCAATGTCGTAGCGTCCACATTTCGAATATCGCAGGTAGACATCGGAATCAAGTAGTGCCCATTAAGCGTCTAAGCTATTCGATGGAGCGCCAGCTAACCCAGCGCATCCCACATGGGAACGAAACCTCCGCCCATCCAGTCATCCATCATCTACCATTCTCGCTAAAAATGTCCGTAACCATGATTTCCCCCCGCTCCTCCGACTATCCCAGATTGCTAGATGCCCAGTGTTATGTCATGTACCCGTTCAACTCTTCTCGGCAGCCTGTGAGGCTGCGAATGGCGTGCGTGAAGACCGTATCTACAAGTCGGCGTCGTCCTCGTCGGGCAGGGGCATCTGTGCGGCGTCCTGCATCTCCTTCTGGTACTGCTCGAGCACAGCCTGGTCGACCTGGACCTCCGGGGGAGCAAGGGCAGGGGCGGCGACGAATTCCTAGGCATTGATTAGCTTATCGCATGGCATTTCGACGGCGGGTAACGTACCAGAGTCTGGTTGCCGACGAGTTTCCGGGCGAGCCAGAGGAAGGGCTTCTCAAAGTTGTAGTTTGACTTGGCCGAGATGTCGTAGTACTGGAGGTTCTTCTTTCGGTGGAAGGTGATGGCCTTAGCCTTGACCTTGCGCTCCTTGACGTCGACCTTGTTGCCGGTCAGGACGATGGGGATGTTTTCGCAGACACGGACCAGATCGCCTGTGTTTGTTAGTAATCTGCCATGGGCTGGTGCGGAATTAACGTACGATGCCAGTTAGGGACGTTCTTGTATGTGATGCGGGAGGTCACGTCGAACATGATGATACCGCACTGGCCGTTGATGTAGTATCCATCGCGGAGACCACCGAACTTCTCCTGGCCAGCCGTGTCCCAGACGTCAAACTGAATCTGTCCGAGGTTCTGTCCGCCTATCAGTATATTCTTCACGTCGCGGGGGATCGGGGTGACGTACGGTGGTGAAGCCGAGCGGGTGGACCTCGACTCCGAGCGTCGCGATGTACTTCTTCTCGAACTCGCCCGTCAGATGGCGCTTCACGAAGGTGGTCTTTTGTGCCATTGTTAGCGGTTGCTTCTCACGAGCGTCTCCTCACGAGGACGACAGCGCAGTCTATCGACCAGTGCGAGTCATCCGCAGAGATGTCAGGGAATAGCGAAAGGGGACTTACCTTGCCAGTGCCACCATCACCGACAAGCACGAGCTTGAAGGTGGGGACGTTGTTCGCGGCTTCAGCCATCGTTGCCGTTTGTTGTGGCGGGGTGACTGTGTTGTTGTGATTGCGCAAAACCTGGCGATTGTCAGGCGGGCAGTGCAGTGGCGGATGAGTGCAGCGATAATCGGGCTGCAGATGGTGCGGGCGTACCTTTTATGTGTAGGCGGGGAGGAGGGGCGCTGGAGGTGCGGTGTCGTGGGGCAAGCAGCGATGTTTTTATGCCTGCGTGAGCTGGCGGCCCGGGCGGTGAGATGGGCTTGGCACGGGCCGTTGAGCTTCACAGGCAACAGTAGGCAGGCAGGCCACAGCACGACAAAGAACAGTAGGCTGGATGGATTGTTAAGCAGGATACTGGAAATATTTTTAACTTTCTACAGCCCAGTTGCGCCGGGTATCATGCTCGGATGACCCAAACTCCATTCCATGCAATGCCACGCAGACCGCGCTACCGCCATCAGATTTCAGATTCACACTTCACAGCGGGAGCAGATTGCATCCCAACATCCCTCTTCCGCCCCAGTTCTGCCGTGGCGTGAGTCGCATCTCGACTGGCTCCAACGGACCGCCCGAGGCGCTGGGCCGCAGTGCCTTGACCGTGATGGGCAGCTGCACCTGTTAGCATCGTCCACGCAGTGGCAGCATGACGCGCAGCTCGAGGCTCTGCACAGCCAGCAAGGCTCAACAGCATGCACTCACCCCTTCGTTCTGCGAGACGACCTGAGCCAGACGAGCCAGCTTGTCGTGGTTCGTCCAGTCCACCCAGCCGAACTTGGTTATGGTATCGCCCACCTTCAGCCCTGCCGACTCTGCCGGGCTGCCCGCGACAACGCTGTTAACTTTGGCGAAGGGCGCCTCGATGGGGGTCGGACCGGCGCTGCTTGCGACAGCTTGGGTGGAGGCTGGGGTGCCGTTCTGGGCTTGCTCTTGCAGGCGGGCGTGGTGCTCGTGGAGGCCCTTCTCGATTCGCGACATGAGCTCTTTGTAGTCGTTCTTGAGCCGCACTATGCGCGCGCGGGTCGTCCGGACTGTCGCGGTTGTCAGAAAAGCTTCACGTCATTGCGAAAAGCGTACTCTGTGCCACATCAATATCTGCGCGCGGAAAGCCGTCAAATGTCGTCAGGCCCGTATTCATGTTGACGCCATGCTACAGGTATATCAGCGCAAGCTTCCTCGAGAAGGCGCAATGCATACAGAATCAAGCACCTGTCCCAGCGCCTTGAGCTCGGCCTCGACCCTGTCCTTCTCGGCGATGAGCTCTTGGAGCGACAACTGCTCCTTGGGCACGCCGTTCGAGTAGCCCGACGATGTCGGGCCCGAAGAGACGGTCGGCGCGTGAAGGTCGTCCATGCGTATTCCCATGAGGGTGAGTGAATCGTGCTTGGGTGCAGTGCAGGCACAAGTGATGCACCATCGCCGCCTGGAGCTTCACAAACTGTGGGGTTGGAGGGGAGGCTAGCGCCTGCTTTGGGGCGTTTCCCCATCGGAAGGCACACGCAGCCCTCCTTCACCACCCGAGTACCCGCACTGTGCATCGCGATCCACACCGATCGCTGACCATCATCTTGTTGATCACCTCCACAGTGAACACAAATAGGGGCGCACAAGGCGGTCGGCCGTCTCCTCTTTTTCGCCTCAAGTGAAACGCGACGAACTACGGTAGGCGCGACCCCCGCAGACGTCAACATGAACCGCGCATTCGGCATGAGCGTCGCAATAGCGACTGCCGTACGCAGTATTTCGCAGCTTGCAAAAATAATGCCACAGCGTGTCTCCACGCGTCTTCTCGCTCAGCAATCTGAGCAGTGCCTTGCGCCTGTGCTCGACACGCGACGGCCCTTGCCTGCAGCTCTTCATTCTCGACGACTCGCAAACATGTCCGCCATCTCTCTGCGACTTCCCTAGCATCGAGTCTGCTTTCTTTCCTTCTGCAGTTGTTACATCCGTCTTTCTTTGAGCCTTTTCTGGGGCTCCACCAGTCACTTGCCTCTCCTTTAGCCATCGCCCGTGGCATCAGCTTAATATTTATCTCCCATGCCGCCTGACACACCCACACCCGACTCGTGCAGTAGTGCCTAGAGCGCTGTCAATTCAAAATGGCCTACGTGCTATCGCTCCGGCCCCAAAGCCCTCTCAAGCGCTCCTTCAGCGACAATCCCTATCTCCAGCCATGCTCCCCGCTCAAGGACCTCACTATGGGCGCTCTGCGCAACATCACGCCCCGAAACGCATCGGCTTGTTCTCTGTATTCTCTTGGGTCGAACAGCGCCGGCGAGTGGCTCCGTGGGACCGAGAACACCCCTCCACCACTCACCTCACACTCCCTGCTCGACTTGGTACCGGAAAAGGAACCACATGGGAGCCAAGACAGAGCCAATGAACACGTACCGCGGAAGCGAAGCTGTGGCCTCAACCGACCTCCGCCATCATTCTCGCGGGCGACAACAGCACCTTCTCATCCATATTCGAAGAGGAGAGGAGAGATAGAGCCCGTGACGGAGCCCCTTGATAGCGACCCTAGCTCACCCGAACCGATGATCGTCGATAGCAACACCGATGATGATACGGACTTCTTCGACTTGTATGATGCGATCCGCATCCCACTCCCGGAAGTTCGCTGGTCGGACAACACAGGCGACGGTCCTCACGAGGAGCCTGCACAAGCATCTGAGGCGGGTGCTACCAGTCCGCAACCCTTCCGCCGATGGATGAGTACCCTCAGACGACGGCACATGCACAGACGCAGAGATCCTATCTCCGCGGTGCCTGCCTTAGCAGTTGAGATGTTCGAGGACGATGCCAGTTTCGCAAGCCTGCAACATCCACTTGCGCCAATGTCGGAAACCGGCCGAAGGGTGTCAGGTTCCATGTCGTCCTCTTTCGGTTACGTGACAGCTGTCAAAACTGCTTCAATCACGGTGGCCAGTGTGAGCATTGCGCCTCGATCAGAAAACAGCGCCCTCCCTGGTAAGGTTCGACTCGGGAATAGGAGCAGCCATTACTCAGATGTCCGCAAATCGACGGACAGCCATAGAGCACTGGGTCCGATTCTTGATGAGAGCGCCTGGCTGCGTTCTGTTCAGCGCCGCAGAATTGTCGAGGAGCTCATCTCCTCGGAAGAGAGCTATATTGCAGATCTGAAGGTCTTGATCAATGTGAGCAGATCTTGCAACGGTATGACATATGCACTGACCCACATTCGTAGGATTACTTCATGATCTTAACTGGCATTCCTGCATTACCAGCCCAGACACGAGCATCCATTCAACAGAACATCTCTCAAATTCTGCAGCTGCATGAAGATCTGCTCGCGGAGCTACACCAGGCCGTGCCTCAAGCAGACTACACCCACAGTGCGCATCATGAGGCATTTCCAGTGACAAAAGCAAAGCATATCCGCTTCCATAGCGCAGACTTGATGCCGGGACGTTTCGCCGAGCACAAAGTTACCCGAAAAATCAGGCACTCTCTTGAGATTGGCAGGTCTCCCGATCGACGGGCCCAAGGCTTGATAACGGATACTAAAACAATTGGAGACATTGCTAAGATCTTCAACAAACATGTGAGTTCGCTTCGGAAAGACTGGGACAGTCACTAATGCTGCAACAGATGAAGCGCTTCTTCACGTATGAGGAATATGGGGCACACTGGACAACGATGTCTCAAGACCTTACCACCACCTGCAGAGGGTTACACGGGTGGCAAGAATACGAACGTGGAGTCGAAGCGCTGTCAAAGGTGGTGGCATCGGAGAACAATCGAATGACGAGCAGTCGAAAGGCGCTGAGCTTTCCGGATCTGCTAATCAAGGTATTCGCTTCATTCCAATCACCATTTCGTCACTAACTGACACCTATGTTAGCCCATTCAGAGAGTTTGCAAGTATCCCCTCCTCTTCGATGACTTATGCCGCCATACGCCTGTCTATGACGACCCCGAGGCACATGCCGAACTTGAGAAGGCACTGTTCCGACTACAAGAGACTATTCGCGAGGTCAACAAGGCGAAAGACGACCCGAAGACGCGACGGCTCATAGAGATCACTTGGCAGTTACAGGACCGACTGGCATTCCAAGAACAAGTACGCGTACATATGAAAACGATACCGTACCGCGCTAATCGACTCAGACGTTCTCTCGCGCTCTTGTATTTCGATTGCTCGGCCACGTCCTTGTCTGCGGCGTGCTGCATGTTGCCTACCAAACCCCAGAGCGCCCCAAAGGCCAGTACATGGTCTGCGTCTTGTACAAGTCATGCCTTGTGCTTGCCACAGCCGGTCGCTTCTTAACGTCGTACAATGTCGTCGCGTCTATTGCGCTTGCCAATGGAAGCATCGATGAGTCCGATAATGGGAGAGGTACACCTTCATCGCCCTTGGGAGTACTTTTGCTCACAAATGCCTAGGTCTTCAGTGTCACACTGCGCCCCACACTTGGAAATTAGTGTTCGAACACGGTCATCGCTTACACGAGATTATCTTAAGCGCGTGCTCCTCCCAAGAGGAGGATGTTTGGAAGAAGCAATTACGCGAACGTATCGTATGCGAGACGCATGATTTCACCGAAGGACAGTCCACTATGCAAGACATGTTCTCATCCTTATCTTTGGACATCAAATCCATTGGACCAGTCTTCGGGCACGCTGACAGTCTTGTGCGACGCATGTCCGTTCACCGAGCTGCCACTCTTGGCTCGAAGCAACAGGTTTCCCAGGTTATCATCAAGAACACCCAGGCGCAAAAGACACCCGAGCCACCACCTCCGTTTGCGCCGAACTCGGTCACCCGGTCGCAATCACACATGTCTGCGAATCACATCCCCACTCTGGCTCCCAGGAGGGCCGAGAGGATTCGATTGGAAACGGCTTTGGAAGACGTTTGGACGAAAGATGTTCTACCCTTTCCAGGAATGGGAAACCGTAGGGTGGAGAACCAAATCCGCGCTTCGGCTAATTCTGTTATGCGGAAGCTCAGCATGGCTAGCATTGCCAGCAACTTCTCCCGCCGTTCGCCTAGCTTCTCGAGCATGAGCAACACACGCTCGGAAGATTCTTTCGGCAGCAGAGTGCAGAAGATGTCGCAGGGCAATCTTCGAGCGCGTGCAGCAGCCGATCGTCGTCCAGCCCCAGCGGTGGTTGACTTTCATAACGCTCCTGCCGCGTTCCTACCAACGGATTTCGAGCTCCAAGACGTACGCCCGTCCGGCCGTCGTCGAAGACTAGCGAACCGAGCCGCAGGTACGGAGCGTTTCAGTGATAAGAGTACGCCGAAAACAAAACGGACGCGTCGTCTCTCCTCGCACATAATCAGCTTGCCGCGAACAGACAACAGCAGCCGTGTCGAAGCTCGGACTGCTTCTACCGCATCCCACTCCACGGTCCTGCGTCCAAGCGAGTGTGTTGAGGATTCCGGAAGGAGCCAGGAGAACGAAAAGCAGCAGAGGAAGGAGACCGGAGAGAGAAGCTCGCGAAGGGAAGAATGCTCTGAGACACCGCCACTGTCGAAGAATTTTTTGAAAAACAAAAGCAGAATCTTTAAGTTCTGGGCATGAGCCTCGGGAAGCAGCATTTAGACTTGGATCGAGTTGGATCGTAACGCCTCGTTGGAATACTTGGATTGTTTCGCCTTTTCGCGTGTGTTGGATGCGAAGTTTGAGAGCAGGGTTCATGGAGGGTTGGAATGATGCGACAATGCCATATTCTTGCCCAGAAGAGGAAGAGCATCACAGAGGGAGCATAGTTCGGCACCGGAAGCACCGGGCGGGAGTCGGATGAATTGGACGATGAAAAGGCACATGCAGATCATAGGGCCGTTGGTGCAAGGCACACCCGCATGCCACGTTTGTTGTTGCTGGCGTCGCTTTGGGCTGTCGCGGGCCATTACGTCATCGGGTTGGGCACGCAACATGCTGAGACGCGGCAGCAACTATATTGGATAAGTAGTGAATAGAATATGAGAACAGCGTCATCAGTAATTTGTGAAACCTGGCAGTTCCGCAGTTCCGCGCTTTGGCGTGACACAGGGGGTGAGTGGTGAGTGAGTGAGGCTCGCGAGGGTGGAAGGTGGTCGAACGCTTGGCATGACGTATGGAGGGGTCGGAGCTCACATGAGCTCGCTACAAAAGCTAGGTAGCCCACCGCTGCGCTCTGCCCATCACACCACAGCAACTGCTCGCTCTCAAATACACGCAACTCACCGGCTACTGCTGCCACTTCAATTCAATTACCAATTTTTACGTATAACACAAACCAGCAACCAACAATCAGCATCATGCCTCGCGGAAACGACCAGCAGACCAAGGTGCACTATAAGGGCAAGGAGGACGACTTCATCATCTTCGTTGACAGCGCGGAGGCGGTCGAAAGCTGGAAAAAGGACTCGTCGGTTCCGCTGGCGCAGGTCGTGAGCGGCTGGAAGGTCTTTGTTACGCACAAGTGAGTGAGCCGTCCATTCCCAAACACGCTTGCAGCCTGATGCGGGGTGGTGGGGGCCGCAGGGGTCGAAATGTTTAGGCAGCTGCTAACGAGGTCCAGGCACGGCAACCAGGGTATCTTGGACGCGGCAAGCAACGGCGCGCTCGAGTCGGAGTTTGGCACACATGCTGAGGAGGATGTTGTGAAGCAAATCCTCCAGAAGGGTGCTTTGCAGGAGACCGAAGTACGTCATCCACCCATCATCATCGCCACAACTATGCTCTACATACACATGCACACGACTCGAGTGGCTGCTAACGCGTCGGACAGAACAAGGAGCGCCAGGGCGACCGGAACATCACCCAGGGCGGCACCGTCGCACACTAAGCAGCCCACCATACCCACTTCTCGCACCCCTCACGATATGATACGACCGAATGCATGTGCATGGACGGATGGAACATGGCGTTGGAGATGTCTCTCCCTGCCAATAGCGCCTAGATTGATGGGCTTGCATGGCTAGGTTGAACCCTCTGCTGAGATGCGAGGGCACCTTGATAGGGATATCAAATGAAAGCAATTGCATGAATGAATTATACTATCTACGATATATGATGCGTGACGGCTGATGGGGGGACGCGGCATCATTGAGGCTCAATTACTTGGAAGGGAAGTCGTTCGAGCCTTCTCGTCCGAAGGCTGAGGTTACTGACGGAGTCTAGCTGCCAATTGAACAACAGCCCAAACGTTTCACATGGCCTCTTCACCCGAGACACGCGCTCCTCCAGGACTCGACCCCATGCTCGCATCACAAGTCATTGCAGTTGTCCGTTTGCGGCGAAATTGGTACTCTGGCAATGTCACCTTCTCACATGATCGAAATTTTTAAGCGACTTCACCGGCGCCAATGCATCATTGAGGCTCTACACATGGCCTGCGTATCGATAGAAATTTCTTCTTGCTCAATTGCGTGTTCCCGCATCTTCAGCCTTCTCAAGATGCAGGGACTGGGGGTGCGCCGGTGGCTTCGCCTCTTCGCTAAACTAGCTGCTGGTTTTGGTCACCGGATTAGGCAGGGGCAGGGGTGAGCCTGATCCTGCACCTCCACCATCTTGCAGTCAGTGCTTACAGTATATACCGTGGACGTTGGGGGCGGGTGGCGGTTATCAAAATAGAGCATGTTGGTTAGGAGGAAGAGGAAGCTTTTATTTATACTAATAAGCTCTTCACCGGCAATCAATGCAGCTCTATGAGTCCCGCGCGCCTAGAGGAGTTCGTATCGCTCAATCGCGTGTAGCCCTTTCAAGGTCGCTTCGATGCAAGTGATTTGAGCCCTCGCTTATTTTGCCAGATTCTGTCACTAGGAAGGCTGAGGCCACCCTTCAACTACTTCCCACAGTAGCCTTACGATAATGAGGCTTGCTGTCCCGCTGCAAAGCGTGAACGTTCACTTGCATGATGGAATTGGATTGGCCAATGAGAGAAGGCTTGATCAGTTCGTTGGGATTCAGGGACCCTTGTCCGAGGTCTATAGCTGCGAGATTGTGGCACCCTCGCATGGCAGCCTGACTAGACATGCATCTCACTCCGACCAATGAAGGTTGTTCAGTAACACACTGTTACCCCACAGTCGATTTGTACCCTGGTATCTTACCACCGTGGGGCACCTTAGACAGTAGAGGGGTTGCTGCCTAAAATTCACAGTCCATGCAGATCAGTGGTGATACGTTCGATGTTTGCTCGCTTCAGGTTCGGCAGCTACAAATCGGGATGTTGCCCCTCTAGAGGCGGCCGCTGCATGGTATATAAGGGAGATCAATCTTCTCTTCGTCCTCCATTCTCAGATTGCTAAGAACTACCTCTTCACACTAGTCACTTCTTCCCTTGCCACCCGATCTACTTCCTTGTACCACCCCAACCCCTCAAACCTCAAACATCAAGCTCCCATCATGTCTCAACCAATCCCCTCCCTCGGTACCACCCAGTCGAACGACAAAGACGTCTTCACGTCCTTCCGCGCCCATGCAAACGGCCAACGCATCGAGACTAAGTCGACAGCGCTCAACATCATTCGCACTGCCTACCCCTCTCACCACGTCACCGAAGTCGAAGCCCAGCGATGCGACCTGTTCAACTACGCCGCCGCCGGCAAAGCCATCCTCACCCTCGACGGCGACCAAGACAACTTCGACACCACGCGTACATGGAAGCCCGTCGGCAACGGCATCGAGAAGAAGTTGAGTCCCGGGCGTCTGGACGACGACTTCCGCTTCGCTAGGTTCCACTACCAGTGGGAGGACAAGGAGTACTTGGTGTACCACGTCGTGTTCCGCGATCCGTTCTCTTCGGAGACCCGTCTGTTCTACATCCTGCACCCGCGGACAGAGGGCAATGTTGTGGAAGGCCATTGCATCGATTCTGACGCTCTTGTCCTGACCTGCGGAAAGTGGACCTCCCAGCTGCACTCCGAGATTTGGGTGTTCGACAACGGGTACTGGGAGAAGAGCAAGGAACTCTACGCCGCTGTCTCCGGCTCCTCCTGGTCCGATGTCATTCTCGCCCCGGACATGAAAAAAGGCCTTATCGAAGACGTGCAGGGGTTCTTCGACAACCGCGCGCTATATGGGCAGTACGCCGTCCCGTGGAAACGCGGTATCATTCTGCACGGCGTGCCTGGAAATGGCAAGACTGTCAGCATCAAGGCACTTATCAATTCGCTTTATGCAAGGCCGGATCAGATTAGCAGCCTGTACGTGAAAAGCTTCGAGACGAAGTGCAACACAGAGCAGTATAGTATCCGCCAAATCTTCACGCAAGCCCGGCGCTGTGCGCCCTGCCTCCTCATCTTCGAGGACCTCGACTCCCTCGTCGACGACAATATTCGGTCGTACTTCCTTAACGAGGTCGATGGTCTCGAGTCCAACGACGGCATACTCATGATTGGGAGTACCAACCACCTCGACAAGCTCGATCCGGCTATCGCCAAACGCCCCTCGCGTTTCGACCGCAAATACCACTTCAAGCTCCCAGGCGAAGTGGAGCGCACTCTCTACGCCGAGTACTGGCGCCAAAAGCTCCTGGCGAAGAACGAGGAACTGGAGTTTCCAGAGGAGCTTTGTGGCGTCATTTCGCAGCTCACCGAGGGATTCAGCTTCGCATATCTCAAAGAACTGTTCGTCATGTCCCTGCTAAGTCTAGTCCGCGGCTTCAAAGGCGATGACTTCGAAATCGTGGAACGCGACGAAGCAGACAGCGCTCCAGAAGACACGCCCGAAGCTTCCACCTCCACCACCGCGCCCGAGGACGAGAAGAAGGACGGAGAAGCGGAGGTCTGCACCTGCGCTTCCAAATGCCACACCTGCGGCAAGGCCATCCCCTCCCCCTCCACCGCTGCCTCTCCGCAAACCAAAAAGGAAGCTACAGTCAATGAAAACGCAGCAGACACCAACCGCTCCAAGCTCGCCCTCTCATCCCTTTCCATCCCGGAGCACCTCGCCGATAATCTTCTGTTGAAGGTGATTAGGCACCAGATTCGCGTCTTGCACGCTGAAATGGACAACACCAAGACAGAAGAGTGGCCGAGTGGGAAGAAGGAGGTTGGTGGTGGGGACAAGGGGGCGGCGTACTCGGCACAGATAGCGCTTCTGGAGAGGAGGAATAGGATTGCGAGGAATAGGCGGGCTGCGGCTTGTTAGGCATGAGGCGTCGTGCCTTGCGGTTATGAATTGAGATGGAATTGGACTTGAATGAATTCGTAGCGAGGGTACCGGGGGGTTCTGGGTGGTACAATTTGGTTTGGATTGTAGCGGGAATTAGCACGGGGACCGAAATCTGGGTTTTTGGAAACAAGGCGACATGATAGCATTCTTTTTCCTTCAGGCCGACACTTTTGGGCGAGGGGAACAATCTAGGCCTTTTCATACATATACGTTATGAAATCTTTCGTTGCTGATTTGCTTTTCACGAGGACTGCGGAATTGGAAGATACAAATTTACGAGGAATTAGAAGCAGGTCTTCATAAACTTACTACAGCTCAAGAGAATTATGTCCCAAACTCGAGTCATTCCGCGAGCATCTCAACTCTCAGTGTTCGATGTTAAGACCCATAACACCCATAAACCATGAACGACTGCGCATCAAACGGCATCCTGTAACTTTCCAAGTTTATGCAAAACTCCTTCCTCTCACTCGCCATGCAGCTCGTCCCGGGGAACACTGCCAGGCAGCACGAGTCCTCGACGCCATCCGAGCTTCGTTTCCAGGCAAATTTGGCATTTGCGGAGAGCGTAGAATCCATGGAATTACCCGTTTCCTCCAGCTCCGAGACAACAATGCATCGAGTGTTCAGTGTGAGCTTGCCGCCGGAGTCCACAAACACATCTTGAGGGAGTATGAAGCTGCCGGTGTTGAGAAATGGGTAATCGTAGAGAACGATGTCCCGTCGGAGATTAGCCCGTCCGTGGGCATGACTGGGGGAGGGAATGAATCTGGAGAAGGTGAGTCGGGAGAAGATGAGGCCACGCATTCGCCGGCGGTGCATGTCTGGTCTTCGTGACACTGAAGACTGTAAGTAGGCTTGCGCAAATAGTTATTTTAACGTAGCTGCGAGCATATGGGCATACCTGGTTTCCGCATTTCCCGCAATTCTTCGGGTCGCTATCCAGGCCTCCGAGGATCGGCTCCAACCTTCTCAAATTCAGTTTGAATATAACAGCGAATCAGCGGTCCGAGGTGAAGGCAAACTTACTCTGGGTAATTGAAAGCATTGGGGCAGAACTCATTCCAGTCACTGTCCAGGCCGAGTTTACTGATGCGAGTGATACTTTCCTTCGTATTGTTGTCCAGTTTCTCGAATTCCGCAAGATTCTTGTCTAGCAACATAAACTTAGCGTATTTCGTTAGGGTCTTCCTCATGGCATCTATGCCGCCATTGTAGAGGTCCGTGAACCACTTGCGGTGCGCTGAGACGTAAGTTCCCTCAAGGTGAGGAATGCTGCAATTGGCGTCCATTTCCGCGCTGGAATTTGCGCATTAGTGCCGGATCGAGAACGTAAGTGAATTGAACTTACAAGACTTTGTCTAGGGCTTTGAGCGTGTTTTCAGGCCTTTGCCGGGTCTTACCCATCGCCATGTACTTGCAAACCGTGACGATCTGCCCGATTTGGCAGGCCCGCTGATTGGCGGACTGGTTCTTAGAAGCGGAATCGGCGCTCAGCTCCTTATTCGCGAACATCTGTATCATCCAAGTTAGTTCCCAATACCTCGCGGAAGGGTAATGCATGGAGCAAATACTCACACGATGCTTGAGTTCATTGAGGTAATTGGGGAACGGGATCATCATGTCGAAGTATGTCTTCGAATTGACGACTTTGGACAGCATCTTATCCGCGTAGCCCTCTTTCTGGCCTATGCTGAGAAGTTGGGTGTTAATGGTTGGAACATTCGGATTCGCGCTCGGGCAGGCGAGACCTTGGTCCACTGCAAGATACTTCCAAAACTCGGCCAGCCAGCCAACTTCGTATACATGGTCCACTATGTATGTTCAGCGTGACCTTGTCGAGATAACATCATTTTGGATATGTATATACTTACCAGCCCAATCTGTTTTTGGCGGATTCCCTTCAATGACGACAAAGTCAGGACCATTATCCGTCTCTGTCTCACCTGTCACATCCCAACTGTCGATGGGGAAGGCCTCTTGACACCTCTTTATCTTGGGGTTCATGATCGGAACCCCGTTCTCACCACCTGCCTGTCCTTTTCGTTTTAACTTGGAAGGCCCAAGGTAGGTCTTGATCTTGTATTCAGTCGAGACTCCGTTGCATTTGAAAGTCCTGGTTCGATGGTCAGCTCGAGGCGAAAGCGTCGTCCGCCTGTTAAGTGAGTCGGAATCGCCATCATCCGCGCTGTTGATCTCAGCATCATACCACTCTTGGCCATCCGGTTCGGGAACGAAAGGTGGACGAAGCTTCCCCGGCAGGGATCGGCACCATAGGCTGAACGGGTAGCCTGGAGGGTCGAAGATCTCTTTGTCGGGAATCGTTATTTCGCCTTTCTTCAGATTCACAGCACGAGGATGCAGGGATCGAGATGCAATGTCCAAATCCTCTAGCACCTCGTCTAGCGGCGCCTTGTTGATCAGAATCTTTCCTTCACGGCTTTTTCGAAAAGAAGGACTTTTTGGTAGTGTTTCCGGATAACTGGGTGACTCCAGCGTCTGCTCTTTCGACCACTTCGACAGCCGACACTTTCACTCCTAGGTTCACCTGGACTTTGACCCCGTATGGACTCGGGTCCCCAGGACAGAATCCATTCGGATCTGTGGACTGAGATTAGCTGCTTGCGGCCACTGAAACTCGTTCTCCAGTGCTTAGATGGGAGGGGATCATTTGGCTTACCTTCTCCGGCTGTAATTTTGACCTGAAGGTTGGGCAACCTGATAGGCAAACCAGCTCGTAAGCCGCGTTGTTCTGAAAGCTGTTACAACCCAGTGCCCCATTGAAGGATACTGGCACTTACTGAGGATGACAAAATCAAAGGCAGGCACTATCTGTAGATAGAAATTGACAAGAGCGGAAACCTGTGGATCCAGATTGATGGGTTGTACCTAAACGACTGGTATCCAGCCATTCACTTGGAAAATATCTTGGGACCGGAAAGAAAGTCAAGCAACTGAGTCGTCCGGGACCGTGGCGGTGCATCCAGCAGTGAGTTTGGCGTTGCCCTCAATGGAGTCCACCTCGAATCCCCTCTGAATCTTGGCTTTGGGACCGAATTTGACTATGCCGTCGATCTTCCACGAATATGGGAGGGGTATATGCACGATGTCGAACGTCTTTTTCAAGTCGGGTAGTCCGTACATGCCCAGCTTGTAACGTCCAGAGAAGAGAAACTTCAAACTGAGCGCAGCGTGAACGCTTTCGAGCGTCAGTGAGGCATCAAGCTGAGTAACTCCCAAGAAGTTGCCCTTGATATGACCGATGAACTTGAGCCGACCAAAGAGCCCGCAGTCGATGCAGTTTACGCCAAATTGCACGCCTATTGCGTTATTGATAGGATCTTTGACGGAAGAGCCGAACAGCCTGGAGCCAAATGTTCTTCTTGTAAGGGGAATCTTAAAGGCCGCATCGAGTTCCCGATCGAAGATAGAAGAACGCTTCTGCGCAGTACCGGTGTCTGCGGCGCCGAAGTCAATCTTGTATTCGTAGATAACCTCAGTCCATTCCTTCTTAGCAGCGTCAAGGCGGACTTCGAGCGTAGCGGAATCGAATTTCGCATGATCAACAAGCCACGGGTCGAGAGAGAGACCAGAATTGCACAGAGCGGGATCAGCAACAAGGATAAAAGATTTCTGGACGTCCTGATTGACCCATTCCCATGATGTTTGAGCTTGGTCAAAGACTGCTCGTCGTTCAAACTGTAGAAGTAGGTTGTTCTCAGAACACGTGGAGTTAATAATGCCATCTGAGAACCGCCCCCATGTCAATGATTAGCTGGTCTAGGTACGGCGTGATGATTACGGACGCAACCACAGCGTTGGTAGCTTTTCCATCGATTGTTAGCTACTTGTGACACGAACCACGACGGAAGGTAGTTTAGCAAACCATTTGGAGAACCCCAAACTGGTTGTTGGTCACTCTGGAGTTCAACATCGATCTGCGGCGTCGTCGTATTTTTGCCGCATTCGTTGTCTACCCAACGAGTACTGTTGGGATCGTGGCCAGGGTGGAACCACGAAGGATGTCGATGGTCAGGTCTAAACCAGTGACGGCGCGGCAGAGGGTGTACGCTTCTGGGATTGGCGGTCACTGTAAGGTGCGCAAAGAGCAAAGGTGGCCATAGCGAGATCGTTGCCCACCAAGGAGTCAAGAAAAGCGGGAATGATAGGTGACTCGCGCATTCCTAAAGGTAGCTCCTACTTCATACCTTTATGGGTACGAATCGAGTTCGCGCTCGTGACCTGACGTCCACCTGTAGTTATATTGATCAAGTATCATGCTGGAATATTGTCATGTTGAATCTTCTGTCTTGCACGTCGAAAGCTCCATCGCATGAGAATAGAAGACTAGTGAAATCCACATCATTCCCTGATTAGGGATTTTGGAAGACTAGACGATGAGGCGTCCCGGTTCCACCGTGTGGCCAGTTGCCGATCATGAAGCGTTTGCGGCTGAGAGTAATTCCAGCCCATCACGGCAATTGATTTCTGCAATTAGCTGATAGCGCCCCAAATCATCTGATGCTCTGCCGTTTCGGGCCTCAAGAACTAGAGTCTCCTGATAGCATGATCTACAATTCTGGTGTAGGTCGGGAAGAAAACATCTCTTTGGGACCACGAAACCACCCTCGCGCACCCACAACTGCGCGCCTTTTCAAATCCTGATGATTCAAAACCCAGTTTCTCGATTTCATTATACAGTATCGCAGATTTGACACCAATTAGCAGCGAGAAAGATAGGTACGTTCCAGCCGCGAATGTCGAGCTGTAGAACGCCCGGCTGAGAAAAGTGCTACAGACACTCAAGGGCCATTTGAGTTTGATTAGGGCTGTAGCCAGATCTCCGGACTACCATACGCCGGCATTAGCATCGTACGACCATACGTTCAAGCTGTGTGATCTGACCAGCAGCGAGTTTCTTCACAAGCTTCGCATCGACAACGTACTTTGCAAATTGCATCGTTACGCTATTATTGGTGCTGTTAAAAATGGTACTCTATCACGTTCTTAAGTTGAGGTAGAAAAATGCGTGGTAATTGCGCGAGATCGTTTGCCTGCTAGTGGATTCACGTAAAACTTAGGACAGAAGATTTTGCTGTAGCACGGTCGGCTCGTACGCTTGGTATTCAAAGATCGCGCAAATACTCGCAGATAAGAAAGGCTATTAGGAATGAATAGAGGGAGGGTTTAGCGATCCAAGTAACGCTCAGTTCGTACGAGGGTGATTCCTTTCAAACGGTGTCAGTGTGGAAGTTCAGTGCTGAGACAACTAATGAGCATATAGATGAACCCCGCAAAAGCCTAGATGAATTGAATTCATTGGTTCTACGATCAGTGGCGGAATCTAATCGCTTCGACGAAGTTCAGTGCAATACAACGCGGTGAAGCTGAAAACGCGCATGCTAATAGCACTAAGAGCCAGGATTGAACATTAGACGGACGGAATATTACCCGCGCTGCGGCAGAATTATGCAGGAAGCAGACAGGATTCAAGATCGCGGCTACCAAAGATTTCGAGCCAGAGTGAATGTCTACTAGATCAGAATACCAACACGTTTGCTCCATTAGCGGGTTAGTACTATTAGGTAGAGATAAAGTAGAGGATATAGTTTTTATCATGCTAGATGGTGTAAATAGGCATTCTTCCTTCTCAAGAGCCCACAATGCAATTCAACATAACAAAAGAGACTGCCAAAACAGCACACTCCCGCCCGCCTCCCCTCACGCAGATCCAAATTCATCAAAACACCCTCCTCGCCATTCCTCCGTACTATATATATTAAGCCGCAAACCAAAACCTACACATACAGAAGCCTGAACCAAGGCCTCTTCTCCCCATGGGAACCAGCCCACACTTTACATAACTCGGGGAGGAAAGAACTTGAGTTTAGAATCCCACTAAGACGGCAGCTCGCTCGTTTCCCCGAACCTCACTCGGGCTAGGACGCTATTCGGCGCGTCCCTACCCGGGTGCGAGGAGCTGGTCGGTGGGTGGAGGAGAAGTTCCCGCTTGTAGGCCAGTACAGTAAACCACACAAGTGCAAAAACTGCCTCCCTAAGGGTTTGGGGTACGATGGGAGGCGTGGTTTCTGGGAGTTTAGGCTGGGAGCACTTCTTTCTGCTGGTTTGGTGGACTTTGTATTTTTTATTTTTAGAGGGGAGGTTGGATCTTTATTGCCTGCTAGTTTTGTTTCTTAGGTCTAGATACGTCATTTATCAACAGACTTTTCTTTCTACTTTTTGTTATGTGGGTACGCTCTCTGTAAATTATGTGCAATACTTTATAAACAGCAACACAGGTCCTGCAGAGGAATACATACGAACAAAACCTTGGGTACGGCATAACTGCAATAAAGCCACTGTGAATTTTTAAAGCAATTGAAAATTTGCGTTTTTCGTTGCCTAGGTACTATTTTCCGTTCATGCCGTGTGGTATCTCCCTCGCAAAGCCATATCGCATCTAAGGTATGCACACCCTTCCTTAGAATCCCTAATACAATACACAGAAAGGAAGAAGCAGCTATGGTCGTATAGTTGCTCATTCCAAAGTTGCCAGAAACGCCGTCCGCTATGAACACTACAGCCCTTGTCAGATACCTCTCTAGCACACGCTCAAGCATGCGGGAATCTGTGACTGCTCGTCTCCGGCATCGCAGGCGGACTCTGATCAGTCCTCAGTTCCGCCACAGGACTCGCAGTCCCCATCTCCGCAAGCGCGGGCGGTGTCCGTCCATGCCCCATCTCCATGACCGCAGGCGGCGTATTCACCGGGAGCTCCGCCATCTCGGGAACTGCGGCGGGATGGCCCTGCGGCGGGCGATACGGAACGTACGTCTGCGCATCCGGCATGGATGTCACGGGCGGATTCTGCTGGTTTCCCACTCCCCACGTGTTCTGGTTCTGACCAGGCGAGTATCCAGGTGGTGCACTGTTCCAGCTGCTGTTCGTCTGCGGCGTATTGCCCGTGCCGCCTCCCACGCCAAGCAAATGCGGCGCCACCGGTGTTGTGCCTGGTGCAAACCCTGGGCCGCCTCCCAGCTCTGCTTTTCCTGGGATGTTCGATACCGGGCGGTCGGGGCCTACACTCTGTGAGGGCAGTTCGGGGACACCCGGGTCGCCGGCGTGCTTGTATGTGGAGTCGTGGCCGTTGGCGTGCTTGAATTTGGCGCCGCCGGCGAACTCGGGGGAGTCGTTGCCGTTGGTGTAGGGGTCTGATGTTTCGCTGTACGGCGGGTTCTTCTTTTGATGCGCGCGCTTGCGGAAGAGCCAGAAGAGGATGCCGACGAAGGCAAGGGCGACTGGGATGCCGACGGCACAGCCCACAATGATAGGTACCTTTGACTTCTTTTCTTGGGTCCCAGCAGCGGGCGCGGAGTTGCTCGAGGTGCTGGCGGCGGAGTTCGGCGTGACCGTGGAGACGAACGTGGAGACTATGGTGCTCACGCCTCCACTGCCCGAGGAAACGCTGGTGGAGACCGATGTCACTGGCGTTGGAGTTGCAGTCGTGCTACTTAAGGTCTCTTCTTTGGTGGCCGAATCGGTCGATGACGATGAATCTTTCGTGGAAGATGGGGAGCTGCCGCCGCTACCTGCCGCTAGACCAGTGATGGTCGCGAGGTTAGGAACGCTGCTTGCGACCGATGACCCAATGATGGCGTATTGTTGCCCGTCGGCCAGGTCGAAGAAGGGCCGAGGGTTCGGCTTGCCTTTGCAACAGTCCACGATGTTGGCATCGCCATTGCAGCACCATTGATTGTTGTGGTCCGAGCATTGGGCGAGGGATTCGCCGCCTGCTGCCGTCATATCTATCGCATGTCAATCGTTTGCGCTCCTATCGGGAAGACATTGCGCAGCCTACCATAGGTACACAGATTTGACGGGCAACCCTCCGCCTCCCAGGACTTGTCGGTGCAGCTGTACCTCCCATGGAGCTTGTCTGGTGGGTAGTAGCACGAGCCATTGTCGAGACACTCCCACTTATCGGGACAGCATGCGGAGCCCTCGGCGGAAGAGCAGGGCTTCTCAGGTGCCTTTGCACCGTTCGGGTAGTCTGCAATCGCCAATTAGTCTTTCGAAGGCCCGTTGAGCGTACAACAGAGCTTACAGCATGTCTGATCTTGCGCAAGCGCAACCTGAACAAGAAACAGCGTGACGCACGCAATGCGCGCCCATTGGTACAAAGCCGCAGTCATGTCGCCGGTACCATCGATTGTATGTGAGTAGGTGTAGAAGTCCAGTCCGCAATCGCCGTATCCGAAGTCTAACTTTCGCCCAAGCTCTTGAACGCAACAACGCGGGAAGTGAGAGAGCAAGATAGGAACCTCGAGTGCGAAAGGCGGCAAAGGCAAGCAAGCTAAAGCCCGCATGCACAATGAGCGCAGCAACGCACAAGCAACGCCGACCTTCCACGCCTGTCCGTGCCCCGTTTGCGAGCCTGCCGATAGGTAGCTGCGCCCTTGGAGTAACGCGCTGGTAACGCTCTGTTCTGTAACTCATCCAAGCGACACCACACGCGCCCCGACAGAATAAATTACCCCCAAGTCACAGTGACGCCATTGCCAAAAACACCCTGCAGGGTTTCCCTTTCTCGTATGTGTTGCTTGGCAACTGCGCATCGTGTAACCGGGGGCCCAAACTGCGGACAATCTGCACGCGATCTCGGGTATTGAAACCACAACATCGCTCGGAGCAGCCGCCACATTCATGGACGTGATAACAGCAGTGAAAAGAGAAAATAGTGACCGGCCGGTACTCCGTCAAGCGCAAAGGAATGTAGCCATATCGATAGCAAACCCCGGTCGTTGTTGATCGTGTTCGCAAATCGCGTCCTCGAAAAACCGGCTTTTGCGCATCCCGCCCAAAGCAGCCAAGACCTCCCTTTCCCATCACGAACCCATGCCAATAGCAATTCCCATATTTACCTTATGCCCAATCGCCGCGGAGCCCGAGTGCAAAATACCACAGTTACACTCACTCAGCGGCGAAGACCTGTGCGCTGTCTCACTCTAAAAACATGGCGTTCGCCTCCAACATCGGCAGTGTATCGATCGTCGTTTGCCGCCATTCACACGCGAGGCTGCGCCGCGCTTCGGCTCGGCTGCGGCCAGGGCACGGCTGTAGCGTTTGAGAATGCTATATATGGCAAGACGTGCGTCGTGACGTTTTGAACGGGGGCGGGTTTTGCGGGAGGTCATGGGGCAGCGATTGACGGGCAGTTTCGGGGTTCGGATGTGGCGTTGGTGGCTGTGCATGTGGCGTTCGACGGCCAGCGAACGGCGTCTGATGCATCAACTCTAACGCTCTTCTAACAGCACGATGTGAGAAGAGGCTTCAACAGCCAGACCGGATTCTTTGGCAGACTCTGCAAGGCTGTGCAGAATGCTCTGGTTCAGCTCGCGCACAGGCAGAGATGCACCTGCGTGCAAATCCGAGTCTCATATCAAACCATGCGTCAACTTGAAACAAGACTTTACGGGAAGGTGCATGAGACGACGTTTGACATCCCACACTGCCTGTCAAAGATAGGGGATATAGCCAGAAGCAGAAGAGCATCCCACACTTGCATTTTTGCGAGCTGTTATGTCTATGACAGGGTACGCATATTGTCTTATCTTCTAACTTGTTGACGACGACAACCATTTCCGCAGATTTCTCAGTGAAGGTGTAGGTGTTGCAGAATTGATACTAGCAATTGCGGAAGTGCGCTTACCCTTCCGGGTTAGCGTAACTAGGTGCAATACCAAGCCTTAATATATGTTGAGCACTTCAGGTGACACCACGTGGCTGTCGGCCGTCTATTCGGATATCCAGATGCTGCATTGCGCCTCCCTATGAGATACCGACCAACTTGCAAACCGCTCCATCCCTAAGCCCGCTTCTTCACAATCTCAATCTGAGCCACCGCCTCCAACTCAACATTCCCCTCCCCATCGACATGAGAACCTTCCTTCTCACTCAGTACTTTCTTGTACATGGCAACAGCCGCATCCCACCTCTCCTCATCCTCTTGCGTGCAACCGCCAAGCGGCTCCCCAATAGTCGACCAAATGGCACAAGCGAACTCGTCCAAATCTGCGAACTTACCCAAATCTTTCACGGGAAGAGTGGCTGATTTCTTGTACGGCTGTACGTCCGCAGGATAGAAGCCGCCTTGGGCCATCAGTTCGGTATTGAAGGTAAGATCCTTGTGCCGGGGATACGGCTCGATGGCCGGTTTGGCATCTGGGCCCCAGATTCGACGACGCGTTTCTCCTGCAGATTCGCCTTGTGGTATGCTCAGCCAGAAGGATGTAATAGTTGTGCCTCCAGGCCTTAACGTGCGGCACATTTCCTTGGCTGCAGCGACGGGATCTGCTTTTAAGGTAGGCTGAACGAGAGAAATGTGTGCGTAAAGTTCTCGTCCGGGATCTCCAACTTCTGGCAGCCCATGACCCTCGCCTGGGAAGGCCAGCCCTTCTGCACCGCGAACATGCTGTAGATGGCTACCATTTCAGGCCAGAGATCTGTAGCGTAGATCTTAATCGACTCTGGTGGGGAGGTCTGCAGAAGGGATTCGGTCACGGCGCCGAGGCCGCAGGCTGCGTCGTGAACGATTGCGTCCGCGGGAAATGACGGGAGGAGTGGGATTTCATGCTGAGCTATGCTACGTGTTTCGTCGGCGCCGATGATGGCGTAGAGGCGGTCATCGCACAGCATAGCTTGCTAGGGGGTGAAGGAGGCCATGGTGTAGAGATGGACTGGAGATGACGTAAAGAGTGAGGCGAGATGAGTGTGGTTTATTGTTGCGCTTGACGATGTAACGGGGCAAAACGAAGACTCTGAATGCTTCATGTGCCGCATGGTGCCGCATGGGGCTGTGTTGCGGCACAGCACATTTTGAACCCGCGGTTTCACTGTCCAGCGATGTAAAAAATCAGCTCCCTTTGAATCTATCGCTCGATTTGAAACGAGTACATGGACTTGTCACTTTGACCCATCACCTGCTCCTCTCTATAGCACTATCGATGTAACATTCGCCAACGAGTTTCTACGTCTGAACCTGAGCTTTTCTACTCTAGATGATTTTGTGAGATCGTAACAGGAGAGTCCTCGTGCTCCTTGAAAGACGATTACACATGCCCTTTCACGCTTTCTTCCATCCTCTCACAGAAAAAAACCACATTGTAGAAAAGGGCCTCCAAAGTCCGTCCCAAGTCCACTAAAAGGTCCAAAAGCCTGTAAAAAGACCGCTAACTCCACCACCCCTCTCCCAAAAGAAGATAAAAAACCTCTCCTCCCCCTTCCCCCTTCCCCCAAAAGAAAGGCCCCCAGCTGGAACTCCCAGAAACCACTCTCTACTTATCGTGATTTGCTGTACTCGCCCACAAGCAAGGTCTTTATCCCGTCAAACAGCCACATTGGGCTGTGCCGGGACTCGAACTTACAGGTTTTATCCTCGATTTACTACATTACGCGGAGCTGGTTGCCACGAGGATAGAAGGCCTGGGTTCTTAGGCTTGTATTGTTGGAAGGGTTCTTCGCAATTAAATATATAAATTGTAGGGGAATTGGGAAGGGAGAACAATGGGGAAATGGAATTTTGGTTGCCTGATGAGGAGTGTGTGGGGGCAGGGTTTGAGAGTGAATGTGAGTGTCTTTGTGCGCTGTTTTGACGCCTGGTGAAAGCATAAGTGGGAGCTTTTGAGACAGATGGCATACATAAGTCGCTGATTTTATACAGATATTTCGAATAGCTGAGTTATTCTCGGGCACTAATTCATCTAAATTTCAGAGTTATCTGTGAACATAATTCTACAGCGAGTTCGAAGTGAAGTTCTTTGATCTATGACGCGTTGGGTTGCTGTTTCGGCAAGGGTATAGGCTGATACGTACGATTCATTTTGTCGTCGAATTCGCTGTTGTGGGTTGTGCGGACTACCAGTGATTCGAAGAGCAGGAAACCCGTTCGGTGTCTGGTCTTCCCCGTCGCCAATGAATTTGTTTTGCCTCATTGCGCATGTACGTATCTACCGGGGTTCTACGAATCCTTGCAAAGAACGCATTCCCCAAGTTGATGACTACCAGGCCCTTCCTTTCTCTCTACTGATAAAACCCTGCATTCTGAGCGGAAGTACTTGTGTTCGGATCGTTGGTTTGATTTCCACCCGTGGGCACGATGGGTAGACGCTTCATCCTGTGAGAAGAACGAACAGAGGTGCTGGAGCCACGGGAACCACCAGAGTTGCCGGAACTAGGGGTCCCGCTATATGGTATGGCTGGTCTGCCTCGAGCATAGTTTTGCCAGAGTATAGGCGTCATCCTGGTCTTTTGGTAACTGGGTGGCTCTTTCACTGTTTGCCTAAAGGAGTGTCAGCTTCGCAAGCGGCAATGAATATACCCCTTACTAACCATATAGTCTCACATCCATCTTGGCTTTTGAAGTCAAGTGCATGAGCCGTAGGACCCTGCGATGAATAGAGCGGATATCGCAAATTACCGAATATAGCTATTCTTTGGCCTACACCGGGAACATGGATAAGTCTATGTGCTCACAATTAAAGGCATTAGAAGTAGACATACGGTCCATTTTTTGATATGAGCAGTCTTTGTTTGGAATTGGTTCGCGTATGAGCAACTCGTTCGGTTCTTCGTTCTCCTCGTCGCCCAACAGTTCCAAAACTAGCTTGTCCTGAGTATGGTCAATCATCCGCTATTTAACGCAATCAAGCTCATAGACTTACCGCAGTCGCTCTAATACATATTCTCCCAATGCCCTCAAGCGTCATGTGGCCGGTGAAATGATTCCACAGAGCCCAAAGCTTACATTTATACGCCTTCTCCTTGGCGGGCATGAGGCGCACGCGACGAAAAAGGCCGATATTGTCCATCCTATCACCTTCGGCGTCTGTTGCTGGGCCAGCGTCCGGTGTCAGTGGCCAAGACCTCGATAGCGGATATTCGTGTTTGGGGCCTCTTGAGTGGCGAACGCGAGACTGCACGGAAGGTGTAGCTTCAGGCAACTCGGTGATTCTCCGAAAGACGAGATGACACACCTCACTACCTGCGTTATCTCAGACCCATAGCGACCAGATCAGGGAATCAATACCATTCAATGTCGCTGTCAGAAGTTCCTTGCTGCTCTGTAAGACAATGTGGGCATGTGCTCAGACGCGTGACACCGCGTGAAGTGTCCTCAAAGATGACGCTCATGGCGACTCGTTGACCTGGACGAAAGCAGGATTCCCAGTTCTTCGCGATATCGATTTCTCGCCTCGTCGCTGCGTCTTCGAATGCAATTTGTCGTCTGTCGATCTTCTCGGTACCGACACCCGCGGCTTCGAAATTCACGCGAAGAACGGCTAGAAGAGCCTGCGGACCATTTAATCATGGGACCATCGGCCATTCAACATGCAAACCTAACGTACATCCGATGATCGTATGAATTCGAGGTGGAACGGAGTCCACCGCCCAAATGCATCAATCATGTAGACGGGCTGGTCGCGCTGGATCTGGTACGGCAGCCCACTGAAGAACTTATGGATATCGCGAACCATGTTAAAAATCTGGAAGTTTTGCTGCCTTCAGAGGAATTTTAGTCTTTGGATTCGAACGACAAGGGTACACGGATGTACTTACATAATTTTGGTAGTGATTGCGAGCTGTTCCTTTCCTTGCTGAAGAGAACTGAAGAGCAGAAGCATGTTAGCTAGCCTCGTAAAACAAGATATTATGCCAACAGTACCGCATAATGCCACTCGAAATCGAGGATACACTGGACATAAGTGCAGCCGACGCATTCTGGACTTGTCCAGCGATCGTTCCTCGTTGATTTTCTGCTTTCCGGGCACGTATTGATGCGTTCTTCCTATTCTTGTTTAGCCATCTAATACGAACCTTTTGCAGCTTTGCTACGCACATTTCTATAGTTTGCAAAAGCAACTGAATTGACGTCGAATGACCTCTCAAGTCAGCCTTGAACTTGTCCACATCCTCTTCTTTGCAGAACGCCCATTTGACTTTCATCCAAGCATCTTTCATCCGCGCACGAGTCCCGTCACCAGACCCGCCGCCGCGTAGATGCGGCTGATACACCTGTATCTTCGCGAAGAACTCATCGATAGCTCGTTGACACTGCGCTGCCGTCTGCTCTAGTGCCCGCTTTTCAATTTCCAATTCGTCTTCTAGCTGGAGATTCTTGACACGCAACAAGGCTGACTCGAGGACATATAGCTCTCTTATCAACGCACGATAGCTTGCGCTTGAGCCACGAGCATCGTTGATTGCTTCGATCGCGTCGTGCACGAGGTTTAAGGTAGCGATGAAGTCGCCGACAGAGAAGCCAAAACCTACTGGCATGATAATGGAGGAATAATGTTGGAATGAGTAAGAGAATTTCGAGGTTGCCTGTGCTTCCGAGAAAGCGCGGGGTAGGTGCTGACTGACCGGTGAGCAACGCCACCAAGTTACTTAGTTACTTTGAGCTACAGGCTCATGCTCTGTGGACGCTGCATAAATGGTCACGCCTCTACAAGACTATAAAAGTCCTATGGGACTATTTTTTTTTTAAAAAAAAATTTGCATTGTCCGCTCTATAACCAGCAATCGGCTGTTTTAACTTCAAAGGTTCCCACTACGTCACGTGCCCATGCGCCTTCCAAAGCGTGCCGAGGGTCGCAACGACGATGCTGTAATAATGTCTTAGCAAACAAACACATAAAGATATGCCACCTCTAAGCTCATCCTCTCCTTCACCCAACACGGCTAACTATTCGTTACCTCGGCAAATACCGCGTCACCGGAAGTCAACATGGTGATGTACCAGGTAGATTTGAGGAAGAGGATGAATATTATTTCTCGTGGAATTGCCGAAATTACTCTACGAGTAAGTAGGAAGGCTTAGCGCCAAATACCTGACTGATCATGTTGAAGACCTTGCCGACCTCGAGGAAGACCCCGAAGGCCCGGAACGCCCCAACCTAGAGTATGTCTCTCAACCTGGTTTAATTCTATTTTACCTCGGCAAGGTATAGAAGCATAGTCAGTATTTTATCGCAGCAACACATTCATTGCTACCCACGCCAAATTCAACGGATTGGAAAAACCGCAACTTGCAGGTGCGGCGAATTGGCATGTTCGTCTGGGGTCTCGTGCTTCCATGATCAAGAAGCTGGTCATCGACATGTCGCCTATTCGAGCCTTGGATTTGATCAAGGACTTGTACTGGTGTCCATTTTTCGTGGATCACGCGATAGGTTACGATTTCCCTGCCATTGCATTTTTTGTGGACATCGGCCCCTTGGCCAAGGCTTTCTGGCGCTGCGACTCGGATCTTGAAATTGAGTTCGATCACCAGGTCACACAACATAACTATATCTATACACGATCGATACCTGGCTTCAAAACCGATCGAAATACTACCTCTAATACAGCTCTAACTGCAATACTTCGGTCCCTGCGTGAGGACAAGCTAAGTATGAAGCGGGTACTGTTCAACAATCAAACACATCGTCGTCGACGGAGACGGGAACCGGGGTTTCGTCTTCCATACAAAGACTTAGGCGAAGGAAAGGCCGGCCGGATGGTTGATGATTATCTCAAACCCGAAAACCACGGTAGCTTCCACTCGATTCAACATTTCGCGGCTACTTTGGGCAAAAGCCTGAAAATGGCAATGCGCCTGCCCGCAAGATTGCTGATCCTCTCCGACAATGTATTGGTGTGAATAATCAAGATGGTGTCGTTTCCACAGGGTCGGATCATCGTCGACTTATCGAAAGGACTGCGTCCTACAAACATGGACATGGCACTCCCCCAAACAAGTACGGTTTTTCGACAAACGTGGGAGAATCTGATGCGGTGCAAGGACTACATCGTGAAGTTGACTGCCACAGAGTTACGCTCTTCATTCGGAGGCTTCAAGACTCTCAAGGAATGGTTTCAGCAAGAGCTACGGTGGCGGGTGTCTTTTCGTGCATTTCCGAACAGGCTTCGAATTGTCCTCCAGTTTAATCCTAACGCCCCGGCTTCCCTGGGAGATCTGCAAATCGAAGTCTGCGAGCTCATACATGCTATGTTCGGCGTACCCAACAAGCTTAGCTATAGACCTGCCAATCAACAATCGGACGTTGAGGTTTGTATATTAGTCTATGACATGAGCTCAGAAGAGCCTGAGAAGGTGGTCGCGTTCAAATGTTATTCTCTCAAGCGCTTGCGCTCTTATTTCTGTCTAATCTTGACCTGGGCTGCGATACAAAACCCAAACTTCTCAAAGGCCGACTACGACGAAGACCCCCAAGTGTTCATGAAGGGTCGAGCTATCGCGATCCACTCGTCATCATCCACTTTCAACATGGAAGTGCTAATGGTCAGGCATTCATTCATCGAGTATCTCAATGATTATTGTGGCAAGTATGGCACAATGCTCACGGCAAGAGCTTATCTCAACGCTCTATCGAGTAAGTCAACTCTAAGCTTGAAACCCGGGAGACTTCACTGATTAAAACAGACTGGAATCAACGCTATCTCGATTACTGCAGGACACAGTTCTCTAAATATTTCCTTGCACCGTCTAATGAATCCGGTCACTCCGAGTAAGGGCGCCGGAAAGGTGAAATAGCATGCGGTATGGCCAGAATACCATTTAATACCTCTCAAATCTTGGGCGAATTGCAGCAGGCGACGTAATTTTGGATGCTCCACGTCGCTGAAGTGTTGCGCGGACCAGCCCTTCCTTATCCCGCCTCAAATCGTCCGCCTGACACTTGATCTCACCGTCTCTCCCATAGCATAGAGGTGATCCCACATCCTCCCATTGTTCATCTAGATGAAAACCGCACCATGCCGTATGGCTTCGGGTAACAAGGCTCGCTCGCTTTTCCGCACCGTCGCCGTCATTTGGGAGGATCCAAATGCAACTTGCTGTGTCGATTTTCGCATCCTCATATGATCTTTCATTATGATGCCTCACGCATCAGCTAGCGGGATATCTTCCTCTAAACGCCTCTTAGCACTCTCCTACGCTTCCACGCACGCCTTCGCCTCTCTGCTCAATCTCAGATAGCACTAAGTCATGACTTGTTCGGCCCTAGGTTGACGATTTTCAGTAATCTCATCTATGGGAATCGACACGTGCGAATGAATGAATCCCCGTATCTCCTTCGCCTGTTCGTCAACTCCGGGGTGCTCGGTGTGGTACATATTGTCTAATCTCTCGGCTTCGGCGCGCCTGGATTCTTCGGTGTCTGTTTGAATTGGAGTGAGACGATATACGAGGAAGCGGTGCGCTGAGAGAACTTTGGCGGCGCTCTTGGGCTCGACGGGTTAGACGGTGGGGAGAGCGTGGCACTGGGCACTTTTTTATATCGAGTCTCGTCATCTTCGTTTCTGTGTAGTCCCGAGGTTTGCCGCAGGCGCAGCAGATTTGTCTGAGACTTATCCTGGGAGCAAGGTCCTCGTTGTCTTGGCGAATATTGAATACTGCCTACAGTCCTGCAACCGCTAAAATCCGGACGGGAGGGGTACCTCCTGGTCGACACGTGACCGGGAGACCGCACGCACGTGCGGGCACCCGGCGCGCTGGTGAGGAGTGCGAGCTGCGCTAACGTGACAAGCTCTGTTGCAAGCGTGGTCATGTGGAAGAAACCCGGATGGGTGTAAAAGCAGGCAATATTGTAGCAGACGGGGCAGAAGCGACGTTCCGCGTCGACGCAATGTGACTGCCTTCCCGCAGCACCGTACCATCCAATATACGACCCTCCAAAATCTCACGGATTCAGGGGCAATACTCTTCAACACACCCGCGTGGCCGTTCAGTCACTCGCTGACGTAGCGGTCTCTCCTATTGGAGCAGCGGCCTCTCATTACCAATACGCGAAGAGTGTGGTAACGGGTTTGGCGAGAACCATGGTCTACGAACCTCAACCACATCAACGGCCAGAAAAGAGATTCCGGTCTTGACAGTCAGCAACATGAAGCGTCCGCCCACTCTATTCCAACTTCAGATCATCGCATCTGCCGACGGGAGACCGCTCCGCCATATTACCTGCACACCGATCAGTGACAGCTCATTCAATCGCAATCACTAAGACGCTTTTTCCTCGGGCATCGTCCACGATGGACTGCATCGCCGCCTTCCCGCTCCCACCTGGCTCGCTCGCCCAACCCCCTCAGCGTCACTCGGACCCGACGCCTACCCACACCGTGTCCGGCGAGCTCCACCAAATCAGCGCTTACATGGAAGCAGCACATAGACGCCTGGACTACCTTGATGAAATGCTCACACCCTCTGCAGCCGATGAGGTTGGGCAGATAAAGAGGAAGGCCAAGGACGTACACCGCCGAATAGAGGATTACCAGCGAAGAGCCGACAACCACACGACTGCCATGTTGATGGAGCATGTTAAAGTCGAGTCGTGGCAGACATATCGGGCACTGGTGGAAGTGGAAGGGAGGCTGAAGGGACAGGAGCCGACAGGACTAGTTTCGTATGTGCCCACAGGGCTGAGGCCGGCGGACAGCGCCGAGGAGGTGAGACCGAGTTGGTTTAGAGGAAGCTCAAATTCAGAGTCCAGCTCGGGGCCGGGCTCGAGCTCGAGCTCGATTTCGATGCCGACAGCACTGCCTGCCAACCTCCTCGGGGAGGGGGATGTAGACAGCAGCCCAGACATGGGAAAGTATGGAGAAGGAATCGATTGGCCGGCCTACATGATGTCGGGCGCACTTCCGGCGGGTTTGCACGTGCGCCCCGCAGAGAACCGAACCGTTGACCTGCTGGAAGGCAGCTCCAAGTACGAGGAGGATTTGCGTGAGAGCGCCTGGAACCTTGGCCTTCAAGGAGGCGCAGACATCAGCCCAGATGCTATACACACCCTTCGCCGCCAAGGGCAAAGTCGGATACCTCCAAAACTGGCAAGAACCCGGGCTGAAGTTGAGCGAAGCTGCCGGGAGGAAGAGAGCATAGGTGGCCCCGGACTATACTTTCCGGATCGACGGCGCGAAGGCAGCACAACCTCATATTTCGCTGCGTTTTCGATCATGTCAGGCATAGACGATCCCAGCTATTACCTCCCAAAGCTTCTTCACATAAAGATCCACGAAGTCAAACGGCTCAAGGAATACCTCGAAGGGAAGAGCTGGCTCACACGAGACGGCAACATCAGCAGGGTAGAGAAGCTGCTGCACCTACTCTTTCTCCTACAGGATGGTGTTCGTTTCGAAACAATTGCAGTCCTGTTCTCGCGCACACCTAGACAGGTGCAGAGTTCGTGCAACGAGGTCTTCGACGCGCTCATGAACATGCATGGCTTGACCGCGCTGCCCAACAGACAGCCAGCATGCGACCACCTCTGGCGAATCACCTATAAGTATATTAACACACCGGTGATTGCGCAGAACGCCGTGCGCTATTACGGTTGGTGGCTTCCAGAACTAATTAATGTACTGGTGACCCTCAATCTGTACATTGGGAGGTATCGGCAGCAGGGGCAGGTTGCGCTGAGTGGTGAATGCTTCAAATGGTGGGAGGCCTTCAAAGGCTACGTCTAAGGGGTCCATCGGTTTGCTGCTGTTGTGAAACAGTTGCATCACGCAGGGGAAAGACGATAACATTTCCTCGACGCAACCTCGAACCGCCCCACCGCACGCAATGCTATTGGTGACGACGGACAGCCGGAGTCGTTCGGGGCTGCGCTGCAGCACATGGCATGTTGTTCGAGATGGTGTTCGTTATCCGCAGGAGTCCGACGGTATGGTGTGGGTGGGCGTGAGGCTGGCGAGGCTATTCCAGGCGCCAAACCCGAGCACGGAGAACCTTGGTGTTTCAGGCAAATGCTTGTTCGCTTATCGCCGCCCGTGTTCCTGCATCCCGCCAGCCGTTGTGGATGGCACAAGCGCTTACAGCATCACGACGGCGCCGCGCCGCCTCGAACTCAGCAGCCTCAGAGCAGTTATTGGGAGAGAGTCAACGGCAGACATGATCACAACCGCGCAAGAGTGAAATTCCACGAAAATGTCGCCGTGTATTCCGAATCAGGCAGGCAGTTGTTTGCGGATCGACGAGCCAATCATTGGCCAAGGCTCGGCCCAGAAATGCCTGGGGCCTCCTTAATCTGCACTCTTCACTCCGACGGGTCGCTCCTCCAACACCATCGGCACGTCTCAAAACGAAGCCCTGCCGCTCCCTCGAGCACGTCTCTGTCCCTTTCTCCTTGCGAGGTTTCCACTCTTTCACCATCCAGTCGCTCCTTCCACAGCCAACCCAGTGCGTCTGGTTACGCGCTCCACAACACTCATTCTAGTTTATACACTTTCCAATCACCGCCGCAATGTACTCGATTGCGCTTTCCGCCGTCGCCCTTCTTGCGATGGTCCTCCCGACCACCCTCGCGCAAACACACACCGACTGCAACCCTCTCAACACCACCGGATGCCCTGACATGGTCGCCCTCGGCGGCAATGCCACCTTCAACTTCAACGAGACCTGGAATCCCGACCTCTGGGTCAAGAAGAACCAGGGCAAGGCCGAATGGACCAACAATGGCACAGCCTTCACCGTCCAGTACCGGAAAGACGCGCCCTACATCGCATCCAGCTTCTACCTCTTTTTTGGACGCGTTGAGATCTTCATGCGAGCTGCTCCTGGACAGGGCATTATCTCTTCGGCCATCTTGCAGTCCGAAGACCTCGACGAGATCGACTGGGAGTTCAAGGGAGGTAACACAACGCATGTCGCCACCAACTACTACGGGAAGGGCAATAATAAGACCGTCGAAGGCAAACCACCTCGCGGCATTGATTACCCAATGAAGAGCGCTCCGCAGGAAGACTTCCACAACTACACAGTCGACTGGACCAAGGAGCGCATTCAATGGTGGCTGAACGGCCAGATGCTCCGCGAGCTCAAGTACGCCGAGGCCGAGGGAGGCAAGGAGTTCCCTCAGACACCCATGAACATTCGCATCGGCGCATGGGCTGGAGGCGATACTGAGAACAACCTTCCCGACACGGTGAAATGGGCCGGCGGCGAGACCAACTTTGACGATGGCCCTTACACCATGATGGTGCAGACCGTCTACGCGCAAGACTATACTTCGGCCAAAACATACTCGTGGGAGAACATGGATTCTTCGGGCAGCTTTGAGAAGGTCAAGGTCGTCGCGTAAGTTGAGCAGTTCGGAGAGTGCAAAGCACGACTAACATGTACAGGCTCGCTGAGGGTGAGAAGTCGGATGCCATGGTAGAGATCAGCAAGCCTCACGGCGCCCGAAATCGGTGGAACGCTCTCAGCAAGGGTGTCCAGATTGGCATCATCGGAGGCGTTGTTGGCTTCGTGGTCATCGCCACATTGCTCATCGCCTTCTGCTGCATCAAGCAGCGGCGCGCGGGCCGCAAGGAATATGCCGCCTACCAGGCAGAGGTGAACAAGGAGGCCGCCGACCTCCTCGAGCACAAGAGCAACTGGCAAAACCCTCGCCAAAGCAGGTACGCGCGCATCTGAGCATGGCTATCTAAGCATCGCATCGACAATTTGGGGCTCGAGCTCGATGGAGAGCGCGAGCGGGGTGCAGGAGCATAATGTTTCAGAGCATTGCCAAGGGTCTCACGTTCCTAAGGCCCGCACGCTTGCGGTAAAGCCCCTGCATCCAGGGAAGGGAGTCGTATGGCGTTTAAGATGGAGATAGCAGTAGCATGGTGCACATACGCTTCTCTCTGGTTTGCTGCTTCACGATTACACTCCGAGATACCCTCGCACGGCATGCATTCAAGTTGTAGCATATTTCTTATAATCTTGCACGGCTTGATGCCGTGCTGTGCAAACGAATTGATTTGTTAAAGCTCAAAATAGAGTTCGGATTGGCACCTTCTGGTCAGATTGATAATGAGGATCGACAGGGGATCAGGAGATGGGGAGACGCTGGTTTTTCGTGACGTTGTGCTGTGGCGCGTGGTTGTGGCTGCGTCACCCCACCTTCGCCTGCCAGCGTCAGCTGAACACTTTCGCGAATTCACGAGTTCACGAGTCCTGCCGTTGACGCATACCGTGGACTGTTATAACGTTACCCGGTCCCGTAGTGTTTTGCTTTCACCGTTTATTGTGCCTGCCGCATAGATGCAGTCCGCGCCAAATAGCTCACTCACCAAGTACCAGCCATACATTCCACCCTGACCGCAGGGCACTTCGATCACAGCTTCGGCCACACGTCGTAAGCTCTATAGTAACCTCGTTTTACTCCACACCAAGGACAGAGCCCACAATGGACGCGACGACACATCCTCCACGCGACAACTACGCGGATATTCCGACCCCGCCCGCGTCCTCGATTGCGCCGACCGTCCACCCCAATCCGCTCCCGCAACACCGCAAGCATCCCCTCAAACCTGGCGGTCCGAAAGAGTCCGAATTGATCCATTACCTTGACCAGAGCATCGGCAAGGTACAAGTGCGCGTTCACAATCGGGTCAATCACAAGAAGAGTCCGGTAATAGGTGATGATGGGAGAGGCTTCAGAACTTTTGCTGAGGCCGCGAAAGAGCTCGAGGGACTTGTTGATGTGATTTGGGTTAGTGGATCGCGTAAGTCAATCCCTTCGTGTCTGCCTCAGCCATGCTCGGGAGTGTAGTAGCTTGGGCGAGGTTCTTGCTGACTTCGAACAGCAAACCTACAGATACCCTACCTCCTCCACATAGCCGCCATCGTCATCGACTCGCTCCCGCTCTTCAAGCCCGCGCCGAAAGCCACCCTCCGCCTCCTAGACAAGCTCGACTTCGCCTTCTCCTCGCTCCTCCAAACGCGCGACCCCGACACCGACCTACCCCTCCCCGGCTTCGAAACAGGCCGCACGGTCTCCACCACCGATAAAGTTCGCTTGAAGGGCATCGTCGAACACACACGACTCGTCGTAGTAAAGAAGCTTGGGGGAAGGGAGGGCGAGACGGATGGCGAGGGGGAGGAGGTGGATGCAGAGGTGGATGAAGATGTCAATATGGATGGGGAGGAGGTGGGAGAGGATGGCGGGATGGTGAGCTTCGAGGGGTTCGAGGGGAACAATACGGATGGGATGGATGGGGAGGGAGATGTGGGGGGTGAGGAGAGGAGGGTTGCTAAGGTTTATGAGAAGACGTTGGGAGAACTGGGAGAGCTTTTAGGAGGGGAGCCTATCGGAATTATCACGGATGATTGAGGAGTTCTGGCATGGGGAATAGTGGATAACGTAAGTATACCTGATAAGTAGCCAGAAGGTATTTTTGGTTCTATGAAGATATGGAAGAAGAGCTGAGCAGGAGCTCAAGCCTGGCCTGCTGCGAGCGCTGGCTAGAGCACGCGGCTAGGCATCACCTGGCGGCCTTTACAACTGCGGTCAGGCTGGGTTACACCATCAGCCTCCACCGCCTACTTGATATGTAGAGTACGCGCGTTATTTTGAACCCATTTTCTATCACACTGTTTGTCGTCGTCAAAGCTTCCGCATCATCCTCTCTCATCATCGTTTACCCCCTTCCAATATATACCGCAGTCTAGCCAATCACGCGCGATGGGGTACACCACATGAGGAAGCATGTTGCCGGATTCTGTCGGCTCGATGCGTCTGGCGGTGAAGAGGCGGCGTGCTGGCGTTCGTCCCGTCGGGTTGGGGGGTGGTTGCAGGAGGAAGGCGCGATGATTGACGTCACGCGTGGTCGCGCACACAACGCGATATTTATGGCCTTCGCAGACCCCCCCGCGTGGAAGGCTTTCGCACTCCAGTGGGTGGAATTGCGATTGCAAATTTCGTCACTGTACGACCGACTTTGAGGGAGTAAGGGAGTGAGCGAGGAGGGGAGTGAGCTAACGACGACTACAAACGACGGTTGAGTCTTCACTGGTACACGGAGCTTAAATTTCGGGTTCCTCGGCCTCTTCCGCATTGCGGGTTCGGGTTCTCTTTCAACTGTGCTCCTACGGACTGCATTAACGAGCTCGCCGCTCTCCCACCAACAACCCCACCCATCTCGAGGCGCATGAGCGACCGCAAACGAGCTCTCACCAGTACACGTATTGGACTGTTGATTTCTCAGCCTCGTGTGCAACTTGAACTGCGCCCTCTTTTCAGTCATACGTCAACGGACCGCATGAGGGAGCTCGCCGTTCTCCCATCAACGACACCACACTTCCCAGTGCATGAGCCCCGCTAACTGAGCTTTCACCAATACACCGACCTTGGGGGTCAACCGCCATCTAAATGCCATCCCTTCACAGCGCCGGCATCCGCGTCCGTCTGGGCACCATACCCCTCGAGCAAACGCTCACGCCCAACATCGTTCTTAAGAAGGGCGAGATCGCGGCGCAACAATGTGAAGATGCGGATGCTCAGTTGAGGAAGAGTGAGTTTTTGGATGAAGAGCATGTGGTGTTTCCGGGAGATGAGGAGGGGTTCGCGATGAACTGGTTGGCGGAGGCGCCGTTTCTGCAGGTTGTGACGGAGGACGCGTTCAAGAACGTCGAGAACCAGGGCGTAAGTATGGGTAGTAGGAGACCGATGGAGAGCGCGTGGGCGCATGGTGTGCTGGCTGTGCCGTCTGAGCGCTCCTTGGGAAGGTCGACGAGAAACGGACGTCGCGTTTCTGTGTCTTCAACTAGGAGCCGGGAAAACACACCAAGCTCTTCGAACAGACGACACCCGTCTCGACATACACCCTGGGCAGCTCCGCACACACCTTCCACCATCAATCCCGCCCATCTTCACCTGACACCCACGTCCAGCCACGCCGTCCCAGACACCGATCTCGTTCCGAAAGCCCTCGTCCTGCATGTTATGCTCACCAGCAAAACATTCTATCAGAGCATAATCGACGGCACCCTGCAGCATATCAAGATCGACGTCTTCTTCAACGGCCAACTCTCTAGCTGTATCCTCATTCATCAAAATGACCTCCGCGCTGGTGTCAAATCAATGCATCAGATCTTCGCCGGAACTCGTGTGGATTACATGATCGAGCGGCCGTGGGTCATAGTTCCCCCCGGAAAGAAATCAGACGGGACAGCTGACGGTGGAAAGAAGAAGATAGGCGTGCAAAAACGCTGGGCCGAAGTCTGCCATGCGTTGATGCAGGAAGCGAATGCACGCGGTGTGAAAGCAAGCGGTGAGCGGCCACCAAGTGCGGAATATCTGAAAGAGCTGGCGAGTATGCAGATGCCGGACGCTGTGGAAGGTATGCAGAAGCCCGGTGGCAAGACATTTGGTGTCGTTGACGTCGTCGTTACGGTTGGGATCGGGAAGAAGATAACTAACGGTGTGGGTTATCTCAAGAAGCCGATGAGATTGGTGGATGGGCAGTACTCGCACAAGCTTGACGAGGAGGAGGCAGAGGAAAGCGATGGAAAAAAGAAGGAGTCGTACGGGAAAGAACAGGGGCGAGAAGACAGGTATGGTGCAGGCTCGGAGGAAGGCGTGGTCCAGATCGACAGGCAAGATGAACTCTCTCCAGATCCGGACGCTGAAGGAGAACCCGACCCTGACTACCCTGCACCAGTCATGTCGGCGCCGCTCCCTCCTGCCCACTCTTTCTCAGATCCTAGGCCACCCCCAGCCTTCCAGAACCCCTTCACGGGCACTCCTATTCCGAATCTGTCACCATCCGGAGCATCCGTATATCCGAGCATTGGCACAGTTCAGTCGCGCAAGAGGAGTCACTCCCAACTCACAGCATTGCCCAACAAAATCAATGCCCTCCCTGAGTCTCATATGCAGCCACGTGATGCGAGGCAGTCCTTTCCCTCTGCGCATGCCCCATCCTCTACTCCGCGAAACTTGAAGCAACCAACGATCCCAAGTCCGGAATACAACATCAATCAATACGAGGGTTTCATGCACGCCAACCCTTATCAACTGCCGTTTGCGGACATGATGGTTGGCCTGGACGTGGCGGTAATGCCCGGCTTGACTCCAATCAATGAATCCTCGTCCAGCCCACTTCGAGATCAAGCACCTAGTCAGCTCACCCTACTGTCATTCAATCAGCCAGATTTGAACCAGATGCGTGGGGTCGAGGGCTGCGGTACTCCATCTGTGTCCAGTCCTTTCATGCCATCTCATGTGCTTCCCAGCCAGTCTCGAAGAGTGTCATTCGGACAGACAAGTGTCGCACCGTACAATCCGGGGGCAGCACCGACGTTAGGTCCAGCTGGCCCCGGTATTTCGTCCCAGGGACGCTACAGCTTTCCTGCACACACATATGGCAGCTCGCCGCTAGCGGAGCGCAGCTTCGGATCTCAGATACCCCAGCCATACTTCCATGCGAGCCCCTTCATACAGCAGCCAATTCATCGTCCGATGGGACCGCATCCACCAATCGGCTTGTTCAAGGCAACTACGAAGCCAAAGACTCCTATGCGGATAGATCCTAGCTTGATCGATACTGAACAACCTCCGCCTAGCATACTTGTGCGCCGTCTGTGTATTACGGGAATAGACGGAGCTTCTATCCTTGATCACCAATGGAAAACGCCGCAGCGCATTGTTGCCGCTCGTAGCTCGGAGACCAGGGATCAAGCGTTGGTGGCGAGCGATTCTTTATCCAAGTCTCGACGAGAGTCTCCCGGCTCATCAGAGTACATGGAATCGTCCGCTGCATTGCCACTTAAGCCTGGCGCGGCTACCATGAACGCGATGTCTGCACCTACGTCTCCGGCCAAGACCAGCGTGTCTTCGAGTGCAGTGATGGGAGTGAAGAAGACCAAACGCGACTCTGTACACGACACGCGGCTCGTACCTATGAGTAATGATTTTAATTCAAACCTACCGCTGCCAGCTCCTAAGCCTGCTGTCAAAGACACTACACCAGCGCAGAGCTCAACTGCATCGAGCAGGGCCTCAACTCGCGGTAACTCTACGATGGGCTTAGTGAAAGCAGTCACCACACGACGAACTATCTCGAACGGTATCCTCGGCGTCCAGGGACCCAAAGCGAATATATTCGTTTTCGACGATCCGGAGGAGCTTCTTCGTCGAAAGGGCCCGAAGTCGCGCACTCATACTCGGTCTTTGTCACCGACGAAAGTTGATGCGCCACAAAGTGACAGTGTTGCGGTCCGAGTGAAGGAGATAGAGGTAACGGCAGTTACGGAGGTAAATCAGACCGAAGCGCTCGAGATGGTGTCGAGCTCCCCTCTTTCGAGTGTACCGGCGTCGCCTGAGACTCATCCCACAGTTATTAAAGGAAATATGCAGGTAGTCGCAGAGTTGGCACTGCAAGCAGAGACTGCAGCAACATCTGCACCATCGAGCTCGCTCCCAACCGCGACTCTACCACCCCCATCATCATCTCTTTCACATCCGCCGACTGAGCCTACCTCGCGACCCCAACCAACTCAAACACCACCACCCGTAAATTCCGACACCCGCGCCATGCCACCCCCCGCTACACCCTCGTCGCTCAAAAAGAACGCATCCAACACGCTCACGTACCAAACCGGCCCGCGTGTCCGGCTTCCGCGCAGCCCCGCGCGCATCAGCACGATTAGGAATCCGCCGCTGAATCGAGACTGCGTTATTCAGTTTGCGCAGAGTAAGGTCGACCAGGGGATTGCGGGACCGTTGAGGCAGGTTAAGTGTGAGAGGCAGGGGGTGTTTAGGGAGGAGAGTGTTGTTGTGGGAATAAGGTTTTTTGTTCCAGGTTAGGAAGTAGGAAGAGGAGGAGGGGCAGAGTAGGGATGAAGTATGGAAAAAGGAGATGATGGTGTGTTGTGGGTTAGAGAAAAGATAAGGTAAGGTGAGTGTGGATGGGTCATGTACGAAAGGAGATGTACGAAAGACGGAGTTACAGACGAGATGATGTACAAGTAGAATGGCTGCTCAAGTCTAATAGTACATGACCAGCAAGATACCCAGAGAATTCTCTTCTAAACAAATATTGATAACTCAGGTTCGTGGCCGTTTCGTTTCGCTTCGCGCCGTTCAAGACGATGACGTCACATCACCATTACCACGTACAGCACAGCATTGAGGTGCGCACTCGAACTCGAACTCGCTTCCATGCCCTTTGGGTACTGCGATCTTATTCGGTAGCTTGAGAGCTTGCAATCGCATGCGCAGCACTCGATACTCGAACATTTGAAGCGAATGCGAACAGTGAAGGAGCTAGACCGCGTTGGGAAGTGCAAACGAATGCGAAGGATGCACTCATGACGTCCGAACTTGGAACAGCTCCTACCTCACATCTTTCCCAACATGCGCAAAAGCCGGAAAATATCACAACTATATATGCACGAGAGACCCTCTTTTTCGGGTTCTTAGCTGATAGCCCCAAGGGCCTCGGTCACATCCCTCCCTACACCCTTCCCACCTCATTTCTGCCCACTCCGCAACTTCCATTCCCCCCTTCTCCGCTACACCAGCCATGCCCCACACCCTCCCCATCCACACACTCAACGCCACAATAGGCATCCTCTGCGTCATCATCCTCGCTCTAACCGCACACGCCTCTACGCTTGCCGATGCGCTCCAAGATGCGGATACGCAATCCGCTGACGCGATGCCCGCTGATGTGCGAGCGACGAGCTTCGATATCTTGTACTGGCCCGGCGTGGGCGGGATTGTGGACTGTTTGTTATTCATTTGGGTATGCGTTGGGCGTCGGGTGAGTATTTACTCTGCCGCCTCATGCAAATGTTTCATAGTGATTGATGAAGCGTGTAGAAAACAACGGGAAATAAGAGGGTCTGGACAGCCGCAGTTTTGTTCGTGGCATCTTTCATCGTTGTTCGTCCGCTTGTCGTGCTTATTTATACGTTTGCTGAGAATGCGAGAGGGGGGACGGTGGAGGGATGGGCTTGTATGGCAGACGGGAGTACGGCTGGGAATGCGTGGGGGATGAGGAAGCGGGTGCTGTGTAGGGAGGGTAGGGCGGCGAGATGGTTGCTTGTTCCTGTTTTGGTGGGGGCGGTGGGGATGTTGGGGTGTGTGTGTTGGGGGGAGTGGGTAGGGAGGAAGAAGACGGCGGAAGGTGAGGGGTTGAGTTGACAGACAATGCTACATTCCAACACCGTAAGGTCCCACGCTATCCTGGTTAATTCCAATCTCTTCGCTCAATGCCATCGTACTCCAGGACCGTTAGTGCCTAGTACAGTTTATGTACGCTTACCGTAGAAATCTAGTGTACACGCTTCGCGTCTGATAGGGTGTGATTTGGAGCTAAGGGAGCTGAATGGAGGACGTCTCGTATCGCACCACCTCTACCATCAGCCGCAACCAACGTTTATCCTTCAGAAGGTTCTGGCCAGATCTTTTTTCAGCCTCGCCTCGGGAAAACTGTGGCTTTCTTCGAAGAAGCTGCTGTTCGAATGGTGACATCCCAGCGCTGGATTCAAGGACGCGGCGTTCCCGATGTTGGAGATAATGAGCAAGCGCGTATATAAGAGGTAATCAAGCCTCTTAGAAAAAAAACTTGTCAACGTCGTCACCTCCCAGTTTTGCCAAGTTCAAAATTTGGTTCCACCTCTTCTTCCGTCACGAAAACCGTCCTGGAAGGCGGACATCCGTCAGATCGCGCAGCATGGCGCCACCAACCCAACGCGCAGCGGACCTCGACCTCCTAATAATCGGCTCGGGCATTTACGCCATCCAAGCCGCCCGCACCTACCTCACCCTCCACCCCACCCACAGCATCACCCTCCTCGAAGCTGACACCTGCCCCGGCGGCGTGTGGGGCCGCAATCGCATCTACGACGAATTCTGGACGCAAACGCCCTTGGGCATCCACGAATTCTCCGACAAGCCTCTGCAGCTCCCCGAGGGAAGCAGCGTTCAGTATGAGTACTTCCAAGCTAAGCATTTCACGGCGTACCTGGAGAAATATCTTGATGAGCATGTGTATGAAGGGAAGAATTTGAGAGAGAGGATTGTGTTCAATGCGCGGGTGGAGAAGTTATGGAAGGAGGAGGGGTTGTGGTATGCAAAAACGAATGATGGAAAGGTGTATACCGCGCCTAAGGTTATTGATGCCTCGGGGCAGACGTCTATCCCTGATATGCCTACGCTCCCCGGCGCCGATACGTTCGCGGGCGAGATCTTGCACCACAAGGACTTCGGACGCTCATCCCTCCTGCAAACACACAAGCGCGTCGTTGTAATCGGTGGCGCAAAGTCTGCTGCAGACGTTGCATACGCGTGCGCAAAAGCCGGTCTGCAAGTCTCCTGGGTGATACGCAAATCTGGAAATGGGCCGGCTGCGTATTTTCCGCCTGAGTCGAAGATCAGTTACTATTCGAACTCGAATGCGGCGTTTCATCAGCGTGCTATGGCATCGCTATCGGTTTGCATATTCACGCCGGAGTCGTGGTGGACGGTGTTCTTGAACAGAACGGTGATTGGGAGAGCGTTTCTGAGGACGGTGTGGGGGTTCTTGCAGGGAGAGTTGTATGAGAGGGCGGATTATGACCGCGAGGATGGGAAGGAGAATGGATTCAAGAATTTGAAGCCGGATACTGGATTGTTCTGGCAGAATGATAGCAGTGGGGTCACCTTGCATCCGGACTTCTTCGATACGTTTGCGACGAAGGTGAAGGTTTATCGGGAGGACTTTGATCATATCGACAAGGAGGCGATTTGTCTAGCCGATGGGACGAGGATCGAGACGGATGCGATCGTGTACGCAACAGGGTGGAAACAGACGACGCCGTACTTAGAGCCCGAAACCGCTTACACGCTAGGTCTTGCGACGAATCTTTCTGCAGAGAATCCCGAGAAAGCGAAGAAGTGGGCTGCTCTCGAGAAAGTCGCGGACGCGAAGGTCCTTCACAGATTCCCCATCCTCAAGGATCCACCGCCCTGCTACAAGGCTGAGCGCAAATCGACACCTTTCCGGCTATACAAGTCCATGATTCCAATCCATGACCACAGCATTGCTTTTCTAGGCAAGCTGATGATGGCCAACCACGCCTACTGCACCGAGGTGCAGGCTCTCTTCGCCGTAGCAGTTCTCGATGGAGTGCTTACACTCCCCGAAACGGCGGTGATGCAGGAAGAAGTTGCGCTTGTACGCGCATGGCAGGAGCGGAGGTATCCGGCGAAGGGCTACATGGGGAACTGGTTCTTTTATGACATTGTTCCGTATACGGATGCCATGCTTGCTGAACTGAGGCTTTCGAGCCATCGCACCGGTGGGATGAAAGATTTTGTGCGGCCCGCTTTGGCGAGCAATTTGAGGGGACTGCTCGCGGAGTATAAAGAGAACGCGAAGCAGAAGGCTTTATCCAACAGTTAATGTGGTAGATGGAAATCGCAATCTAGAAATTTGCTACCGTCGTCGATTTGCTAGTCATGCTCAGGTCTATGGCAAAGGCAATTCAAGGCGAAGTTCACCTTAAGCTCGAGTCAGCATTCGCCGAATTATGGAGCAGATTTCCTGCGCGAATTGTGGAAACCGGATGTATCCTCCAAGGCGTTTACTATTACCGTCTCCTTCTAGAAGGTATAGCTAATTAAGCTTCTTATAGTCTTAATAAAATTCTTATTCTACTTTCTTATAAGCGCCTTTACCTTAGCTATATAGTTAGGCTAGTGTAAGAGACTATCTACTAGGTTTATTCACCTAGAATAGTACGTAATAATAAAGTTAAACTTAGATAACGTTAAGTGGAATCTAATTGTCACGCCTACATTGGTATCCACTACCCCGCACGTGCCCTCGCTAAGGCGAGGCCCACACATACCTTCGTATTAGTATATATATTATTCTATACCACGCCCAGTATCGGAAACCGATACTGCGTGCCATATCTTTTGGATGTGCGGCCTAGTGGTATAGAGCTAGTCCCTCACACTAATCTGCCTATTATTTAGACTCTTAGTCTTTATAAACTATTTAAGGTTATAGTAGTTTATTAGGACTTTAAAAGGCTAATCTTTAAGATATTACTGCTAGTATTTTAGGCTTTTAAG
>MU005625.1:264075-279218 GCA_010405425.1 Lentithecium fluviatile CBS 122367 | reverse complement strand
CTAGTCCTTAGCGCGGCTATTAATTACGTAATATAATAATAATTAGTGTTTATGTCTTAGTACCTTCCGTTAGCGTCTAGGTACGCGACTAATTATTGTTCCTGTCGCTTGTTCAACCCATCAGTCGTAACACGAGGGCGCAACGAGTAGGCCTTTAGTTCTTACGGCAAAGACTAATTAATTACTACATGCAATATCCAGGTAGATACAAGACGTCGTGTACAGAACAGAAATACGAATAGGTGCGAAGCAGAAATACTCAGGGGGTAGTCTGTGCTTAGGTGCGCGAACTAGCTGGTAGATAGGGTAAAGTTTAGAGAATAGTTCTGGGCGTACTGTTAACAGTACGAATAGGACTTAGCAGTGTTAGAGGATCTAGGGAGAATACCGTAACAGGTAGTATGCTATTAATAGTTTTCTTTTTATTCTAATTATAAGATAGTTAAATTAATAAGAGCCTCGTAGAATCTAAATAATAGATTAATAAATTAGTTAAATACTAGGAACTATAGAGGTTCCTAGGTTTCTATATACTTTAAAAGTCTTATATATCTTATAGGTATCGCGAGTCTTATAATGCTAAGTAAGGCAAGACTCGCAAGACTTATAAAACATTTAGAACACGTATTTGCACGTAATCTAAGCGCTAGGATGTAGTAGTGTCTTAGCGCAGGAAGGGTATTACCGTGCAGACGCTATTATCCTATTATCTTATTTTAAGTGTAGCGCTGCCTACTTTCTAGTTTATAACAGTACTAAACGCTATATAATACTCTTAAACGCAGGTTATAATTATTGCTAATTTAGGAGAGAATTTAAATATATATAGATAGCTTACGTACTTTAATTATTAAGTTGCTTACGTAGTTAACTAAAGGCGTAGAGAAAATAGTATAGTATATTTATTAGTACTTATAACTAACTAGGTTATTAAGCTTTAAGAAGCTAATAAAGCTACTACGCAACGTAAATTATATAAAAGAATGTAGATTTAGAAGAAAGATTCTTTATCTTTAAAAAAAAGCATATTTAACTACTCTAAAGGAGTTTAGTGCTTAAGAGAAGAGTAAGAAGAGTAAGAAGAGCACGTACGCTATTAGAGATAAGCCTTCTTAAAGGCGCTATAGAAGGTATAGTAAGGTAGAATATAATATAAAAACTTACTAAAAGATAGATAGCTAGTCTATAAGTAATACATAGGCCTTTTAAGAAAATTATTTCTTAAAGCCCTATATGTAGTTTATAAGAGAGTTTAAATTTTAGTAGAGTCTTAGTAGAGGTAACTAGCATACTTATATAACTAGCATGCTTATAAAGTACGTTATCCTAGAGCTCTTTTAGTATACTAAACTATATAGGCTACGGATCTTAACACTATTCTTCTATAACTAAATACAGTGAAATTAGTTGCATCTAAGATCGCACTCGCAAGAGCACACCTACATGCAGCAAGCATTAGATCTTAGGCCTTTTATTCGCCTACAAGAAGATAGATGCGCTCGCTTTAAAGATGAAAACGCAGTATGCACATGCGCTGTACAGGAATTAAAGATAATGCGATCATTCAGCGACGCGACTCTTCCTTCTCACTTTGGAGAATGCGCATTATCCGCATTATAAAGGTGCGAGGCGGGTTCGCGAGGCTATTACGGAGACGCGCTCTGCCCACAATCCTCCGTCTACTCCGTGCAACGTCGCTGAGAGGGGAAGTGCCGGTTTTAAATGAGGGGAACAAACCTTTCCACTATAAATGAGTGTGTGGCAAACTGTTGGTCCTTGCGCCGCGGTTGAGTGTCAAACTTGTAAAGTGAAGCGAGACGAGGACGTGAGAAAAGATGTGGATGAACTTCGCAGATTGCCCGACGAAATTTCCTGTGTGCGAAATCTGGAGGTTGTGATGGAGATGAATTCTGGTGGAGCAGTCTTGAGCTGGGCAGCGCTGCTTCGCGGCTTACGACGAACAATGGATGCTTGAACCAGTCGCACATACCGCTGCACGCTCCCAGGTAATGTAACCCACTACAACCTACCATGCTCACTCTCCCTCCGCCTTCCGTCCTCTTCCCCCCATCGACTCACTCCCAATCATCCTACCAACCCTCCTCCTCGCCATCATCCCCAACTTCCCAATTTTCGTCAACCTCCGTTCCATTGCTCAGTGTGGACCATTCATCCGGATCCGTGGAGTTATTGAACAGTGAGACTCCCTGCCCCCCAGCCGTGGGCCCATTCCTCGTCCACTGCGGCCCCTCGGCCCCAATATCAATCCTTCCGTTCTTAAAGCAACTTGTAAACTTCACCTTATAGTTCTTATACAACTCATCATACTTTTGGTCAAATCTCTGGTCCATGGCATCGCGAAGACTGTTCACGTTGCCGTCTGGATGTAATTGCGCCCAGGGTTTGTTACATGGAATCGCGTTGCCTTTGCAAGATTTAAGGACCAACAGCGCGGCATCGATGCGTTTGAGCATTTTAGGGATCGGAAAGTTTGCGAGCGTCGTCGCACCGGAATCGAAGGCGTTCTTGTCGCCTGTTAGGGCTGGAGCAGAGGGGTGAAGATTGTTCATCTGCACGCGGTCGCTGCTGAGGTCGTACAATTCGTGCGCATTCCTGTGGCAGTGGACTGTGTACGAGATGTCGTAGCCATTTCCGGCGAGGCGGAGAGACTTGTACGTGTTAACAAATTTGCCTTTAATCTTGTTGACTGTGGGTCGTTAGCGCGATTCAAAATGATTGTATAAAAAGTGTAAGAAGGAGAACCCACATCCGTACGAGGCACCTTCCCAGAACTCGACATTGGCATACTCGTCTGCCTCATTGTTCTCCCTTTGCGTGAGGGTTGCATCCGTGATCGGAATCTTGCGTCCATCAAACTCATCACGTTGCTGCATGCCCGCCATGTCCAGGATCGTAGGAGAGATATCAACGTGGGCAGTCACTATCGATGTCTTTCTCCCTCTTGGCACTCCTGGTCCGCGGATAATCAGGGGAACGTTAGTATCTTCTTCGAATGCAAACTTCTTGCCCGCGCCGAGGCGGTGGTGGCCGAGGTGGAAGCCATTGTCGCTGCTGTAGATGATGTACGTGTCGTCAAGCCTCCCGTTATTTTGAAGTATGTGGTAGACATTCTCGACGATATCATCCACTGTGAGGAGGGCTTCCGTGCGCGCTTGGTAGTGGTCCTTCAGCAGCTGCTCCTGGTGGGTGTTCAGATGGTCGAGATGCCACACCTTATTAATACCAGATCTCTGCCACGTATTAGCTTTCTCTAGGATATTGGAGTAGATGTAAGGCACCTTCATAGGATTGAAGTTGTCTGCGGGCGGGATTTTGGCATGTGGTCGCTTGCCCAAGTACTTCTTCTCTGGCACTGGAGGGCTATTGTTCTTTCCTACCTGGACATGCGGCGTGATTGGTGCAATGGCGACGAAGAACGGGTGGTCATGCTTAACGGCTTCCCTCAAGTTGTCGTATCCTTATTCTCCCACTTTCGTCGTGCTGTAGTGGCCTTTGAACGACTTGTTGATCTTGTTTGGGTTGTTCCAGTTCGTTGCATTGATGTGCTGGAATGGCGGATCATAGTATTGGTAAGTCTGTGCGCCACAAAGAAGATTCTAATATCACAATTGTAAGCAAAAAAATCAGAGTGATACTGGAAAGGTTGCGAGATCTGACTCACAGCTTCAGTCCACCCCCTCGCCGTCGTCTGTTCTACTCCATTTTCCTCGCTCATTCCGTTGTACAGTTTCCCGGCGTAATAAGTCTTGTACCCGTGGTTCCCTAGCCAAATCGGAAGATACTTGCTATTCAGACCCTGCTGCAGGATCTTTAGCCAACCACCCCATTTTCCACTCACACTGGTAACCTGATGGTTGTGGGCGTGCAGCCCCGTCCAGATGCTAACGCGTGCAGGGCAACAGAGTGCAGTTGGGGCGTAATGGCGCTGATACCAAGTTCCCTCGTCGATGAGCAATTTCTGGACCTTGGGCATGTGCTCGAGGGACTTCATGCGCTGGTCTTGGTCGTCTGTGAGGATGAAGACCACGTTGTGTTTCTTCCCAGCAGCTGCGCCGGAGGTGGCATTTTTCGCAGCGGTGGTGGTAGAGAGCAGAATAAGCAGCCCCGTAAAAATGGGTTGGAATATCATGGTGAGTGTTGGTGGTAGGCTAGTCGATAACTTCGGACGGATATTAGCGGGCCTCTTTATATCTATCCCTTCACAGTATCTAAATTAAGCACCGCCATCGAATTTTCACTTTGTCGATTAAGTGTTCCATTTCTTGTGGCCATCAAAGCCGAGTGATGATGCAAATTACTCATCGGAAAGCTGACAGTAACGCGAAACGCTTCCCCAGGCCAAAAAATTCTGAAGTCAAGTTGATGAGGCTGGGGTTGTGTTTGGAGCTCATCTCATATGTCAGGCGGCGATTCCGCAAGGTGTCGGTCGTGTGTGGCCTGGGGTGCCGGACGACCCGCAGTCTATGGCAGGCCTTATTTACCACTGCCGGGGAATTCGAGCATCTGATCCAAGGCCGTGCAATTGCACAGCGCACGTAGTGAGAGTTAGTCACATTGGATTAGAAGTACAATATCGGTCGGGTCGCATGAGCGAAGAACATTTTCACACCCCAATTGCAGTATTATATGCTTTTTTTGTTGCGAAAGCCGTAGAATGATAAGACTGGCAAAGAGAGAGGATCTTTGCCACCGTACGAACTCCTGTGATTAATTGTTTAAGAGTGCCAAAGGTGCATGCTCGGTTTCCTAATATGCATCCCAAGCATAAAGTTCACTGTGGTAACGGCTATCTGTTCCTGTTTGGAACAGTTGATCGAGATTAGCGCTACCTCGTGCTTACTCAGACGTGACCGTCTTTCTCGCCTCCCTACATACTTTTCCAAGAATATCTATGGTAAAGCGCTTGCGACGGTAAGGCGTCCAACTAACTCCAGTCGCTGAAATAGGATAAAGCATTTTTGATAGCAATTGTATTTTGAGTGACCCGGCCTAACCACTTTACCTCGGCTTGGGATGGCAAGTTTTGCGAGAACGGGGCGACCCGCGAAGCCGCGCGGCTTACGTGATATCGCGACTTCCGAAGCGGGAGAAATGAGGCTTGTCTTGTTCTTATCCAGGACGCAGATTGCACCATGGCATGGGAGCCAGTGATCGGATTAGATCTAGATACAGCAAAGATGGCCGAGGACGCGGTAACCTGCGTATGAGTACGTCATTATTCTGAACTCGACCGGGGACCTCAACCGCGGCGTCCAGAATCAGGTGCCAGTGAACCTGGCGAAAGTGTTCAATCCCGGTTGGCCTAACCCACAAATACGATCATCATCAGAAAGGGTCAATATCGAAGCCGAAGCGACCGTCGCTCACAATTCACAGCCACGTCTCTGATTGTTTTGGTGCGCCGGTGAATTTAAAGTCAAGGATGGCTCTACTACTTCCGAGCTTCCGTCGATATGCATTACGAAAGATCGTGTAGAACAACCTCTACAGCTACACGAATCCCCAGTTGGTCAAACTTCCTTCGCCGCAATAATTGATGCCTTCCTCTCGTATGTCATGTCCATCCCACCAACATTCGCGTCTGGTCCGTCGAACAGGACGGCAGTCTCTTCCAATGTCTGAGAGCGGGCGTCAGTCCGAACCTTTGCAAAATATTGCTCATGATACATACCGGCCCGCGAGTCTCAACGTAAAAGAAATAAATGACAAGACATTCAATAACAAGGACCGCAATATAGACAAAATAAAACTTCCAGGCCAAGGCATTGAGTCCGATGGGGTTGACGTATTGGTTGAAGATGCCGGCCAAACTGGTAAAGACAAAGCAGAGGGTGAGGCCCTTGGCGCGAATGTTGAAGGGCAGGATTTCGACGGTGTAGGAGACAGTAAGACCGGGCCATGCGAGACCAGCAGCTATTTCATTGTCAGCGATGGAATTAAGGACAAACAATAAGGAAACATACCTCCGTAAAAGAGGAAGATCATCGCCAAAACGGCAGATCCAGCACTCGAGTTTCCAGTCTTCTCGTACACCGCGCTGCATACTGTCCAGACCGTGAAGGCAATGAGCATGCCAACACCGGCACCCAAGAAAAGTGTTCGACGGCCCACGCGATCGACGAGGAATGCGCAGCCGAGAGAGACAAGCCAACACCAAATGGTCAAACCGCCGTTGATAGCAGCTTGGTTGGACGCACTTCGTTTCATCAGTCCAACACCTAGGTAAACGGTAGTTAAACTCACTTCGTAATACCAATGGTGTTCAGTACTGCAGCCAGATAGTAGCTGACCAGCCCATTTCCAGAGCATTGGGAGAAGATCGCAGTGGCGATAATCAAGAAACACCGCTTCCTGTTCCCCGGTGTGCGCACTAGCTCGTACCATCCACTAGATGATGCCGCCGCCTTCTCCAGTTCCAGTGTTTGGCTGATCTCGCTAAACTCCCAAGAAACAAATCCAGTCTCTTCTCCGTTGCCGTGGTACTTTGTGAGGATCGCGTTCGCTTTGGTGTATTTTCCTTTGGCGATAAGCCATCGGGGGGATTCGGGGAGCATGTAAACCGTGAGGAGCAGAATGCCGGGCATGCCGCATTGAAGCCCGGTGGGTAGGCGCCATGAGAGGTCTCCGTCAATGTGATTGAGTGTTCCGAAGGTGGTCCAGGCGGCGAGGATGGCTCCCTAGCGTTTGTCAGTCGCCTGTCACTGCATTCATTCCTCTAAGTATTCACATACCAGATACCAAGCAGTGTTGTAGATCGTCGTCATTCTTCCTCGATGTCTTGGGTGCGCAACCTCGGTGATCAGAAGTGGGCAGGTGGCATTAGTGAGGTTTCCGCCCATGCCCATGATGAAACGGCCAGCAAGGAACATTGCATCGGGATTACTGCGCGGAGGGCAGGCCTGAATGGCGGCCCCGAGAATGACGATAGCACATCCGATTGCTGTGCCCATGCGGCGGCCACAGATATCGGCAATGTAGGGCGTGAAAAGGAGTACAGCAAAGCCCCCGAACCCAGGGAACGCACCCAGCAGGCCAAGATGGGAACCTGTTGGATTATTGAAGACTTGGATTATAAATTAGCGCATATCTCGAAGGGTGGTATGAGAAGGCTGACATGACTTCCACGCCGGCATTGTCTGGAGACCGTTCAGCAAGCTACCATCGTAGCCCAGTGTCGTGGAGCCGAGAAACAAAAAGGGCATCATCATGTACAGCTTGCGTAGCTCGGGCTGCTGGTACCAAGGACGGGCATCCTCGTTCTGTTCGACTGGGGAAGGAGAAGCATCCTCCTGGTGCATGATCTCTGTGCCTTGCTTGTAGTCTTCCATTGCTGGTGATGAAGTAGGAGGTGTGGTGCGCTGCGTGAGGCTGACGAACCATTTGAGTCCCAGTCGACCTTTATATCACCATGTGTAAATTCATGGCGCTAGGGAGTCTGTGTATGCTCCTAGCGCACTCCATATTGAAATGGGACGTGGAGAGAGATTCCGGGTACTGGTGAGCGCGGACCGATGCAGAAAAAGACTAACTAACTGAGTCTACGCGTCTTCCTCGGCGTGTTGAGACTTGATTGGGGATGGTTTAGCGCCACTTTTCGCCGTTCCAAGACCGCGTAGCTGGAATGCGGGGAATCTTCCGATAATTTTCCTTTTGCCACTCCTTCCATCCAGAAGGATTCGAAAGCGATTCCTCCGACAATTTTCCTTCCTCCTCTCTTGCGTGCCGACGCGTATTGATATTCCAAGTGTGCAGAAGATGAATGCTAACGCGACAGACATCCGAAGGGAGGGCAGCGTCGTGAGTCGGCAGCGCGTTTCGGCAGCTTGCGATGCTTGTAGAGCGCGAAAGGTCAAGGCAAGTTGTTAATGTACGTGCTCAGACAGACTCTGAGATGCTAACGCGCATTTTGCGCAGTGCGTGTTCCAGGACGGCCATTCAAATTGCTCAACCTGCATGGAGCTTGGCATTGCCTGCACCCGAATTCAACCCCGGAAGAAGAGAGGGCCAAAGAACCGGTACGACACTCGTGTCATGCAGCAGTCTCCTGTAGGTCTTACTGATGCCGTTCAGGTATGTCCAAGCTTTGCGATCACAGTTGGATCGGTCTGGCGATGAGGTATCGCTATTTGCGACTCTCGGAGACGATCACAATGAACCGCACACTCTTGAGCGTATTGCGACTCGGCCGGTGCTTGACCAGATAATTCGCGATTGGTTTGACTGGATACATCCTCTCGCACCGTTGCTCCATCCTCGTCAGTTCATGGCTCGTATGGCGCAAAGTTACGAGAAAGAGCAATGCGAGTCGCAATTGATTATCCTGGTCGCATCACTATGTGCGGCAACAGTTGCTAGTTTGCGGAGGAGACGCCGCCTGTACGGCGAAGTAACCGTGGAGAGATGTCTCGACCTTGCCGAAGGTCTAGGTCTGTGGGGCCGCGCAACCACCATCGACCTAGAGTGGACAACAGCCATGTACAATTTTTCCAGTGCCACGTACACAGAGCAGGGCATGGACTCTCCGCTATCGCTTCGCCTTGCTGCCGAGGCTCTGGTTGGACTTCGATATCAGCTCTACCAGAGATTCGATCAGCTGTCATTCATGGATCAGCAATTGCTCAAGAGAGCCTATTGGCTTGTATTTGCTAGTCAATGCACCAGTGATATTCATGGGTGGCCGATGATCCATTTACACGCCCCGCATGAACCCATTCAGTCGCTTTTTCCGTTGGAAATATCGGATGACGAGCTCTTGCATGGATACCCGACCAGTCCAGGCCCTCACAATCCGGCGTTGGTTTATTCACGGTCATATGTTCCTGGTCTGAATGCTCTCTCCCGACTGTTTCTTGTGTGGTCCTCCAGCCAGGCAGTCCCGCACAAAACCATAGCACACCTGCAGGAGCATATCGACCGGGCTGAGCAGGTCCTGGGTTCGCTACCTCCAGAGCTGACCTGGAAAGGGTTTCCGACCAGTCCAGACTGCGGCAGTGTGGAGAGCTCGGCCGACTTCGGCACAGATACCCAGACTGTCAACCTCAAAGTTACGGAGCTGCACATTCGCTCAAACCTCCTGGAGCAGATGAACACTCTTGCGCGGAGCGAAAGCGTGCTTGCAACACCGTCAGTCATTATTGAAGAAAGACATAAGGTCGCGGACGATCTTCTTGACGTTCTTTACAACATGCCGAAGGAGATCTTTGATGCGAATGGGTATACCATCATACCAAAGATTCGAGACATTGGAAGCGCGCTACTCGATGAGGTGAGAACAGGTGATCGGTCACAGAGCATACATTCACAAGCAAGCGTCAATCTGGAACGGCTCCTGCTCAAATTGAAGGATTTAGATGTGAATCCACCCTTCCCAACATCAATGAATAACCCGACGCTAGTAAGAAAATGAACACTCTTCAGTAATCATCTTCATCTTCTTCAACACTGTAGGCCCAACACTCCGCAATCATTGTCCTCGACGGAATGGTGACGGCGATGGGAAAGCCTCCGTAATCCGGATCTTCGTTCGGCATGATGAGAAACTCCCCGCTCCGCGTCTCGTCGCCACCCAACCATTTCAACGTCATGAGTTCGCCCGTCTCCTTGTTCACCTCTTTCTCCTCGGCGTGTAAGATTCCAGTGAATGTGGACTTCGGGTTTGTGCTCTTGAAGTAAATTTTGAATCCCCATCCAATACAGAGAAATTTTCCATCGCCCTGGTGGATCACCATGCCGGCACCTGGGCCAGGCTTGCCGAACACAAATGAGCGTTCGATGATGATTTTGAAGCCGCCCGTTTCCTTTGTCCACGCCTTCTCTTTGATCTTCTGGCCTTCGATAAATTCGTCGAAGAAGAAGCCCATCATGTCTTCTGGTCGGTTTGCTTGCGCGTCCAAGATCTGTCGACGAAGTGAGTGAATGAGGGCATAGTGTTTCGTGATCGGACTTTCGCTAGCCTGCAACGAGTCTATGCCAAACGGCGAGCATCCCAAAGCGAGATATGTTCCATACGCCAGCCACACCCTCCTCGCGCCGTTCTCATCTCTCCTCTGCTCGGGAATAAACAGCGGTTGATTGTTATGTCGATAATTCTTGCAGGTGGTCTCATAATTATGGAAGTATAAGTCTGGGGCAATAAAGTCTAGCGCAGGCGCGTTATATTTCCAGACATCCATGGTGTGCGGACACGGTCCACCAGAAGGGTATATTCCCGCTTTCTCGCCGCCACCGACGACGACCGGGATATCGGCGAGGTCGAGGGCGCTCGGGTCGTCAAAGTTGAGCCACACATTGGCGTAAAATGGAATCGGGTATTCAGCTTTGCCCGCGGTGGCGACTTTGCCTACGTAGCGGGAGAATGCGTCGGCCATGAACATCTCGTCGGCGTTGACGACATCGTCCTTGCCGAAGACGTCTTTCCACGTTGCGGACTCGGCGCTTGTCTCTTTGACATGAGAGTATCGCCGGAGAAACTCTGGGTGGAGATTGGGGTGGGATTTGAGGTACTGTAGCAAGTCTTCGGGAATCGGTTCTTTGAAGCAACGGTTTGCGATCCTTGACCGATCCCGCGAGTCACCAAGCAGACCTGTCTCATTCTCAACCTGCACCATCAGCACGGTGCTGTGTTCGCTGTCGATCTCCTTCAGATGCCTCATCAACGTCGCAAAGGCCTTTGCATCTGCTTCCCAAGCCATCTCATTGAAAGGACTAACAAGCTCCAACGTCTTCATCTTCGCACCAGCTTCCAACGCATGCACCCTCGGGAACCTCTTCACATCCCTCTTCACCCACGCCGGCGCATACGTGCTCAGTGCGTTCTTGAAACTCCCAAACCACAACAAGACGAGGTGAATGTCATGTTTCCGAGCATCTGTGATAATAGCATCTAGGTTGGTAAAGTCGAATTGTCCCTCAACCGGCTCGATTTGTTCCCAGCACACGGACCCCAGAAGCGTGTTGATGCCCATCGCCTTTATGTTCTCCCAGATCTTGTCATCGCTCATGTATTTTGCGGAGCTAAGAGTGGAGTTGTGCAGCTCGGCGCTGAGCATGAGGAAGGGTTCGCCATGGACGATGAGCTGACTTGAAATTTTCGTTTTGCGGAGGTGCGGGATTTGGATTGCCGTCATTGTGACTTTAATATGAGACTTTGCAAACTGTGATGCGACGTTGTGGATTGGAGAGGCTTGGAGAATTCTGGGACGCGCGCGGTGATAAGAGGATCAGTGCGCGATGCAAAGGTATTGGGTATGAAGTGGGGTATTTTGTTTGCTACACGAGCCGAAGAAACATTCAAATAGCATGATCGTCCCGAGACCGGGAGAAAATCCGACCGTGTGGACCCTAGACCATGTGTTCGCAAAAACTTCGGAAAATTGGTGCATTAGTGGTCGGGTGCAAAGATGTACCGTATGGCACGGGGTTCCCTCGCACGCCGTCTCCTCACAAGTCATGCAAGGCTTGATACCTACACCCTCTGATCCTAGTCGACCACATTTCCGTACCTGCCACGAATGTATGGCGGATCCGCTGTAGCAAGGGAAAACATTTTCGTCGACCTAATGAGGGACCCACCCGAGCTATGCAATCTCGCACATGTGTTTGGACGATGAAGCCTCGTGGCGTACCATCAACCGCACTATTAGTCCACCGAATGCGACCAACCTCACCTGCTCTCACGTATCCTACTTATCGCACAGCTACTATCGCCCATATAGCCGCATTGCGAATCTCACAACATCAGCAGAAGCCAGGAGTGACTACTCACATTTACGAATGAATATTGTACACGCAGGAACCTCCACAACAACGCAAGCATCACTATCAACGACAAATGCAGTGTTTTTTCTTTTTTGATTCCGTTCATTTTTATTTTATCTTATCCAACATCCAATGCCCGTGCTACGACAAAGCAATAACAACCCACCATTCAGACCTCGACTTTCCATGTTCTCTGCGGGCTTCAGCCCAAAGCGGGCATCTGAAGAGTTGCTTTCAGGTCCCCGGGCACTTACCCTCATTTGGGTCAGAGCTTAGTCTTGTTAGAGGCTTACTCACAGCCGGCATTGAATGACTACTCATGTGTATTCCCAGTTCGTGTAAGCGGTCCTGCCTCCGTGACTACAGCCGTTGATCTCCTTATATAGTCCATCGACGCACTCCGCACTTGCGATAGATCTGCTTCCTGAGCTGATCTTTTTGAGGGTGAAATCCACTTTCATTTTCTGTCCAATATTTTTGCAGTATGTGCGGAAATCATCTGGATACGCTCAAATGTCAGCCAGTTCTCATCAAATTTCCATCAAGAATACTTTGTCGGAGTCTTTCAAGAGACACGACTCTCCAAGACCAACAAGGCTCGGGTGCGAGACGGCGAACACCCTCAGGCAACGCTGAACGTACTTTGGTAGTAGGATAAACCGCCTGATGTGGCAAGAGTACCCGCGCATGCTTCGTAGGCTGCGCTTTTGGCCGCAGCCTCGTTCCCGCCCCAGTCTTGGCCGGTGGAGAAGCAGCCGCGCTTTGCAAGCGTCTTTCCGGGTTCGGCATTATGTCCTGTTAGGAGAGAGCAGGACGCCAAGGCAGCCGTGAGGGTAGTAAGAAGACCGAAAAGTGCATGTCGGATCGAAAAGTTGTGTCTTTGCTTGATCGTTGTCGGTGGCAGTCAAGTCAATGAAAGTTGATAGCTAAGGTGAGTCCTCTGTGTAGTGGACTTTACATACTTTATACTTCATTCTTCTGTACTCCGTATGCTCCGCAGACCCCCTGATTATGCATCGACTGACACCTGCTCCGGGGCGCGATCCTTCTTCACGCCCCGTTCAAAGTGGAATACCATCGTGATCATTTTCCAGGGGATTTGAAACGAAACCCTCATCTTTCGGTTATATCTCGTGTTAAATTGTCGATGAGCTGACTTTTCCATGCACCTTACATCCAACTAGTTCCTTTCTTCATTCAATAGCCCAATCGATTCATAAACTTTTCATTGGCACTATGCAAATTCAGCCCCGGTAATGGAAATTTCTTCCACATCCGTAGCTCGTGTTATCACACTGCATAGTGAATCACAGTGTTGCAGTAAGCTGTGTCTATTGGTCAAAACTGACGGAGTTCCGTCTTACACGATTGCGACGTCCTGATACGAGATAGCAAAATGCCCTACGCCCCGCTCGCTAAAATCAGTATTTCTTAAGGATATAGTGCTATATTACAAACTACATTAGGGTATAGTGGGACATCCGATCGTATATCCGTCGGTACGGCGCAGATCTTGCGAACGGAAAAATAAAATTGCAATGCTAACCAAGCCAGACCGCACACCACTTGCAGCGGCATTGGATCATGAGAACTACATTTATCCGGCATACGTCCTGCGAGATGATATTTCAGCGCTGCCAGATGACAGCCTCGGCATTTCGGACTTCTCGCGCGTATCTAATCCGAGTGATGGATTCACTCGAACTCTGAGGTCGGTTCGGCTATTGGCTTGGTATGTGCCCTGTAAGTGACGAGAAGCATTTCTCATTGAGTAAGTGCGAGCAATTTCCTTGCTCACTCCAGGGTACATGATAGGGCATTGAAACTTCCTGGAGGCCGGTACCTTAACATCCCGCATATGCCGATAGTAGCTAGAACCCGGAAGTCTCGGAAGACCTGAGTCTCTCAGCACGAAAAATCGATTTGGAATCTTGTGCTGTGATCCTGCATCAGATGAGAGTGGTCATCACAATAAATGTAGAACGATTAGAGTCTGGGACGCGGTCAATCAGAGATGGGATCAATCAATTCAATCAGGTAATGGGCTCATGCCTAAACTGATTGGTGCCGAGACAGCTTTGTAATTAATCTAATTAATTATATAGCATTTTTAGGCTAAATTAAATTAAACCCTAATTAATTAGAAGCTTTTAGGTATAAAAATAGACGTTACTGTATACTAAGCCTATATAGGCAAATTATATAGGATAATAAGGGTTAAGAGTTATAAAAAGAGTTGCATATAGCTAGAAGGGCGGAGGCGCTAATAAAGTAAGATATAGGGACATCTTAGAGCTCCTACTCTATAATATTGTAAGTTGTATTAAGGACGTTATTAGGGAGCTCTGTACTCTAATTAAGAGTACTATTAACGTCTATAAATAGAGCCTTTAACTAAGACCTTACGTACTAAGCTATAAAGAGTAACTAAGGGCTAAGCTTACGTCTCTTAGGCTCTATTATATTTCTAGTTTCTAAGAATATCCTCTTATAGTAATAGGATAATACTAGGATTAATAGCACGTTAATTGCAAGCCTTAATAGGTTAAGGTACTAAGGCCTTAGCTTAAGCTAATAGCTAATAGGATTATAGTAGTAAGAGTAGTCCTTAGCTACTATAGGTTTATAATTCTACTATATATTAAACTTATTTAAAGAGTTAACGTTAATAGGTAGGCCTTTAGGTCTTAGAGGTTTTATAAACTTCTTAGTAAAGGTATTAATATTCTAAATCTTTACCCTCTTAATTAGGGGAGAGTTACTAGGGTAGGCGTCTACTAGTTTATATTTTACCTAAAGCTCTTAAAACTAATAGTTAGCCTTAATAAGCTAGTGTATATAGTTATTTATCTATACGTTTTTAAAATAGTACTTATAGTAGGGATAGAGCATAGTTAACGCGTAATAAGCTAGTAAGTTATTAAGCTTAGAGTAGTACTTTAAGAGCTTTATATAAGCTGCTATTATATTAATTTTAATATAGTCCTCTAGCGCGTTAGGCTTATTAAAATTAACACTCGCCTATTATTACGTAAGGCTCTTAAAGTAGCTAAGAAGATACTTAAAGGTAGAGTATACCTTATAAATAGTACTATATTATCCTAATTACCTACGCCCCTCTAGTTTCTTAGTAGCGTCCTTTAAGGGCTGTAAAATATTAACGTACTAAGTAGTTATAGCCCAGTTATTAGATATAAGACTAAAAAACCTTACTTACTTAGGCGTAGTAGATCTCTTAGTCCTACGCGCCTAGCGCGACGCCTTCTTAGTACGCGTTTTATTAATATAATATTTAATATAGGCGTTAACTATAAGGTAGAGAGTAATAGCCCTTATAAAGGTATTATAATAGCTATTCTACTAGG
>MU005625.1:250295-263615 GCA_010405425.1 Lentithecium fluviatile CBS 122367 | reverse complement strand
ATCTTACTAATAGCTTAACTTAGTTTAGAGCAGATCTTAGGAATAAGGTAGTTATATAGGCGTAAAATATATACTAAGACGCTATAATAAGTCTTCTAGATAGCTAGCTTAGCTTCTAGGTTAATAGCGTAGAGGAGGGCTTAAAAAGACAGTAATTTAAACTCTCTTAAAGGGTAATTATTCTTAATAAGCTAGCTAATAGTAGCTAGTTAAAAACGCTATATATTAAAGTTTCTAATAGCGTTAGCTACCTCCTGCAATACCTTTACTCTAGCCCTTATTAACCTATTAAGAGTACGCTAGCTAGGCTCTCTCTTAGGTGCCTAGCGCCCTAGGCGGAGTATCCTATGCCTAGGGCGACGCTGCTTAAGGTAAGCCTATATAGATAACGTTAAGCTTATAACGTTATAAATACCTATTAAGCTAGTGCTACTAATAAGCTTATATATATAGTAATAATAACAGACGAAGTGTATACGTAATAGGGCGAACTAGAGGGCAACTTAATACTTATATTTATATATAAGCGACTTCTTTATATGCTAGGTCCTTAGAGGCGCTATAAATTAGGGCAAGCAATCCTAGATAATCCTATTAAAGTTATCTTTAAACGCGCTATTAAGCTAGTATCTAATATATTAGTAGTAGTAGTAGAGGGGGCGGCGTTAATAGATAGCTTAGAATATTAGGTATTAATTAAATTAGTAGCGCGCTCTTAGAGCTTATTTTTAAAAGTTTGCGTACTCTATAAGTCTCTAGGGGGCGCAGGTAACGTGCTACGCAACTACTACTACTCTTACTATCTTTTAAAGGCCCTTAGAATACGCGTTAGGCCTATATTAATATATATACAGATAGGTAGTAATAAGGGCGATAAGCTAAGGTGTTAATAGGAACCTAAGGTTAACGCGTATTTCCTAATTAGGAAATTGCTACCTAAGTAAAACACTAAAAAAATCTTAAAATATTAATATATTATTATATTATTATATTTATAGCCTTAATAATTAGCCCGAGAACCCCTTACATAGGGGCAAAAAGGCCTACTTAGTCAGGCCGGTTAATCAGGCTCCATAGGCTTACCTTACCTACCTACATTTTGTATGGGCCGCTGGTTGATTGATTGAACCCAAAAAATCAGCCCGACTGAACTGATTGATTGTTACCTGATTGATTGTTCCCCACTCTGCGGTCAATGTGTTTCTCGCAGTATTATTGTGGTCCGTGGAATATTCTAAGTGTAATCTAGATGGCAGAGCGTAGGAGGCAGGCAGTGGAGGCAGAACAAGGCGTATTCCTATCTGTAGAATGAGTGTGTCGGAGTGAGTGAGAGAGAGAGTCTCTGTTGTAGTCCGTGCACCTAGTGGTGCCTTCCATTTCCACCACCTCTGACGTCAGTCACGTGGCTACACTAAGCCTCCAATAGATCGGGGCAACTTCGTCTAGCGAATTCCTTACGCGGTGTGATTGTAGCTGGGACAGCGGTAAAAATTGGACGGCAACCAACTTTGAGCGAAGGCATCAACTGGTATCCCATCCCCTTAAGCTGTAGTAAAACCAAAGTTGGTGCTCGAAGATAGTACGATGTTCGTGTGCAACTTTATTGATGCATGTATCCGAGGGTCTGTTTTCCTAGTCATTCGATACGCACGGGGTCGAAGCGAGGTGTGTGCGCCATTTGCGCTACGTGATGGGCTTGCAGCAAAGGAAATCCTTCGCAACTAACAGCCCATCACCAGATCATCATGCAATAAGTCCAAGGTCTTTCGGGTTCGATTCGAAACAAATGGGAGACGGTCCAGCAGCTGCCATATATGACGAAACTAGGGTCAGCCAGCTAGCCCATCAATTATTCACGTATTGCACACCTGCACCATAAGTGTGTCTCGTGAAGTTAGAGAAAGTCTTTGCACTGTAACAATGTACTAGCCTCATCTGGCTTCTCCATGCCACCAAAGACCCAGGAAAAGCGATGAAATTCAGAACAACAGCAATTCGAATATGAATGGGATCGGAATGGTTCGCTAACTCCCAACCCTCAGTCGTGACTTCTGCAAATGCACGTTTTTTTGTGTCCTATTCTAGAGAATATGCTGCTGCAAAGGATTCTACGTTTTTTGGTTCCTGATAAATCTACTACCCAAAACGTTGTTGTGATCATTTGGTTTGCTTCTAACGATCTGTGAACGGTTCATGGAGAACACCCGGCTTGTTCCCAAGCCAGTCAGAGCGGGTGTCGCCTCCGTACGCCGTGACATCTGATGATGCTATATGGATGGTCAGTCGAGTTTGAGCTTAATAAAATTTTGAGCCGCGAGAAATCAAGAAATGAGGACGGCATAAGTAATGAGTCTGTTGGTGATAGCCCGGAGGCCTTCCCAGTGTTATATCGTACGCATCCATTATTTGCTTACTCCTATCGGAAGTATCTTACCATTTTCCCTTGGAAGGCATCTTGTTCCCTCGTAGACTAATAGCTGCTCTAAATGTACATGCTATGTCTGTTTGTGATAGCGAATGGTGCAATCGCCTCCAGCTGTCTAACGCCAAGTTCTACTGTGCGTTGCTTGTGACTGGCGTTGAATCAAAGCCGAATTTGGAAGCACTCATCCGAGAATTGAAATGAAAACAGCTCTGATAGCTGCCGCCTGCTTCCCTTCCCGATTCCCAGTCGTGCGCTTGCTGTGCAATTGCAGCGCCGCCCTGTGTAGCCCGGCGGTGGATAAGGTTCATTCTGCTCCCTCCAAAACACTGCAAATATTTCGGCAGTGACGGCACCACTTCGTTTGATGGCTATGAATAAACAGGAGATACGGACCGGCATCCACGGAGCTAGGACTTAATAATGATGATAAGCATGGCCGCGTGTATCGAGGACGGCACTTAATCATACCCCGTGGGGTCAACGGCAGCTTGTGTCGGCACGCGATTGATCCCCTGGTAGCTCTCGGATAAGTTGCGCTTGAAAGAAGTTGATTGAGACTACGCGGCGCCAGGGTTTGTGGCGCCGAACAAGGATTAACGTTCATTAACCCGAGAATACACGACGCTCTTACCCTGGAACTCTACTCCCAACACGCTTTATCCCCGGATTCAACCCGCAATCTGCGAAAAAGGCATCACCCCGAGCACGATTCCCCGGGATACCAAGCCTCTCACGTCGTCACAGCCCCTTTCCATGTAGCCCAAATTCGTCAGACTTAAACAGCTCCCATTTACAGGGCGATGATCACGTTGAGGAGCACGGAAACGCCACTGTTTAAATACAAGATGCTCATCACATCATTTCGCCCGTCACTACCGTCATCGACAGCTCGCGCAAGTTGGGAAACATGAGTAACCTCAACAGCCCCATCTGGCGACTCATCGAGTCCGCATACGGTTACTATGCGCCAAACCCACCCCAACGGGTTAGAGACCACAACAAACCGATGCAGGTCCTCTGCGTCGGCCTCCCCAGATCTGGTACAGAATCTCTCCAGCAGGCGTTACTAATGCTGGGGTATGATTACACCTTCCATGTGGGTCCTCCTGCAAGCATATCCGACGCGATGCTGATATGATGCAGGGCTGGGACATGGTCAACGAAACCCCGCATCGCATGAACTCTTGGGTCGCCTTAGCTCGGCGCAAGTACTTCAGCAACCCCCCTCAGCCCATCTCGACCGCCGATTTCGACGCGCTCCTCGGCCACTCGGTAGCGGTGACTGACGCGGCAGCCAACTGCTTTGCACCTGAGCTCATTGCTGCGTATCCAGACGCGAAGGTAGTTTTGAACAAGCGCGGCGACTTGGACGCATGGAATGCCTCCGTCATGTCCAACATTGTTGGCGTGAACGAGGACTGGTTCAAGTGGCTTCTTTGGTAGGCACCCAACTTCCTATCGTACGCTGCCATACATATATGCTGACCTCGACAGCTGGTTCAATGCAGACCTCTGGTGGATGTGGCACGTCCACCAACGCGTGCTCTGGCCATCCTTGTTCAAATGTCCGTCCTACTGGTCCCTTCGCGAAGGTGTCGCCAGCGGCAAGCGCATTCAACACGAGCACGCTGCAATGATCCGGAAACTAGTGCCACCTGAGAGGCTACTCGAGTGGAAAATTGAAGACGGTTGGGCACCTCTGTGCGAGTTTCTCGGCAAAAAGGTTCCGGAAAATACCCCATTTCCGAGGGCAAACGATGCGCAGGGATTTAAGAAGAGGATAGAAGCAGATCTGGATGGACTGGGTCTTCGCGCGATGTTGAACATGGGACTTGTGCTGTCGCTTTTCGTGGGTGCGGTCGTCTGGCTTTGCCGCGGTGGACGATTACTACCCCTAGCACTGCACCTTTCTAGCCTTCAGGGCCATTAAAGTGCGGGAACTTTGGACGAGAGATAAGACTGCTTTCTATTTTCAAGAGATGTTGGTATAGACTGAGATTCCGACAGCGTTTTCCAGCGGCGACCATTTCGGTGCAACTAGATTCGATTAGGCAACTGAAGGAATATCCTAGCCAATAGAATCACAACTCTACTATTTGTCAACATCTTAATCTAATTTTTTTAATCGACTCGGCGGTAGACCAATTGTGAGAAGACATACTCGTTTTTCTCCGGCCGATACTTTTCGTGGGCAGGACGCCGAAAAGACTTCGATCCTTCTTTTGGATGAATCCAGATTCGGGTATGAGGTACTATGTTCCATTTAAGTTCTCCAATGGGGATCTTAGGGTGCAGGGCACACCCAAAAGTCGAATGTTTAATCGTGTGACTGGTCAAAATGGGTTGTATCCTCTTCGGGATTGGGAATATCGTCCGCGCTGCGCCAAGGGAGCTGAGAATACCAAGACAGAGACAAGTCACGGCTGTAACCTCAAATAACGTTGTCAATTAAACGATGGCTTCATAGAGTCTATAAAGCTTCTTTCTCTCCCACTCATTCTCAATACATCTGAGCTCCATCTTCGCACTCGCATCGAACGATTTATTGTCCAACTCATCGTCATCGATATCCCGTCATGCGGTTCATCATTCCAACTCTCGCTGTCCTCTCGGCATCCGCCGTTCAAGGCGCTGCAATAGCCCCTCGCATCGATGGCTGCCCACCACTCGCGCCTTGGCCGATGGGCAACCCAGGAACGGAACGGTACCACATCTGCTGTGCTTATACGACGAACTGGGTAAAAGACCGCGCCAGTGGCTCAAAAGGACTTTAAAGTTGCTAATATCAATAGAACGAATGCTGCAACCGCGACAACCCTCAACCTATCATTGTTGAAGGCAAGGCGCTTAGGGCGTGCACTGATTCTGTCTTCTACGTTGGGAAGTAAAGGAGTTGATGCAATTGAAATGTGGCGGGAAGGGTGTTAGTCAATGACCCACGGAGTATTAGGATCTGGTTGCTGAAGATGTTGCCTTTTGTAACGGTATTAGGCGGTATTTTTCTGGCTACTGCCTGCTAAGGCTACTATTGGTGCCTACTGCTGCCTACACTAGACCTAGTGCCTAGGACCGCTTTCTCCTATATATTAATAGCTAGATACTCTCGTTAGCGACCAATGCAGTTCCTCAGATCCTCCTTATACCTTAACAGAAGAAGTTAAGTACTTCTAGAGAATCTCTACACTGCTTAGCCATGACCGAAGTGGACACACCAAAAATAACAATTCTGTCCCGTTATCTTTAAGTCCCCCCAAATTAAGTCTCAAATCTATTGGTGACTGAAGATGATGTTGAAGGTCCCTCGCAGCACAGTGAAAGAACACAATGTAATTTCACCCGCCTAATAGGGAACTGAATTAGCACTTAACTACGCGCCTGCAGCCCCAAAACTTAGCATCGTAAGAAGGAATGAGAATACACCAATCCACGCTGCATACAACTTGCCCATCTTTTCTATCACCCACCAAGTGCCCCACGGAGAACCGAAGATTTTGCCTAGAGACACATACGCAGTGCCCGTCCAGAAAAGAACAAAAATATAGGCCACGCATGCGAGAGTTTACTGCGCAATGCGCTTAGCGGTATTTGCTGCGCCGTCCGCTGTGTGCGAATAGTACAAGACGCCCCATACAAGAGCCGCTGCAGCGAGAAGCATCGCAGGGATTGCACTGACCAATGTAGCGTGAGCTTAACGGAGTCCAGCCGTCGGAAGAAGTTCGTATTTCCCGACTGGACAACACCGCCTTCATGGACGATACCGAGGCTCAGTATAAATCCCGGAGTGAGGTTGGCGAACCCCGAGATCCCATACGCGAGGATCGCAAGCATCCACATCGTAAGTCGCAAATCCGGCGAAAAGCAGGGCGCCGAGCCAAGCAGCCCCAGAAGCGAGGCAAGTTGAGTGAGCGACGACCAGATGATGCCCATGAGGTTTGCAACACCGAGGTGAACATGCTTCGATGAGCAGTCATGTGCAGTCTTGCAGGAGTCGATTAGAAGCAAGAGCGAAAACGCGAAGGCCAGGCAACTGCCGATGAAGCCCGTCTGCGGTCCTCCGGTGCGGGTGGACTTTTCCAGCTTCCCATATGCTCGAATCGCGAGGTATATGCTGCAGCCACTAACGACATGCAGAGCAATATATACATAGAAACCGAGTACGCCTAGAGGGATTTTCAGGCAGCCGATGGGTTCAGTAAGCTTTGGTGGAGCGCAGTGTAGTTTAGCTCGCTCTTCCCGACCCACTCGGATTCGGGCAGAGGTGGAGAAAGGGCGCTCGAATTGGCAAGAAAGGCCATGATATGGCTCCGGTGCTTTTCGATGGGCTCGATGCGTGCGCGGTGTTCGATCAAGAGCGCGATGGTCGCTATTCGGAAGATTTCTTGTTGAAATCGTGTAGAAAAAGAAACATTTTGGGAGTGCATGAGTGAGGTGAATTTATAAGCGGGCTGGTGCTGGCAAGGCCGTGGTAGCTTGGTGCCATAAATGACAGCGTGATCACCACAGCAGAGATATGCTTATATGAGCCCTCTGCATCACCCCCAAATCACCCAATTCCATGTAAAATGTCGAGATCAGAATACCAAAGAAGAGCCACATCAAGGTGTCTATTCCAATCACGACTTCAAGATGGAAGGTTGGAAATTGAGCGAAAATGGGCGCGCACCATTCGCAGAAAACATGCTGGAGAAACACACACTCCCATGTGTCAGGAGAGATACAACAGCCTGAAAAGCTGATACTCGACTGATTCTTGACCGACGAGGAAGAATTGGGCGATATGACGTCATGACAGTGGCACTGTTTCAGCCGCACCACAGCCTCCTTCGATCGAACACAACTTCCCCATTTACATACTCGTCACTCGGACTTCTACCCATGAACTCATTGCTCCACCGCATTCACAATGCTCCCTAACTCCAGTGAATCAAGCTTGCACGCTCGATTACCACAGGTTCAAACACCGGAGTATTCGGCTGATCAGGCTGCATCGCCAACTTTTTCATCTGCAGTAATGTCTGACACACCGGACTAGAATGTGAGCAGGCACAAACAACACTCCATACTGTAAGTTTCATCGCTAACAAACCTATGCCTAGCCGTCGCTCCCGTATACGATCCTACATGTAACGCATTCTTCCGGGGCCAAAAAATTGAAGTTGCAACCCGCGAGGCCTTACCCTTCTGCTATGTTAAATACATTGGCCAGGGTAGCAGCGCCGTCATCGAAATGGTTCTACACGAACCAGCAAACCAGCTATTCGCACTCAAGACCTTCCGACGCTACCACGGCGGACACTTCGAAAACGTCAGACGCGCATTCGAGAACTAAGTCAACGTCATGGAACGCCTGTCCTAGCACATCCATATAATCCAGGTCTGGGGGACGTATATATGCGACCGCGAACCAGGCATACTGTTGAGTCCGACGGCCAACGGTGGCGATTTGGCAGCCTATCTTGCCAGGGTCTTTGGATCTGGGATGACCAGTGAGCATGATGTTATCTTGAATCGCACATTTGGATGTCTGGCTAGTGTTCTTGCGTACATACACAAGCATACGATCAGGCACAAAGACAATAAACCGCAAAACATTTTGATTCACGATGGTCGCGTTATCTACACGGACTTTGGTATATCTTTTGATGCAGATCAACAAGATACTACTACGATCGGCTACCCTAGCGCTTTCACACGGCGTTATTGTGCTCCAGAGGTAAAGGACTGAGCACAACGTAACCGGAAGTCGGATGTTTACTCTTTAGGCTGTGTTTTTGTGGAGATACTAGATGTGCTGGAACCGAGGATTGGGTTTAGGTGCATGGACAGGCTTCCATACTTTCAGAAACTCGATGAGGTTAGGCAGAGACTAGTCCAGGCTAGTGCGACTGTAAACGCAAGGAAAGGGTTGCTTCGTATTTGCCACGATATGTTGGAGTCTAACCAGGTCGATCGTATCGATACTGGGAGTGTTCTTTGGAGGATTACTAATCTTGGTAGTCCTAAGGACCAACTAGAAATTGGACTCTTTTGCCACGACTGTTCAGCTATAGCGGAATGCAAAGACATGGCGACTCAGAAAGAGCTAGTAGACGACTTCACTGTACTCTCGCTCAATGTAAATCCAAACACCGACATTGTATCTTCGGAGGCAGAAACCGAGAGCACCGCAACGAAAGCTGCGAAGAAACCCAAGAACAAGAAAAGGGGCCTCCACAAAGAGTTCGGAGCAGAAAACGAACCTACAGTATTTCAAATGGCTTTCTAGAAACTTCACGATACTACTGCACCACTTGCAGCGAAATGGGACACAAATCCTTCAGGTGTCCAAATGAATGCTGGGCCTACGGCGAACTCTACCACAAATGCTAGGACTGCGACTCTATCAGCCACTGTGCGCGCGACTGCCCCAACAAATGCTGAACATGCGACGAAGTCGGACACCAAGCAAAGAACTGCCCGAATGAATGCGATGCTTGCGGCAAGGTAGGCCATTCGGAGGACGACTGTCCGAATAGGTGTTGAACCTGTGGTGCAGTAGGACATTTTGCGAGAGATTGTCAGGTCAAATGTTTTGTTTGTGGGAGGTTGGGATATGCGACTCAGAAGTGCAGGGGAAAGTACCATAAATGTGGGGAGATTGGGCATTGGACGAAGGATTGTGATGATGCCTGTTTTGAATGTGAGTCTCTTTGTTTCTGCGAAGCGACCATGCTGACTATTGGTATTCGCAGGTGGTGAACTTGGGCATTGGGCATTCCAATGCCCTAGCAAGAGGAAGAAGGGCAGAGGTGGAGATGAATGTTATGAATGTAAGATATTTATTCCCTTCGTGCTGCGTTAAATGTGCTAAATACTCCCGGCAGGCAGCGCCCCTGGCCACCGGGCGGCTCAATGCCCCGAGAAGGACCTCGGATGACGACCAGTATTCGACCAAGTCCCTCAGGGGCCTTCTCCGAAATTCTTCGTACGGTCCGGTCTAATTACGCTAGTGTTCAAGGCGTTGATTGTAGTTCATGATGCCATCGAAATTCGTTTTAAGAATGCTTCCTTGTATAGGTGTACTTCCAATAGAATTCCAGTCTAATTTGTCCCTGTCAGTCTCAGGTTTCGCTATCGGTGCGCTTCAAAACGAACTTTCGCTGACTTGAACGGTTAAACCCTACCATAGTTGTTAACAATTAAGCCTATTAAGCCAGATTAATTAGACGGCTTATTTAACTAAGCCGTTTATAATTAAGCTAACAGCTAGCGTTAATTAATTAATTAATTAAGCTAGATTTTAGTAGATTAATTAGACGGCTTAATATATATACATCCTATAGTACTTTTGCCCGCGCTTACGCCCGCGCCCGCAGTAAGGATATATTTAGTAATACTTCGTAATACTTTTTATAGTGTTAAGTTTCTGTAAGAGCTCCTATTAGCCTAATTAAGTAGCCTAAGTGTATATAGCAAATCGTAGATCCTTAATACTATAGATATCTCTATTATTTACGTATTATCGCTGCTATCTATAACGTTACTACTATTAAATTTCTATCTCTATAACGTGTAAATCTCTATTAGAGGTATAAACTATAACCTCTTACAGGTCTTTAAATAGCGCGTTAGTTAAATAGACTTATAGAGTACTAATACTAAGCTTATAAGTAATATTATAATAGACACCTCTACTAATATTAACGCTAGCGACCTAACGCTTACGCCAACGCCTACGCCTACGCTAGGCCTAATAGCTAGCAAATTAAGCGCAGCCTATAAGGGCATTATATAGACGCGTCTTCTATTATATTATATACCGCTATTTAAACCTAAGCGCAGAGCTAAGAGCTAGGTTTAGCAGTATAGTTACTAGGTGTATTACAGCCCTATAGAAACACTCTACTAGCTCTGTAAGTACTGCTACTAGCGCCGTGCAACTAGCGGCATATATTAAGCAAGCACATTAACGTTAGCTATTAGCTGGCATCTTAGGCAGGATATACCTAGGCACTAGCTTAAAAAGTTAGGCTCTAAAAACACTACTAGCTTGCCTAGTTATTTTATAATAATGTCCTAGTTATAAACGTAAAGCCTATAGGTATCTTTAGATGTCGTAAATATAGTAGTAGAGTTCTTTAATAGGGACGCGTTTTAATATATAGTGCGTAACTAGGTTATTACTAATAACTAGGCCTTACACGTAATTAAGACGCTAAACTTTTAAGCTATAATATAAGCCGCTAACCTGCTTACTAATAGATATCTCTAGGCTAGCTAGCAGAGCTTACGCAACTATATTATTACTAAATATAAGGCCTATATACCTACTATAATTAATAACCTAAAGGCGTTATAGTCCCTTATACATATCTTATTTAATAATTAGACGTTAACTAGCAGTAAGATAGCTATTATAGGTATATATATTTACTATATTAACGCTGCTAGAGTCTCTTAAGACTATATCCTTAGTCTTCTAAGCTTAATAGGCTTTTATACTAGCGATAATATTACTTTAGTTATTAATAATACGCTAAAGTTCTTTTAAATTACTAGAAATACACTTAGTTACTTTATTTTTAATAATACTACTAATAATAATACCGCTATTAAAGCTTTAGCTTTAATATATAGCTTTAACGCCTACTACTAATAACTACGTTATTTATACTATATTATTAACTTAGCAGCGTAGTAATTACTATTTAGTAAGAACTATAACGCCTTTTAAAACACTAATAAGAATATTACTAGTAAGGAGAAGTTTATAGCTAAGTAGCGTAAGAAGAAACTATTAGAAGTTCTCTATAACGTAATTACGTTAATTTATACGCCCTAAGCTTGCTAGCTTCTCTACTAATACTAGCTAGAGTATTAAGACTCTAGGGATAACCTAAACCCGCCCTAAAAAGTTATTAAGCCTATTTAAACTTAGTAGAACTCTTATTACTTATATTTTAAGAGGGCTATTAAGCTACGCAGCCCGCTTAGGAACTATATTATATATAAGATTAATAAGTATAGATAAGAGATTATAAAGCGTTATAATAGCTTTAATTATAAGAAGCTACGTCTCTTTATTAAAGAGGGTAGGCTTATAATAAAGAACTAGATAACTATTATAAAGTATGTGCAGCTGCTACTACCCTTTAAAGAAGTAACGTCTTTCTTTAAGGGGAGAGGCAGGTTAAGTACCTCTAGAGCTATATAGAAAGTTCTGCTAACGTTTAACTAGCTAGTTAATATTATTAAGAATATAAAGAAGTAACTTACTAACGTTAATTTTAATAATTCTAACGCTCCTAAGAACTATATCCTAATTAATTATATAGCAGCTCTATTAAAGCTAGTAATATATTACGCTAAACTTACTAAGTCCCTAGCGTATTATATTATAACCTAATTATACCTAGCTTATAAGAATTACCTAGAGAGTGCCTAGCTAGTCCCTAAGAACTTGTTACGTCCTTACGGGGTAGCTAGTCCTATAAGGGTAAGTTGGTTCTTAGGCAGGAGCGACGACAGGGAGGAGGCTTATTAATTACGTAAGTAAATAACGGGTAGTTAGTATTAAAGTTATAAAACTATTAAATTAATAATGCTTAATAGAATCTAAATAATAGATTGTTAACTAAGTTGAACACTAGGAACTATAAGGGTTCCTACTATTCCTATATACACATGCCCTAGGTGTTAATAGTTAGTTGCGGGACTATTAATAGTCGCGATAGTTCCTACTAAAGCTATCGCTAGTCCTTAGCGCGGCTATTAATTACGTAATATAATAATAATTAGTGTTCGTGTCTTAGTACCTTTCGTTAGCGTCTAGGTACGTAACTAATTATTATTCTTACCGCTTATTTAACCTACTAGTTATAACATTATCCCTCCCCTTCGTATAATCGTCCTTAATTACCTAATATCTTGCAGGGTTAGTTTATAAGTGGTTTGCCCTACCTGCCTTATAAGTGTCCCGCGGTTATTATGTCTTCTAACTCTTATAAACGTTAACTCTATCTCTTTTATAAAATCCTTGCTACTAACACTATCGCTAACGTCCCTTATAATAGGTATTTTTCTAAAAACTTAAGTTACTACGTTATGCTAAATTCTTATTTAAAGTGCGCTAAGTGCGTTCGCGCGGGAAAGCCGTGCGTTAATATATCTTAGTTATTACTTAACTAGACTAGAGAAGAGTATTAAGCAAAGGTAGATGCAAATAAGAAGCTATTAGCAGAGGTAATCTCTTAGTTATTACAGAATAAGAAGATTTTAGCGCAGGCTAAGGAGCGCGCCGCGAAGAAGGCTGTGTGCCTTACGTTAGAGCTTAAGGCTAAGAGTAAGGTAGTAAACGCTAAGGCGGACTATCTAGCTGCTTCTATTAGTGTAGAGTTTTCGCTAATAATATAGTCTACTTTATTAGCCCTAGATAACGCGGTGGCGGGCTATAACGTTGTGGATGCCAGTTCGTCCTTAGGACCTTCCTAGAGTGCGTTACTCTTGTCTATTCTTATCCTAGCTTTATAGTTATGTTTATCCTATATAGTAGTAGGCATTAAACCTTAGTCTTACTTTCTTAAGTAGTTGCTAATAGTTTTACAGGTTAGCTTTAGGTTCCTATATATTTTCTAACTTAGGATATCCTTTCTACTTTACTAGCTATTTCTAGTAGAAGTTGCTATCTTAGAAGTCTTATTAGTCTACTTCGCGGTACCCGCGTAGTGCTTTAACTTTATACTCGTCGTCTTCGTCCTTCTAGTAATAGAATGTTATTTATAGCGGCGTCTTAGGATCTGCTAGTTCTAAGGTAGATACGTAGAATACTAGGTAAACCTTTATATTACTTAGGAGTTAGAGTTTATAGTTTACTAGACTAATTTATTTAAGAACTAAAAACGGTCTAACTTTTACGT
>MU005625.1:224233-245513 GCA_010405425.1 Lentithecium fluviatile CBS 122367 | reverse complement strand
ATAAGGGTTCCTGCTGTTCCTATATACACATACCCTAGGTGTTAATAGTTAGTTGCGGGACTATTAATAGTCGCGATAGTTCCTACTAAAGCTATTGCTAGTCCTTGGCGCGGCTATTGATTACGTGACATGACAATAATTAGTGTTCGTGTCTTAGTACCTTTCGTCAGCGTCCAGGTACGTAACCAATTGTTGTTCTTGCCGCTTGTTCGACCCACCGGTTGTAACAGAACTATAATACTATCTTATATAGTAACTACCCTTACTAGAAATAGTTAGAGGAAGCTTACTGTAGGTTTTAGCTACTCTAGAGAGCCTATAAAGACTTTATACGCGCTAACACCTAGAAACTAATACCTCTACTAAAGAAGCTCTATATATCTTATAGAGCTAGCTGCGCTAATTTTATAAAGGCTACCTACTAGTAGGTAGTAGAGACTACGTAAAATAATAATAATAAGTTTAAATACTAGGTTAAGGAGATATCTCTTAATAAGACTAACTTATTAGCTAGGAATTTATTAAGGTACTAGATAACTAAGAGTAAGTACTACCCTACTCTATTAAGCTTTATACTTTATATACTAAGTATTCTAGTAGCGGCAGCTAATTATAACAGGACTTTCTCTAAGCTTAGAGACTTACTTAAGGTATAGAGACTATATATAAAGCCTAACTTACTCTTAGCTTTATAGAGTCTTAAAAGTTAGAAGAGATTAGGCTTAAAGCCTTAAAGTATAACTTCTAGTAGGCCTATTATTACTCTAAGCTATCTACTAAGCTAGATAGCGACGTTATTTAACGTTAGCAACGTTAAATTTAATAGCAACTAATTGTATATAGGGTTAATTTACTATTTATATATATTATTAATCTAATCCGTCTAATTAAGCCGCAGGGCTTCAAGTTAACAATCAATTAAGCCACCCTCTATGGATTGTACGGATTGATTGTTAACAACTATAAACCCTACTAACGGTTGTCCTGGTTGATCTTGACACTTCAGACAATGTTCACGCTTGTGAGTGAATCGTTCTTCCCGCCGAAGCCTTTGTGGTCCACAGTGCTTCCAGCTACCGTGAGCTCGTCAAGACTGAAGTACTGAGCGTACTTCCTATCTGTCGACTTCAAAGTGTCAGGCGTGAGATGCTCGTGCAATTCGATACACGAGGGTCGTGGAGAGATGTGGTGGCTCCTTGAGCGAGCCATGATACTTTCAGTGAAGTCATCGTTGTGACAGCTTTCTGGTACAAAGAATGCTTTTGACGGGCAGCATATGCTGCGGAAGGCATGCAAGCGCAGATTATCCCGGCGAACATCTCACGGGGCCTAGAACGCATTATGCATGGTCGATAGGTTTTTCATTGGCAGAGTGTGATTACACAGAGATATTCACAGGAACTACAGCGTGGGTCGCGTCCTTGGTGTGAGCGAGAAGGAACCGATAATAGATGCTGCAAGCTGAGCACCCACAAGCCCTATTACATGTTAGAGACAGGACATAGGTTGAAAATTGTGCTGGCGCAACCTACATTGTGCCAGATAGAAATATAAGAAGCACTCCAATCTTTCATTTCGCCGACAGCTGCAATCCAGAGACACGGATGATTGGGAGAATAAATATGTATAGATCGATAACGAGACCAACGGCAGATTGCGGAGCCGAGAGCTGGAGCGTTATCGTCACATTTTGTAAAGTTTGGTGTGTAAACCATGTTTCATCTCTGCCAGGTGATGCGGAGACGAGAAGGATAACGGTAATAATCGTGTACGTCAGGGCAGTCGTCACTAGGCCAACTCAGGGGCACAAGCGTACGCAGCGTAGCTAGAAAAACACCGTAAGGTATAGGATAAAGAAAGGAGTCTCGAGGAAGAAGAATATGAGAGGCGGGAGAAATGTCATCAGGTAGGTAGGCTGTAAAATCTCAGTGAACAATTGTTATGTGGTGTCAACCTGTCGATGTTACTTACTTTAACTAGGTCTTTTTTCGTTACTTGAGCCACGCTAATATCCTATAGATGTTTGCCCATACCGCCACTTTCAGCTCCTACGCGGCAGTTAGATCTGCTCACAGGCAGAGTATCGTTCGATCCATAGATAGCCACTTGCCCCATTAACCTGTCACGTACTATGCAACACTTCCGAGCTGATATATTATCGATCCGGTTCACTCGGTGATTGAAATGAGCTTACCACGGTGAACAATATGGTGCCATCATCCCATGTAGCTTTCTTCACCAACCACAGCTTAACATACACACGATTAAAGAAGAAGATGAGCACCAGACCCAGGACAGCAGAAGTGACGATGACTTGCGTTGAGGCTTCTGTCTGGGGATTGATGAGATTTGGCGGAACGCCGTCCGGTGGAGGGATGGTCGGAACGGTGTCGAGGGTAGCCAATACGGCTGGTGGCACTTTGCTAATGTCAACGTTGAAAGGCGATGCCATGTTATTCGGATTACAATGAGCTCGAGAAAATTGCCAGTGAGTTGCAACCAAGCTGGGGTGAAGTTGTGATGCGTAGAGGAGACGACTAGTGTGAAAGGACATACTATTATAATCATAATTGCGACAATAGAGAGACTCAAGGCAGCCAACATCAAGTCCACATCGTAAGACAGAGTGTGGAGAGCGGCCCCTCCCAATGTCGATGAAGGGCGTTGAAACCCGACGGTAAGATCGATGCATGCGACGCCGCCGACCATAGATGAAAAATTCAGATACCTCGACGAATCGCACGTGCAAGAGTAGCGAGGGGTCAGAAAACCCGTGCGTAATCTCGTCTACAACATCCGACCAGTCCCCGAAGAGGAAAATCTACACTCGGGGTTGGAACACTGCAAAAATTCGTATTTAATAACATGGCCGTCTTCTATGACTTGGTCTAGAGAAACTTGAATATTTACCTGTTGACTAAAACTTGAAGGTTGACACCACCCATTACCATGAATATGTGATGCGTCGTGGCTACCACGTTGTTCTTTGCTTTTTCAAGCACCAGTCTCTCGTCTTTTTCGAGTCTACTGTTTAAAAAGTCTTGCCCGCGACATTCCGATCTACACATGGCTCTATCTTGTAAATTTGCGCTGTCCTTCACAGCAGTTGTGTTGATCCCTCATATCAATTTTGATCTGCAGACGTCCTCTATGATCGCGACCGCCAACTTGGGGACAACCGAGTATTCAGAAGGTATACATGTGAAAAAGCTTGAACCTCTCGTTACGCGATGTGGAGCCATCTGTAATGATTGGACAATAAAATATAGTGCTGTTCAAAACATGTATCCTAATCTACGCGGCACCGCGACACAGGCACCTTTCTCAGGGACTCTCCACTCTCTTTCGTACTTCCCATAACCCTAGGAACCTTAAAGACAAAGGTGTGGGAGTCTCCTATTATTGGCCACTGCTTGTGCCGAACTGCGTCGAACTCCGCTGCAGTTCGATTGTGCCGCAGCGCCACGCTGCATCAATATATTTATATTGGACACACAAGGTATCGTTCACACGTCTACTCGGCCCGTCCCTAGGCTGCGCAAGAAGGCGTGATACACTTTAAACCCAACATTTGCGTCGCAATCCTATTACGTTGATAGCAGGTATGCTATGAGCGATACATTTGCCCGAAGCTTGCGTTTCACTACGCTGCCGACGTGCGCGATTCGAAGACCCATCCTGTACTCTTCCGCATGTGCCTTTCCAAGAATTCAGGCACTCGATTGGTCCATTCCAGCAGTGCAGACGCAAACACCAAGTGGGGCCAATTCGCCTACCTGTTCGGAGGGACAGGGGAGCCCCATCGTCTCCCCAAAAGCGGGCTTCAACCCTGCCAGTCAGGAACGTAGCTTGCTTGTTGAGAGGCCCCAGATCACGAACATCAGCCGCCGTTTTCATTGCACGATCATCATGGGCGGATAAACCCCCCATCGCCCCCAGAACTATTGTTTGGTATATGAAGAAACTATCACTTTCTTGGTTCCCGAAGTTTGCATATGTGCGCCTGATAATCTGATAGCGATTGGTTCATTGCTGACCCCGGAGGTGGCTTCCTGGAAGATCGATGGATGTAGATGTCTGCTAGCCAGTAGTGCATTGATTGGACAGAGCTCTGTATGCGCCGAAGTTGATTGAGGTCGCTGCTATACTTCCCGAGAATTGATCAAAATGAAGGTTTGAACCAGCGAGACTACCGTGCGTCTCCTCGCCCGAGCCATAAGAATAATCAGCCTGGAACGGTGTGAGCGAATCATTCTCAGTCCCCAAACATTCGTACTCCCTGGTCCGCTTCCACTCTGGGGATTTAGTCACTAATTTTCTCCTCCATAAGCGCTATCTATAACAGGACCAGAATGAATAATACGTGAGAGCAAGAACGGCGCACATGGTAGGCAAGCAAAAGTGTTCATCCACCACGGAACAAGATAGTGTATACAAAAATAGGTATATCTACAACAGAAAAGAACCTCTACCAATACACGTCATCACCATCCTTCTCATTGTAGACAAAGCGCAACGTAAAACCAACCCGCAAGCTCAACCACGATAGTCTAACCCCTCAAGTAGGCAATCAGCTGCTGAACAGTAAACTTCTCAGGGAGAGCAGCGCACTCGGTGCCCGTCGTGGAGGTGGCACTTGGGGCAGCGGCGGTGCTGGTCTGGACGTCTGCGACCGGTGTCGTGGTAGGAGTAGCAGCAGCAGTGGTCGGGGCAACGGTTGACGAGGCAGCAGCAGTCGAAGAAGTAGCGGCGGTAGACGAAGGAGACGAGCCAGAGCCAGAGCCACCGACAGTGATATCAACGCAGGCCATGTAGGTCTGATCGACCTCGCGGGAATCCCACCACCACTTGAGCACACAGGCACCCTCGGTAGCGCACTGGCTGCCGAGATCGCTCGGGATGGTGACTTCGAAGTTCTTCTGGTCGGCCGTAACGCCGGTAGCAGTAGACGCATAAACTGACCACTCCTTGAGCGGCTCACCGATGACGGAGCCAGAGGCGAGGTCGACGATGGAGACGTTGGCCACACCGGTGTGAGGGGCGGCGATGTTGGCCTCCATCTTGAGGGTCTGGCCGGCGGTGAGGGCCTGGATGTTGGCCTTGTTGTCGTCGAACTGCATGCCCTTGCACATCCAGATACCGCACTCAGCGGCGTCGTAGTCGCTGCCGGGGTTCTGGAGCGCGCCCTGGGGATTGCCATTGATGTCCGAGTTGAACATGTTGTAGATTGTTTGACCGCAGGCGGCCTTCATGGCGTCACCGGGCATGCGGGGTTGCGGGGAGACGAGGTAGCCGTGACCGGCGACGGTGGAGGCCATGGCGGCAAGGCCGAAAGCAACGGTGTAAGACTTCATCCTGATGGATGTGTTTGGTTGGAGAGTGACGTTGGTAGAGAGAATGTGGAAGAAGCCTAGCTTCGTAAATGAGTGGCGATGAATCGGTGAAGAACGAATGTGAGGTCACAGACCGAGAACACAAGAAGCTGCGGCGAAGAAGAAATGCTATGCGTGGGTGAGGCAATCGGATTTGGAGGCGCGGGTACCTATTATACTATACCACGACCGTAGCCTTTCCTATCACGATGATGAGTGGGCCGCCATCAAACGTTTGAAACGCGGCCCCGTGGATTGCAGTCTTCGCGAGGTTCATGCCAAACGAGTCGACGCTTGTCCAGTTCTCGGATAGTAGAGCATGCGTCTAGCTCGAACTGAATGCCTGCATAGATTAAACCACCAATAAAATAGATCCCGAGGCGGCAGGAGCAGTGCAGGGTGAAAGACAAGGCGAGGGCCAAGCGGCGGCGTGTCCGCGACAGCGGCAAGCCATGTTGTTTCTAGGTGTCTAGCTGTGTTTGGGCAGGCAAGCGAGCGGCAGTGAGTCGTTTAATCAGAGCGAGGCGCCGGCGACCCGGGTTGAAACGTTCGGCGTTGTTTCACGTCGGGTGAGATTATGCAAAGCCGGACGACGGAGAATCTCGCCACGAACAAGCGCCGCTCATGAGTCCGGTGGTGTATATTACAGGAGTGCGTCATGCGTCGTGGTCGGCTTTGACGAAGTGCAGGCAATGAAGGGAGAGGAGTTTTGAGGAGCACAGTGTCAATTTTGCGAGGGGGCGCTATGCGATATCGGGCTAGTCACTTTCATCCGACACTCTCCACACCAATCTCTCCCCACTGGCTTCCTTCCTCCTCAAAGCATCCATCGCGGCCTGTGCACGCTCAAGCATTGTCTTGCCCTCAATTAACCTTTGCGCATTTGGCTCGACAATCTTCTCTGTCAGCATCATAGGCATGATGTCAGGCTGCAGGTGGTGCTTGAAGAACTCGTTCTGTCCGCGTTAGCTGCAAGTCGAGAACACCCGCATCTGATTTACTCACATCTAGGTAAAAGTGCGTTCGCACACCTCTCGCATCAACCTCTTCATCCCACTGCGCTGCCTTCCGTACATCCATCTCATACTCCGGATCCTCTGTCTCGCTCGAGTCTTTCACAACAACCGGCAACAAAATAGCCACCGTCGCGCCCCTCTTCGCCATCTTCGCAATCGGACTGATGCTCCCGCTCTTACTCCCAATACAATCCAAGATCAGCGGAACGCCTGGCTTCTTCCCCACCAATGTAGCGGTATTCAGGATAGAAGACACAGCGTGCGGGTCCCTGTAGTCAAATGTCCATTTCGCCCCGTATGCACGCAGCTTGTTGTGATGCTTCTTGGATGCAGTCGCAAAGATGTTGATGTACCCGTAGTAGTGCAGGATCTGGATCGCATACTGGCCGACTGAAGAGGCACCGCCCCAGATCAGGATGGCTTCTTCTGCGTCCTTGGGCACGTAGTCGGCCGGCTTTGGCCATGGTAGCTCCAAGCCCAGGTCCACGGTGAGAGCATGGAAGACGGTGACAAAATTGTTTGGCAAAGTCACTGCTTCCGCGAGGGTAAAGCCTTCAGGAAGCTATCATCGCTCAGCATCCGTGCTGTCGTGGAGTCGGGAAAACTCACCTTTGCCAGCAACCACTCGTTTGTTGTGCAGAACTCCTGATGGGCCTTCTCCTGCTGACTCCGCCAGGTGAACCCAAATACTTTGTCCCCGACTCGCAATCTCTTAGCATCCGGACCGACTTCGACAACTGTCCCAGCTGTCCCATCACCAAGGACCTGCGGATGCTTAACGAGCAGCCCACTATCATTCTGATGCAGGTCTAACGGCGTCGAAGCCGTCCATTCGACACGCACACGAACCTCGTCGCCTTCGGGTTTGATCGTGGGCACCTGCCGGATCTCAAGAGGCTTCTTGATGCCCACGGTTACAACAGCTGCGTGTGTCGTCATTGTGGGATGAAGTGCGCAAAGGCTGTAATGTTAAGGAACTAGCGTATGAAAGAGAAGGTGCGTCTACCCTCGAAAGCAAGTTCAAACCCGTCCCTTTCTTCTTCTTTATATATTGGTTTCCGGTGTTGTGATCGCTTCTCCGCATTACAAATAAACTGTAGCGTGATGAGACTGGTGATTCACGCTAGCGATGCCTGCCATTTTCGGTTTAGATCTAGCATTTATTTCCTGTTGAGGAAAGATCAGCACGCACCACCACAGAACAGCGAGGTCTCTCGTCGACGTTTTCGCAAAGCTGCATCAGCAGTGTCACATTAGCAATCGCCAGACGCTTGTGGTAACTAGCAATCCCAAAACCAAATTGAGTTTTCGAAAAGGAGGCGTTGATGCCCGTAGTGTTATTTCACGCTGGCCAATAACCCAAACATTCCCGGATGCAAACACACTTATCGCTACAAGTTTTTCCGCCTCAGCTTGCATTCAGCTCTCCTCAAACCGTCCCACAACTGCTCTAACCACTCCAAGATCTCCGCAGCCCCCTTCTCCCACCCCACATGATTCTGCATATGATGCCCCACACCCTACAACCCTAAACCTCACCCCCTTCTCCTTTCCACTCACCAAATCACTCTCCTTCACACCATCCAACTTCCCCATCTCCACCATCCTGAAAAAAACAGCCCGATACCGCATCGCAGCGTCTTCCAAGATTGTCCGCGTACAAAGCACATCGTGCTCGTCAGCGAGCACCGATAAGTTCTGACTCACTTGCCTTGCCTCACTATCTTTGTTGCCCGATGTAGACGGTCTGGAAGTCCACCCGGTGATTGAAGAAAGAACGTCCGGACCGGTGACGAACTTGAAGAGGCCTCGCATAGGCCGGAGCGTAGATTCGTAGGGGCTAAGCAAGCGCTCGAGGGACAGAACGACGGGGGTGGGCGTCCAGGGCGTGAAGAAGGCGTCGTAAATCTGCTTTGTGGTAGCCATTAAGTATTTTGGGTGGAAGAGGCGGTAGTAGAAGTTGGGTATTGCGGCTAGGGCCCAGAACTGGTAGCATCCGAATCTACGCGGGTCAGCTTGATGCAAAAGGCAAGAGTAGGATGGCTGACGATCCGAAACCCGGTACAGCAGCAAACATGCAGTAGCTATGCACCTTTATCATGCCCCTACTAAGCGCATACTGGCTCAAAGCCCCACCCGTCGAGTGCGCCTCTGGTATAACTCTTACCTTCTCCTGCACACCCCTCCTTTCTCCCTCGATTTTCTCTACGTGCTTCACACCCGCGGTGAGGTCCTCGGCCATTGAATGTCTTCTCATAAAGCACAGCTGCCAGAAGCCCGGGTACCAGCTCTTTCCATGGCCCCTGTAGCTCACAGCATAACAAGGAATGCCGCTCTCGACGAACTGCATGTAAAGTATCCATATTTCCGCACAGCCGAATCCGCCGTGTGCGAAGAAGAGGGGTGCTTGGCTGGGGTTTGATTGCTGAGAGGGGATGGCTGAGAGGAGTTCGACGGGCCCGATGGGGTAGGAATGCTGCTCCGGATAATGCCTTTGGGAAGATTTGAGGGCGTAGGTGGGTTTGGCGATGGGGCGCGCCATTGAAGGGCGAATGGGTCCAAGGGCATGTTGATGTATGAGGTCCTGCGTCTAAGGAGATTGCTTAGCTCTCAAAGTTGCTGTAGTAGACTTAACAGCAGTCGAAGCGGTCAAAGAAGTCGAAGCGGTGATAACCCAGAAACCCAACCCGCGACAAAGCCGCTGTTTAAGAACTCGCAGCCTCAACAAAACGCGAAAATGAGTCGAACGCTGCGCTGCTACACAAGAAAGATCGGGGTGTCGGCGTGCCGCCGAAGGGCTGGTAGAGGCATTTGTAGGCCGGGTGGCTTCTTCAGCCGCACACCCCGCGCGCAGGGCTGAGGACACTGTAGCATTCACAGGATCTTGGTATGCTAACTATCCATCAGGCTTGTCATGGCGTGGATCTCTAAGCAAACTGGATTGGCTTTCGGAGAAGAAACCGTGGTGTGTGTTCAGATCGCGTGCGAGGCGGGAGATCGATGGGGCAACGTGAAGCCGTATTGGGCTGAACGGGATTGTGGGAAGGATGGGATTTTGCATCTGGTTCGGAACGAGCACAAGCAACCTTCCATCGCGTAAGACGGTACATGTGTATATATATCTCTGGCTCTTGTTGCGTCCCGTTCCTGTGGTGCTGTGGTGCTAGTAAGCGGTGCCGGCAACAATGAGCGAAATGCGTCATTCCGACAATTACAAATTTATTAAGCTGGACGCGACTAGCACCTCAATAAGCCAGCGCGTAAACGAGGGTATACATATCAAAGCGATTCTTCACTCCAACCTCCAAACACCTTTCTCAACAACCTCTCCATGACCAAAACCTCCGACGAGCTAGACCGACTTGGGCTCGCCAGTGCCTGCCTTCAAGCTGTGGTGGCTGCTCTGCGGCGCCGATACACCCTCAAAGTGGTGCTGTTCCATCATCGACCAATCGCCAATCTGCTCGTCGAAGAACTGGTCCAGATCCAAGCCGATCATCTCGGCCTCCTCAGTGACGCGTAGATGCATGAATGGGATGAACTTGAGGGCGTAGAGCAAGATGCAGGTGACGACAAAAGAGTAGGAGGAGATGGCGCAGATCTCGGCCAACTGGCGTCCGACCTGGACACCGACGCCATCGAGCGCACCTTGGTAGACGGAAGAGCCGTCCAGGGACGAGATCCACCCTTGGGCAAAGATGCCAGTGAGGAAGGACCCGGTCATGCCGCCGATGCCGTGGAGCTTGAAGACGTCCATGCCCTCGTCGATGTGAAGCCATTTATCGACATTGTGGCACAATGAGCAAATGGCGCCAGTCAAGAAGCCAATGAGGCCCGCAATCCAGACCGAGACGTAGCCAGCTGCGGGTGTGATGCCGACGAGACCAGCGATGGCACCGGAGCAAGCACCAACGAGCGAAAAGCGACCCTTGCTGCGAACATAGTCGACGAGAATCCAACCGAGTACGCCGCAGGAGGCAGCAGTATTGGTATTGAAGACGGCCATCATAGAGCGGATGGAGGCGTTCAGGGCAGAGCCACCATTGAAACCGAACCAACCGAACCAGATGAAGCAGGTTCCGATAAATACAAGAGTCGTGTTATGGGGCTTGCCGTGAATCTTGTCGCCCTTGTGAACGCGCTTGCCTAGGACGAAAGCGTATGCGAGGGCAGACCTACACGGTCAGACATTGAAGAAGCCTTCAAGGAAACGGAGTACTTACCATCCGGATGCAACGTGGACAGGGCCGCCACCGGCAAAGTCAAGAGACGGAAGGTTGTAGAGCCAGCCATTGCTGTTCCATGTCCAGCACGCAATGGGGCAGTAGACGATAGTCGCCCAGCAGAAAGCAAAGATCATGGAAGGGAGAATGCGACCACGCTCGAAGCTGCCGCCAATGACAAGGACCACTGTGCAAGTGCAGAAGAGCATCTGGTAGAGGCAGAAGACGATCTCGGGGAGAAGAGGAGAGCCCGGGGATGGCGCGGCGACTACATTCTTCATACCGAAGTTGGCGAGGTCACCGATGAAGGCGTTGGCAGTTCGTGAGTAGGCCAGCGAATAGCCCCAGAACATCCATTGGAAGCAGACGCTGTGCTTTGTCAGTGTCCTCTCGTGTTTGGTGTTCAATGTACTCACACGGCAGCGACCGCAAAGGACTGGAACAACAGCGACAGAGACGACTTGCGACGCGCCAGACCACTGTACAGGAAACCGATGCCGGGGATGATGAGCCAGACGAGGAAGGCGCAGACGATCAAATAGATGTAATGAATCTCAAAGCCGGCATATTGGGCGTTGACGTCTTCTTCCAGTGAGTTGCCGCCATTAGGCTTTGCTGGGTCGAACTCTGGCTATGGAATGTGAGTAAAAATTCTTCACAATGGAGAAAGAAGGGTGCAGGAAGCGATAGTGGGTGCGATTACACCCAAAGATCGTCGTCAAAAGCAACAACAGTGTAGGTAGCTGTCAGGGTCCTCGTTACCCCAGAGCCGGGAGTACACTTACAGGCGTTAGCTCAGTGCTCGACATTGTGCTTTCGTCGATCCGTTCTGAGTTGTCTTGAAGCGGAAGCAATCGTCTTTCGACCTCTCACTAGAACAACAGAATATCGAACCAGCATATACACAGGGGACTGCCGCGCATAAATACACGAGCACCTGTCTGACTCGCACCTCCGTTCGCATCCACCCTTCAAGGCGCCGACCCGCAATCCATCAAGCCCAAAACCCCAAGGCTAAGCTCACCCCCATTCCGAGAAGCAGCACATCGCCGTCGCCCTTGGCTCTGATAAGAGCCAAATTGCGCTATCCATTTGCGCAGGAACGCCGAGAGTACTCCGCCAACACCTACTTCTGAGGCCTGTGGCGTAGGATTAGGTGCCGTGCAGGGGACGAGACGCAATGTTGCGCCAGACCGTTGGGACGTATACGGCCAAGCTGTGCGGCAGGTAAGGCTGGCGTACGGCAGGCTGTGGAGTCTTGAAAGTTGGTGGAGCTGATACGAAGACGAGTCTTGGTGTTGGTGATAAGGGAATATCCCATGCGTCCCGAAATGGTTAGCCGTCCGCGTCGAACGGAATGTGCTGCCCTCCGATTGGTGAGGCGGCCGAAAACGACCCGGCGGACGACGGTTCTTCTTACACCATTTACGTGTGTCAGGCGCCTGTCGTGGTGGCCGTGGCTTTGATGTTCAACGTCTTGTCTATCGATCCCTATCGAGCTGTTACACAACTTGTTGTTCTTGTGGTGTTTGGTATCTAGCCGCCCGCCGAAAGCGAATTTCTACGCTCGTGATTCGTACCAACGCCTGCCGGGTATCCGAACGCCAGGATTTCGCCAATTACATTGCATCGTCAATGACAACTTTCGGTCCAGCATGCAGTATCGCTCCAGCGAGAGGTTGAGATGAGAGTGGAAACCCTAGGCTGAGCTCTCGGTAAATGGAACTCTCCAGAGTAAAAAGACTTTCACGCTCCTGAACAGTTTTTCCTGTCACTTGTTCTGTTTTGTCAAGTGCGGACCCTGTTTCAGGTTTCGGTTGTGAGCATTCTCCCTCGGCTGTGGTCATCTGACTAAGCGCTGCCCGCCCACCTCAGTCGGGCCTAGGCTACAAAGCAGCGCCCAGAATGAATGGAAATATTCCAGCGTTATACAGTAGTTAATGGGACTCTCGGTGTCGATGTTGACGGCGCTCTATGCAGCTGCCAGGGTATTGGTGCTGCCTCGTCCCTCTGGAAAAGCCTAGCTGTTCGCCTAACGAGGTGGTGCTGTTGTGGCACGGTCAGCTTGCTGCCTGCACCCAATTTCTCGCGTTTCAGCCTGACATTGCGCTCGTGGTTTTAGAATATTCCTCGTCTTCGCTTTATTCACGCTCATCCGCCGCGACCGCAACGGCAGTATGGCGTCCGGCTCATGGCTTGACAGTGTCTTCGAGGACGCCCGAAGAGACTTTCTGAACGGCCTCAAGGACTGTGACTACCATAGTCACTTTGCCAAAACATGGGACGATTGACGCTGTGTGGGACGAGATAGATGCGATTCAGGACCAACAATCTAAGACATGGACTCTTGTTGCCCTGAAGCGAATCCAACCATTCATTACCATTCTACAAGAATACTTCACTGTCATCGACACGTTTGCACAGATCGAGCCGAAGATGACGTGCCTTGTCTGGGTAAGTACGCCTGGTTACAACGCATGACCCCGACTTACTCTACTACTCATACAGGGGCCGTTAAAGCTCATCATTCAGGTAAGATGCTTGTGTACGTCTAGCCACCTAATGATAGCCTGTTAAACATAGCTGCAGCTTGCCAGTTCTCTTACAACCGCATTCAGAAAACTTGTAGATCTCCTGGAGGAAATCGGAAGGATGCTACCGAATTTTAAAAGATACGCGGAGTCAGGACTATTTGACCAGAACGACCAAGTCAAGACCGTGATGGGCTTGTTCTACCGCGACATCCTTGATCTCAACCTTGCGATACTGAACTTTTTCCGAAACAAGAGTGAGACCGGAATTCCAGCTCTGATTCTTTCCCCCGTCGCTGATTAGTGCGCTTTGTAGGCCTTCATATGATTCTTGAGCCACTCTGGCCAAAGTTTCGCAACGAAGTCGAGGTCGTCCAAGCCAGCATTGAAAAGCATAAGTCTCTAATGACTAGCAACGTGACATTAGAGCACATTCTTGAGGCAAAAGAGTTCCGGCGCCGAACGTTGAGCAAATACGAGGAGGATGTGAAGTTCCAGAATGATTCCAGGTTTAAGGATCTCTCTAGTATCATGGCAAGTCCTTCGTGCAAGTCCAGACTACAGAGCGCCATCGAGGCCAGTTCACCTAGCTCAGGAGAGTGGCTATTCAACAACCCGACGTTCCAGAAGTGGCTCAGCCCTGGAAGCTCCTTCCAACGACTTCTATGGATCCAGGGTATTCCTGGTGCTGGTAGGCCTGGTTTCTCAGACTCTTCGTCCCGTCTGAATGCGCTTTATTATTGTCACTGACTTTAGCTACAGGAAAAACGTTTCTGTCCGCGACGGCTATTCACCAATTGCAGAGTCAAGGACACCTCGTGCTATACGCATTTCTCTCTCACGATTTTCAGTCCTTGGGAAATGGAGCGCGTCTACTGCATTCTCTCACCTTTCAAGCTGTAGAGGCGAACCGCGACCTAGTGGCAGTGGTTCACAGTGCTTCTATCTCGACAGGTCAAGAATTCACGAGTAATACGAACTCTGCGAAAGACCTTTTGTGCGACTTGCTCACGAATTCCGCTCCAACTTTTATCGTACTAGACGGTCTGGATGAGATCGAGCATCAGAAACGCGGTAATCTGTTGAAAACGTTGCTGGAAATTCTGGAATCATGTGAAAACTTGAAGCTCCTTGTGAGCTCTCGAGCGGAACGGGACATCATGCGTTTACTCGAAGGAATTTCTTGTTCAGTGACAGTGGATGATAACAATTCGAAGGACATCGAACAACATGTCGAACAGGAGGGAGAATCATGGACTGCAGAGCTTCGAGAGCTGGGGGCCGATGACCCGGACCTCGCCGTTATCAAAGCCGGGCTGAAGGAAGTTGTGGCGAGAGCCAAAGGTGGGCTTTCGCAGAGTCGATGACAGACATCGCTAACGGTTGGCTTAGGAATGTTTCTCTACGTCAAACTTGTTCTCCAAGTGGCGAGATCCCAGCCCGACCTTGAAAGTATACGGACTGAGATGCAAAATCTTCCGGATGGACTTAATCAAGCGTAAGTGTACTTGGCTATAGCTTCTCGCAAGTTTCTCATATTCCAGGTACGGTCGAATACTCTCGCGAATCAAGGACAAAAAATTAGCCAGAAGAGCTCTGCTATGGATAGCATGTGCGAAAATACCTCTGGCGAAGTCGGAAATACTCCAGGCCATCCTCATCAGGCCATTGATGCCAGACTTCCCCAAACATCGGATGGCATGGGTAGATCTTCAAACACTATGCGGACCGATTATTGAGATACGAGACGGCATGGTCCAATTCGTGCATTTCACATCACGAGAGTAAGTGAAAGTCGGCTGTTCACAATATTATACCACTAACTACAACCAGGTATCTCTTCGAGGAGCAGAGTGGCCGTTTTTTAGTTAAGCAAGATGGACATATTGAGATTCTGTCCACATGTCTGACGTACTGCTCATTTCGCTCCTTCGATCACGTTTACGATGATATCAGTGTAGAGGAGCTACGAGGCAGAGTTCGCCCCGGCGACTTTATCCTGTTTGGGTACGCTGCGGACTTCTGGCTAGACCACGCCAAGTCACTGCGTCAACACCAACAAGAACAAGACGATATGAGCGAACGTATCTGCAAAACAGTGGCCCATTTGTATAGGAAGCGAAAGCAAGCCACATTGGAGGAATTCCAAACCGTGGAGTCAGAGGGCTTCTTGGGAGACTTCCCGTTCTTCGAGAGGACACCTGAGCTTCAACAGCTACTCTCCGTATCGGCCCGTCTTCTGGACGGGTTGAGATATGGTCACATATCCCCGGAAGGTACCTCTCTAGCCTTCTATTTACTAGATCTCGCTGACGGAGATTCCAGACCAAATTTCTGAAGACCCGACTTCCCTCTCTTTAGCGACAAGTCGTTTTCAGAAAACACTAGAAGAGATGTTTTCCCAATGCCCGAGCTCCCAGCACTCGCGAAACCCAACGCACCCAGCCGATTGCTTCTGTCGGAAGGCGCCTCAGCTTTACGGTACCCGCATTTTCAAATGCAAGTGGTCGTTCTGCGAATTCCACCTGCGTGGATTCTCTAACTCGGTCTCGCGGAATGAGCATGAGAAGACACATCAGAGGCCATTCAAATGTCCCGAGGCGGGCTGCCTGTATGCAAGTTTGGGTTACGAAAATGAGAGCGATCTTATGCAGCACAAGTTCGGAATCCACGACAACGGAAGTTTAGGTCAGTTGAGGAACAGAACTGACATTCAGCACCTCCTTAGGAAGGACTTGATCGCAATAATGGAGCTCGCGATTTTAAACAACGATGTTCAGTCAACTCGCAATCTTTTGTCGATTGCGCTTGCACAAGGCGAATATTTTAGATTCGACTTGCCACTCCAGCTAGCAGCTTGGAAAGGTTCGACCGGCATGATTGACTTGCTCGTGTCTGATGGTGTCATTGCCGCAACGACCATTGGGAGATCATTCTCGAGTATTCTCCAGAATGCGTTGGTTGTCGCGATTGATGTGAACAATATAATTACGGTCCGGGCCCTCCTAGACCACGGTGCAGATGTCAACAAAACTGGCAGGCCCCACCATATGCTACAAAGACGATTCCTCACGCCTAGGAAAATAGCCCTCTGTGGAGAAATGGAATACACGCCAGTATCTTCCGCCTTTTTTCACATGAATGACAGGATGCTCGCGCTCCTAGTCGACGACTTCGGCGCTAAGGTGGCACCGGTGGACTTCACTTCCGCGATCAAGGGAACGAAGAAGAACCAAATGGAGTTCTTCGAAAACCTGCCGAAATTTAAGAGGTGGATTTCAGTGCCAGAAAGCTACAGCTACGGCATACTGACAGCTACTACGTACGGTCACCACGTCGCGCTTGAAGCCTGCCTAGAGAACGGCGGGGATCCTAATGCGAGGCTCCCGATCTGGGACTTCAGTTACCCCGCTGCATTTCTCGCGGTGAGAAAATTCGACAAATCTCCCCAACGCACTAATTTGTTGCTCTCCGTGCTCAAGGCAGGCGCAGATCCTTATCCAAAGAAGCCAAACGGGAAGACAGTACGAAGGGTGAAAAACATGCCGGAGGTCGAGGCGTATTTTGGCTTGACGTGGAAGGAATTGGTGCAGAAGACCCAAGCGGGCGAGATGGTCTTACCAGTGAATACCGACGGGAAGAAAGACAAGACCTCAGCAAAGGTGGACGGAATATGAAATATGATGGCTAGAACGTATTTTCCTGCAATGGCATTCCGAGTCTTGAGGATACGGTTCGAGACTTGTTCATTCTACTCATTCAAGTCTATCTTGGTTCAAAAGTTTCCTTTCACATAGGCGTTGACATTGTTTCATGTTGGAATTATATCACGGCTATCTAAAGCGGTTCCAGGCCAACTGTCCTGATGCAATCGCGACGTGAGTGACATCACTAGATTGGCCCAGAGTTGCCTTCCTGTTTCACTCGAAGAACATCTGCAAATTCCTGCACTTATTCAGTATAGTTATATAAGCCTCGACGGTACAGGCAGTGGTGAATCGTAGACGGCAAGAAAGGACCAACTCACTCTAAGAGCCTCTTTCAACTCGTGTTTTGCATCTTTCCCGTCACCGAATGACGACGATATTAGCTCCATCTTCCGTTGTTGAATTCGGAGAATGTGCTACACACGTAAGTAAGAGACCATTCCAACCCCGATTCAACTTATTGCTAAAGTTAGGAGAAGTGTGGCTTGCCTTTTCAATTGAATCTTCCACGTCCGCGACATATCGAATGGTCTTCACGTGTTTCTCTTGGCCGATCCTGTGGACGCGGTCAAGAGCTTGGAACTCTAGCATTGGGTTCCATCCGGGCTCGACAAGGTGGACATGGCTCGCAGCTGTGAGGTCAAGCCTGGTTTACAGTGAGCAGCGTTGCCGCACGCGCAAATCGCACTGAGTCTTACCCGACGGCGGCACTCCCCAACGAGGCCAGCAAAACGGTGCAAGAAGGATCTTCTCGGAAAGATGTGAGCGCCAACCTTCTCTGTTGAAGTGTTCTCGTGCCGTCAATTCTTTGGAACCTCAGTCCATTCTTGGTAAGTGCTTGCTCTAGCAAGTCCAGCATCTTCGTCCAATTTGAAAACACAACACCATTGAGAGGTGATAAGCTAGGGCATTAATGGTGTCGCACATGGGATGCTCACCTTTTGATAGGGCCGTCAATCGCATCACGTTGCGATTCTCTCAGATTTTTCAGGAGTGCCTTGACCTTGGACGAAGGTCTGCATACGACTTGTGGGTTTTTGTGCCAGTCAATTCCTAGGCTCGGGGTAGCGCAGTCCGAGCATATCGGACACCTTGTTTCGTCCGGTCGCTCCGTCTCGCTTGCTTGTGTTAGACAGATGTCGCAGATAGAATGAAGACACGGCAACAAGTCCGCGGAGATGCCACTCGCATTTACGGAGTTTGTCTGGACGGTTTCCTCACACACTTCGCATGTGCGTAGCTCTGGTATCTCAGTAAGAAGCGTTTTCGCACCTTTCAAAGCCCTACCGATCCACTTTTGTGTGGCTGCCGGCAACAAATCCGCTCCGTGATCGCAAACTTGTCGCAGCCGGAGAATGGTCTCGAACAGAGACTCGGGCGCCGCGCCGGAGCCGATGCGAAGAACGAAAGCCCTTTTGAGCATGTCGTAAATTTTTATTTCAGAGTGGTCCAGCTGTACAGTCTGGAGGATTTCTTCTTTCGGGGGTAGCTGTAGGTCGCCTCCGATTGAAGCCTTTGTCCGTCGGAGAGAGATCGCCTGAATGAGCGATTTGAATCTTGACCAACCGTGCGTTTGTTCGTTTTGTATCGGCATGACGAATGTGTTTCGAAATACCGAAGGTGTGTCGAACGGCGTTGCCCGGAGGAACCCTACCAATGTCCCAGGTCTTCGATGCTGTTGTGGATTGGCGTGCCTGTGAGACACCAGCGATGTCTAGCTTGCAGTGCAGAGACAGCCTGAAACACTTTGGTTTTCCGTGTTCGTATAATGTGTGCTGCATTTTCCGTTAATATCGTTAAGACACGAGGAAGTTGCAGCGTGCACATACCTTCATCCAGAACAATCCGATGCCAGGGAGCTTCTTGCAACAGATGGAGCCTATCCCGCTCCACCTTAGATGTACCGAAAAGGTCCGCTTTCACAACATCGTATGTGGTGAGAACTATATCGAAAGTTTGAAGAGACTCGGACTGTCTGAACCTTTTTGTGCCGTGGTAAATCGTGTATCCGATCGACCCTGATTTGAAGTGTCTACAAAGGTGATTAGTCCTATGATTTCGCCACACTTGCCACAATGTACTCACTTCTTTATCTCGCTTTCCCAGTTTGGTAATGCTGGTGATGACGCTACTCAGCTTTGATCCGACGTACAATCGAAACAGAAATTTAATAGCGGTGTGATAAATTTACTAGAAAGGGGCGCAACAATCAATGTGCTTTTCCTCAAAGCGCCAGCTCCACGCATGAAGTCTGTGGGCGTCGAAATGGAGCTCGCTATCAAGGCTAAGGTCGTCAAGCTTTTCCCAAAGCCCATGTCCTGTACGATTGTGTCAACACGGCCTTGAGCTTACTAAACATCGAACCTCCGGGAGCTCACATCTGCAAGAAGTCCTCCGAGCGATATCGGTGGACGATTTTTCCGAGAAGAACCGGTGACAGTGTTATGATATCTTTTGGGTCCGTCAAGTTGGCTCTGGCTTAACAGGTTAATTTCAGGACTCACCTCACACCACCACCACTGCCGGTAGATTCAACCCATATAGAGGGGAATTCTGGACAAGATATGTTTCCAGACTCCTTTTCGACCATCATTGACAGAGCTTTAATCTGGTGCCTGCGCTATGTCAATACAGTTGGCTACGTCTGATCCTTGCACTCCAAATGATGAGTGCGAGGGAAAGGAAGAACAGCAGAGATGATAACTTACAACTTTAGTTTCGTCTTCAGTATATCGACTCGTTGGGTTGGACTGAATTGGCTCGGACCCAGCGCAGAGTCTAAAACCGTATTGATTCTGGATTTTTCGGATGAATTCAGGCGTGGGAGTAGGGTTGAAGAGTCGTCGATTTCCATTACCTCCCTTTCTTGGAAATTCGCACCCGGTCTAAGCAGAAATTGTGGGTTGAAGTAATTGGTGGATAGATCGTACCGGCCCGGAGGTTGTAGGTATTGGTGCTTCGTGGCAAGGTAGTTCCCGATGTCGTCAGCATTTCCTCTGGAGCCATACACATTGATCTCCAAAGTGTTTGAATTCCTGACGACGCCAGAGAGGGTAGCCTGGAAAGAGGTAGCAAGTGCAATCACCACCTCTGCAGCATCGTGATGCAAAAGGCCGAACCACCCTGCATCTCGGCTATCCCTCAGGGTCACAAACCCCCCTTGTATCTCAAGATCGACTTCGCGCGAGGCATTGTTTTTCTTCGAGGAATCTGATTGAAAGGTGAAGTTCTCAATGTGGATCTGCGAGCGTTTGAATTTAACTCTTGGCATGGCGAGAAGTGTTACTACTCCGAAGCACGTGTCGATTTCAGCACACAGTTCCTCAATGTCCAAGGCTCGGTCAGAAGCAGCGCCCCTGTCCGGGAGATCATAGCTTGAATTTAAACCTTCAGGCTCGTCAAGGTCAATTTCCACACTCGGTGAATTCACGCTGGACACGGCGCTAAGGCTAGCCGAATCATCGCGCCGACTTCGTTTCATCGAACTCCCGACAGTGAGAAATCGGCCAGAGTCATTGTAGCCGAGATATTCGTTGCAACCGGACTGCTCAAACTGTCTTTTGGAGGAATTTGGGGTCCGGCTGCCAGACGCCGATTCACCGTCTGAATAGCCTTCCATCCCAACGCAGTCGCAACAACAAGTCTGAGAGGGAAGACAATGAGAACGAAGAAAGAGGGGTCACAGAAAGCGTTCCTCGGGGCGTCTCGCCCATCCGGCAAAGGCGGGGTAGCGACGCAGAAAGATGGAAAGGTTGAATAGTGGTGCAGCTGAGCTCCAGGCTCCCACAACACATTGGTGGAAATAAGCCTAGGCTTATTCTCGCGCAACAACACAATAGCGCGCAATAGTTAAAATTCTGAAACTCTTTATACCATCTGAAACTCTTTTTTTAATGATATTCTATTTCAAGGGCGTTGCTGTGTGTTGTGGGGTTTTGAGGTTGATTTTCCAAGTCTTGCCCTTGTAAAGAACGCCACGGGCATCCACAGTCTGCCTCGCTGCATGCAGGGTGTAGCGATGTACTACAGCCTTCATCTATGTGCGACTCTTACTCTCTCGTCCCCCCCCTTCTAGCTCACCATCCCTATGCCAGATATCCTCCCACCAGAACACTCACTTCCGTCTCCTAGCATCGCGGTAACTCCAACCATCCCTTCTACGCGAACAAACCAGACATAACGTCGTTAATATGCACCCAGCCAGTTTCCTCTCCTCAGCCTATCATTCTTCGCATAATCAACCCACCAAACCGCGCACCCAAGAAGTCGCAGAGCGTACAGCGTATACCGAATCCCCAGGTCAATCCTTACTTCCATCTCTCCCCCAACCGCCAACCCCCAATTCCCCCAGCAAAACTAAGACGAAACCCCAGCCCCAGCATACGCACATTCCGCCAAAAAGCTAAAAGCCAAAGGCTACCCGCTAACTCC
>MU005625.1:110252-224112 GCA_010405425.1 Lentithecium fluviatile CBS 122367 | reverse complement strand
CAACCCCCTCCCCTCTTGATCATTAAGCCAGCTTTCTCCCCAACCTCAACTCCACAACGAAAGCCTCACCAAAGGAAGTAGAATCACAACGCCCCCTTTCCTCTCGTCCGCGCTATGTGCTAATTGCGCTTGCGCGGTTCGTGCGGGCTTGGATGCGCTAGGTATCGCACTCTCTTGTTGATTGAGATGGGGATTTGGGGTGAGTTAGTAGTGGATAGGAAAGAATGCTTAGTGATGGTGATGCTAAACGGCCTACGGGTGGCAGTACTTTTTCTGGGGTATTAATGACGGTAGGGGTTTATGAGTTGTTGTAGTCCGGCCGGGTGCTCGATCGATCGTGAGTGGACTAGACTAGAGGGGAAACGGACTGGGGAGGTGAGGGCTTTTGGTTTGGTGGGTGGCGCATGTGTTGCTAATGGTAATTAGAGATATACCCACTTCCTATAGGATCTGAAGGAGGTTTTATTGTAGAAGAACAATCTTACTTTATATTTAAGAATGAAAGTGTTGATAGCATTGTAGACGGGCTCGTCGATGCTGTGGACGCTGAGTAGGGTGGAGAAGGAAGGGAAAGGCCATGCACCGGGGGTTGACCATGAGGATCGGAATTTGAAACTGGAAATGGAGCAGGCGGTCTCCAAGTACCAGCACCCTCCGTGAATTTGCTCGGTTAACTGTTCTTGTCAACCCCAACGAACAGACACCAGCAGTGCAACCAACCCGTCCCAAGCTCCCATCCCGCCCCAACTCAATCCCCCCATCGCACCCACCATATGCCGTACCTCATCCCCTCAACTCCCTCACCAAAACCCTCTCCTGATCACTTAAAAATCCATTCCTCTTCAACCACCCCAACTTCCTCCTCGCCCTCACAATCCTCCACCTCTTCCACTCCCTCGGCGCCGCACCCGACACATCCCCAACCATTCCCTTAGCCTTACCCACATTCCTCCCCAACCCGTTCTTAACCCTCCGCACGCTCTCTCTGAAACCGCGAGCCTCGGTGATCTTAAACCCCCTGTCCAACCTCCGATAGCCGTTGCGAAAATACCGTAAGTTCCAGTTCATGTTGAGTTTGCCCAGCCCCAGTCCCTGCCAATGGAAGCGAAACCCATCCCGCCAGTTTACCCTTTCCGATTCTCGGGGGTATGAACGGAGCTTTGGCTTTGGTTGTAAGGGATCGATGGCCGCGTATGCAGGTGGTGGATCGGCGATTTCGGCTCTGTCCAAGGGGCGGTATACGACGGTTCGTCGCGAGCGATACAGTCGGAGCCGACGACGGTTGATGCGGTGCATGTTCCTCGAGCTTGTGGTACTGTCACTCGGACTTGATGCCGGAATCAAGAAATCACTCCTCCCTGCTCCGACGCTCGATTGCAAAGGTGCGGAGATTCGCAGAGGCTGGGCCGGAGTCGCGGTGGTGCGTATTGCCCTGGGTGACGAGAACAAGCTTGGGGGAGAGAAGGGCGGTGGATGGACGGCGGGTTCTGAGGTGTTGTGGGTCGTGCGAGGGTGAGAGAAGGGGGGTGGAGGTTGAATGGGTAGGTGTGAAGGTAACTCTAGGTGACTGTGTGGGCGGTGAGGTGTGAGAGAGAGGCCAGCGAGGGAGCTACAGAGCTCGTTTCCTCCAACGACGAGATCTCTAGGTGTCCCAAACTGAATATCTCGATGGGGTGGTGGAGGAGCGGTGGGAGGCCAGCCCATGAAGGTGTTCACAAGGGTGCTGCCCCATAAGGTGTCTGAGTCGAGATTCAGGGAAGCGAGCGAGCTTGCCATGGTTCACAGGGGTAAAAAAAAGTTCGGTGGCCAAGGAGAACGGGAGTGACGTCTCCCTGAAGTGGCCGATGGAGGGTTAAGGGGAGATGAAAGAGCTTCATGGGGGAGGAGATGTGTTGAGAAGGAACTGTGGTTCATCGATAGCGTCTGGTCGCTGGTGTGATTGGTCTGGCTGGAGTGATCGAACCATTGCGGCGGGATTTTAAATCAGGTGCAGATCTGGGCAGCTTCACACGACAACGCGGTGCGTTCTCCTGGTGGAAAGGTGTGCTCGACATGTGAAGCTATAACCTCGCCCGAAGCTCCGCTCACATTCTTTCTCAACCCGCTTTCAACCTTATCCACCCATCATGTCTCTTCCCTCCCTATATTTGACCCCTGTGCACCCACCCACACCACGAAACATCCCCCTCCTTTCACTCTTGCCACGGGTAGAAGTCGACGCGGTCGCAATGCGATCCACCACCTCCCCGCCGCCTCCCCCACCATCCCCGGTGGGATTTCAAATCGGGTCCAGAGCTGGGCAGCTTCAACGCGGAAATGCGGTGCCCTCTCCTGGTGGAAAGGCGTGCTCGACATATGAAGCTATGCTGTCGCTGGATCTTTATGGCTCATAGTATACGCGCAGGTCGCGCCAATCTCTCAAGAGAACCATCGTCTCCGCTCTCCCACTCCACCACCCTCTATTATACAACGACTCTCCGCAGCGCTTCAGTACCACCGAGCAGCCTCCGTCCGGTCACAGCATCCCTACCTTTTCCACTCTCCCATCGGCCTTCCCGACTGCCCTCCTCTTTGCCCCAGCCCTCATCCTCTTCTCCGTCCTCGCTCTTGAAGCCAGCCGCACCTTCCATAAAGGCGACTTGCCGTTCATGCGACCCGTCTACCCACTGATGTATGCACTTGTAGCAGTACACGAAGCCCGTTGGCGATGCCGTTGGCGTTGTGATGTGGGTGGTACATATCGCGCAGAGCGCCGAGTCGGATGGAACGGGGACTGTGAGGATGGGCAGGAGGGTCGAAGATGAGATGGGAGGATCGATGCGCTTCGACTTTTCGGATGACGATGATGGCGGGCGCTGCTTCTTGTCTGATTCTTGCTTTGGCAGCGCTCGTTTGGCGGACGCTGGAAGGCTCGGGAGTATTGGCGGCGGCAGTTCGATGTTCTCGGCCGCTTTGCGTGACAGCTGGCGGGCGAAATCGGAGGCGTACCACCATTCCAGAAACTTGAGAGCAAAGATGCTGGTCGGCAGTAGTATCCTCAAAGAGCTCAACAGGCGCGGCTTGACGGTGCGCGCCATGTTTCTCGGGGAGAAGATGGAGCCTCCCTCCCCAGGCCTCGCGGGCGCCACCTTCGCTGGCTGTGTTGCCAGCTCAATCGCCTTGTAGTCTGCCTCTCCCAGTCTCCGTATCCGGGTCCCAATCATCCAGAGAAACGGCGAATGGTACTTGGAGCTGTCAAACAGATACGCCATGTTGAACACTATCAACGAGAAATAGTAGGCGGCATTGACGCTGGGGTATATGTTCCGCAGAAACCACTTGTAGTAAAACATCAACCGCTCTTTTATGCTAGCTCCTGGCCTAAGCCCATCGCTTTCCCTGTTGTATCCCGAGCCGAGTATGTTCGAGTGCGCGGCATGCACGTCGTAGCCCTCGTCCAGCTTCCGCTTCAGCCACGGCAGGCCCACGAGCACCGCCAGGTTCCGCCATATGTCTCCCTCCCCTAGTTTCACAGCCTCGCGCACGCTGTCACTCGCCCCCAATTGCGCGCGGGGGACCTCGCCGCCTCTGACCCGCAGCACTCGCGCGCGCTTCAGGCCGTAGAAGTTCTCGGTGAACGAGCCACCGTAGGTCCGCAGGAAGTGGCGCTCCACAAGGAGCATGACTAGCGCGTATGCTTCATCGAACGAATTGAGCACGGGCAGCAGGTATCGCGGGTAGCGGTGCGTGGAGACGGCGAGGAGGTAGCGGAGGGACGGCGGGAGGAGGGAGGCGAGCTGCTGTTCGGAGAGGAGCTCAAAAAGCGATGGCTTGAGGTCGTCAATCCCGTGCTGCAGGGTGGGGAGGAACTCCATGGCGACGGTGGCTGTGGAAGGGGAGGAAATTCGAGAGACAGCGCATCTGCAACGCGACGGTTCGAGGGAATGTGATTGCGACCGTTAAGCCGAGGCTTCGGAACGGCGTCGCGCTCGGCTGCACCTGCCACTGCACCCCTGCAGAACGCGCAGACGTCACAAGTCTGCCGGCGCTGGGCTCTGAGCTCCTAACACCACCAAAGCCACCATGTCTACAGATCACGAAAGATGTCGGGAGCTGGCCCATCCCGACATTGTCAACTTCAGCGTCTCCGTGTAAGCTCACCAGCACCCATACAGCCCCCTGCCGCTAACCGCCGGCCACAGCTTCATCGTCATAGGCATCCTCGTGTCGTATCTCCCGCAGCACTACAAGATCATAGCAAGGCGGTCATCACGTGGCCTTAGCCCGCTGTTTGTGCTCCTGGGCACCGTCTCCGGCACGGCGAGCATCGCGAACATCTTGACGCTGCCTGAAAGCACCCGCGACATGGGCTGCTGTCAGGAGATAGGCTCGTTTCCGTGCGCTGCGGCGCTGCTGGGGATTGCGCAGATTGGGGTGCAGTGGTCCTGCTTCTTCTTCATGTGAGTGGGATCCCACAAACTTTCATCTCAAGTGGTAACAGACGTCAGCATGCTGCTGTTCCTCATCTTCTTCCCCCGCAACGCCGATCACCCCGAAGAGCAGGACACTAGCCTCCCGACGTGGAAGGAAGCAGTGGTCGTCCTCGCCGTATCCCTCGCCTTCTTCGTCTTTGCCTTCATCGGCTCCGTCATCTTCGTCTACCCAGCGCACGCCCACGTCCGAGGTTGGGCCAACTTCCTCGGCCTGTTGGGCGCCGCTCTCGCCGCGATCCAGTACATCCCCCAGATCATAATGACATGGAGGCTGAAAGAGACGGGTAGTTTGTCAGTGCCCATGATGTGCATACAGACACCCGGGAGCTTTGTGTTTGCCGCGAGTCTGGCGGTGAGGCTCGGGCCTGCCGGTTGGAGTGCTTGGGGCTTGTTCATCTTGACTGGCTGTCTGCAAGGGTGTTTGTTGGCTTTGAGTCTCGGCTATATGTGGAGGGACAGAAAGGCTGCAAAGGCTGCAAAGGCTGCCAAGGCTGCCAACGGTCAAGGCGCGAACAACGTGCCGCTGAGTAACGGGGATAGCGAACAGACGCCTCTGTTGGGTGGTGAGAGCTGAGCATATCGAGATTGTTTTGTTTCTTGTCTATGATATTTTTGGTGCATTTTCAACGCACGACACGAATTCACGTGCATGCCCCAATCGGGTTAGAGATTGTCTGGTCTGCAGCTTCCCTGCCGACGTCACAGCGACAACAATGCTTCGCGAGAACATTTCGGCCTTCCATTGCAACGACATGGCCGCGCTGCACACCGTTGGCTCGCTCAACTCGTCACCGATCATTCAAGTCGACTTTCACACCCAACATGTGCGAACTCCTGCGAACATGTTGTATACACACGAACTCCAGGCCTTGATTGAATGCGATGCCAGCCGTCGTTGAGTCACCAGATCCGGCCTGGAAATTGACCGACAAGGCGTGCATGAAAAAAGGGCGCCAGGCTTCCGCTGCGTCGCTTGGAGCTACCGGATCTGTCGAATCGCAGCACATCTCCAATCGCGGCTTGATTCGGTACGACTCATCCCCGCCTTTTTACCACCTTTAAGAGGCCAATGCTTCTTGTTTGCTGCTTCTTTTCTTCCTCTCCTTTGCTAGAGAGTGTCATACTTGCACACCACCAACTGTGCGCGTTGAAGTTGGTGCAACCCCACCGCCGCCATGAGTCAATCGAACAATACCGATCCGCCCACCAGTGCGATAACAGAAATCGCATCTCAAATGGAGCACCTTTCCGCCTCAGCACCAATTGCGGAGGAAGCAATCGCGCGTGATTGCGCCGATGACGATTCGCCCTTTGAATCAGACTCGGAATCAGAATCCGATGGGTCATCCACCATTCGGCAGTACTCCATGATAAACTCATATCGCCGACCTTCATACGTCAATCCTGGTGCACGATCTTCGGCATTGTTTTCTTCGAGCATGCCGTCGTATGGCCATTCCCCGGACACCAAAAAGCACAGCTATCTGTCGAAAAAAGAGCGCGAGGCGTTGCGGGACGAGGAGCGGAGTTTGCTCCGAGATAACCACCTTCTGCCGCCAAAACACCCCCGCCGAGGAAGCGAGGGCATTCCTTCTGAAGGCTTCTCCAGGAAGTTCTCTTTCGCCGCGCTACGAAAGACGCAGAGCGCTCCAGGAGATGAAGAGGCGGCGAGTGACGAGCCATCTGAGCAGACAGCTCTTCTGGGCGGGGACCCGGACCTTCCCTATGGAGGTCTTGATACGCCAAAGACTATCAACAGAAAATGGGGTGAGGCGGTGGCCGCCGGCAAGATTACCACGACATGGCAGCGAGAAGCAAAGGTCTTGACCAAGTCATCAGCACCGCTGATGTTGACATTTCTCCTCCAATATTCGCTTCCTGTGGCCAGTATATTCACTGTAGGGCATATTGGGAAGACTGAGCTTGGAGCCGTGAGTTTAGCGAGTAGTACGTGGCTTGACATGCACTTCAAACCTCTAAAGCGCTAATCCGCCCTCAGTGACCGCGTCCATCACCGGCTTTGCCGTGTATCAAGGCCTAGCAACATCACTCGACACGCTCTGCGCACAAGCCTACGGATCCGGCCGTCCGCACCTCGTAGGCCTCCAGCTTCAACGCATGCTGTACTTCCTCTGGCTCATCACAATTCCCATAGCCATCATATGGGCCTTTGGAACCCAGCTCCTATCCCTCATCGTGCCCGAGAAAGAAACCGCCCGCCTCGCCGGCCTCTACCTGCGGATCCTCATCGCAGGCGCACCCGGATATGCCGCCTTCGAAGGCGGCAAGCGGTACTTGCAGGCACAAGGCCTTTTCAGCGCAAACATGTATATCCTGCTCATCTGCGCCCCGCTCAACGCTCTGATGAACTACCTTTTTGTCTGGCGTCTCAAGTGGGGGTTCGTCGGTGCCCCAATTGCAGTAGCTATTACTGAGAACTTGATGCCGTTGCTGCTCTTCCTCTACGTTCGCTTCGTCGACGGTTACCAATGCTGGGGTGGCTTCGATCGTCGCGCGCTTCGCAATTGGACTCCTATGATCAAGCTCGCTCTACCGGGACTCGTCATGGTGCTTGCCGAATTTCTTGCGTTCGAGATCTTGACGCTGTCGAGTAGCTGGTTGGGACCTACGGAGCTAGCTGCACAGAGCGTGTTGGGCTCCATCACGGGTATTACGTTCCAGATTCCGTTCCCGATGAGCGTGGCTGCTTCGACTAGGATTGCGAATTTGATTGGAGCCACGTTGGCGATGCCGGCTAAGATGGCGGCGAAGGTGGCGTTAGTTTTTGCGGTCGGGGTGGGCATTTTCAACCTTCTCTTCCTATCGCTGTTGAGGGAGTACATCCCCCGCCTCTTTACGCCGGACCCGGACGTCATCGATATGGTATCCAAGCTCCTCCCTCTCTGTGCGGCCTTCCAGCTCTTCGACGCGCTGGCGGCGAACTGCAATGGTATTCTGCGTGGTCTTGGGCGGCAGGAAATCGGTGGGTATGTGGGATTGTTTGCGTACTACGCGGTTGGTCTGCCCATCAGCTTTGGTACGTGCTTTGGGGCTGGATGGGGACTGTATGGGCTTTGGAGTGGTCCCGCGATTGGGCTCGGGGTCGTGGCTGGAATCGAGGGCTTCTGGATCTACAAGGCGAGCTGGGAGAAGGCGGTTGCGGCTGCCGAGGCGCGGAATGCGATGGATGAGCGGAGGGCGGATGCGTAATTTGCATCGATCGGGCACGGCCTGTGGCATTGGGCTGTGTTGTTAAAGGATAGTTAGTCATCGAGGTTTTTGGGATTGTCGAGAGGGGGTTTCGGTCGATTGGTTTCTGAATGCTGTTGGATAGCGGCCGGCGTTTTGCTTTTGGAGCGAGGTGTTGTGGAGGATTTGCAGTGCGTGGTTCTGGATGTAGACGAGATACCCTCGAATGGTTTGCTTGGTATTAAGCGTATCGTTTGGGTTTTGCTGTACTTGGAGTGCTTTTGCTTGTCCTCTCATGTCACTCTGCCGCTGTCCCACGACTATATAAGAAACGCTGTCCGTCCGCTTCTTCACTTCTTACACTTCACAACCACAGCACTCTGTACTAAAGTTGTTTGAGGAAAACACATGTGTTCCCTGCTAAAAGTCATCGAAATGGAATTCATGTGTTGTTTCGGTCGCTCTAAAACAACAAACCAGAACAGACATGTGTTCTAGGTTTCTCCAAAGCACTATCCACACCAGTGCAATGTGGAACTTTGTGAGGTCTAAAAGGAACGGAGTCCCGTATATGTGTTTTCAGCTACTCTAAAACAAGCATGTCCCACACTCCATGTCTCTCCGTCTCCCCAAAAACCCCTGCACATTGGTGAAATGTTGGGCTTTGGGGGCTCTAAAATGACTTTAGCTCGCTTGTATGTCTTTTAGTTGCTCTAAAACTCCATCGAAACAACGACATGTGTCTCGTTCTCTTTGGTGGCTGTAAAAAAGCATGTCCGCACCACAGACACGTCTTTTCGGTTGCACTAAAGTCTAAGCCGAAAGAGACAAGTGTCTCTCTTTGGTGGCTCTAAAACAACAAGAGAGAATCCCATGTGGAATCCTGGGGCTCTAAAATCGCACGAGAACCCTTCTATGTCTTCTTCCCCGCCCGTCAAAAATCCTACGCCCCCAATTATATGCGTCCCGGACTTTCCAGACCCCGAACCAACGCGACTTTATGTGTCCTCCCTGTCTGGCCGCCGAGTCTGCCGTTCTCTAAAATCCTTTTGGTGTTTCTTTATGGGCCCGTTTCCCCGCTTAAAACCCGCACAAAAGCATCATGGGCGCTTTTGAATGTCTTTTCCGCTGCTCAAAAACTCAATGTCAGCGATTGAATGTGTGTCCCGGACTCTCGGAGCATGAAATTTATTCTGCGGGGATGAATGGTTGATGTTAGTCCGTCGATTCCCCAAGCATCTTAAATACCTGGAGACATGGCCGATGGACGTTTCTTGTGTGGTTTGAAATCTGCACCAAAGCAGAAGATGGCTTTGCTGCCGCTGAAAACCTGGCATACACTATCGTTATGTGTGTCCTGGACCTCTGGGAGAATTAAATCTGCCCCAAAAGATGTGCATATTCACTTTCGAACCACCAGTTCTCCATTATCTAAAGTAGAGGAATCACCGGGCTGTGTGCTTGCCTCCCGTGCTTTAAAAATCAAAGGCCACAATTCCCATTCAGGAGGCGGACCGACGCGATTATCCATTTAGACTGAACCAAAAGATCGAAATGCAAGAAGCTTCGTACCATATTTGTCCTAGACACGCACTTCGATATCGATATCGAAAATGCTACGAACCTAGTTCTTGGGGGAGGATCATGGGTGTATTGGAAAGAACCAGATGGGATAACAATGTTGGTCTCCGGAAGCATGCCATGTGATCCCCCCCCCTGCTACGCGTAGGTACCACATCCAAGATCTCTTATAATAATGAAGGGAGCCCTATTGACGATTCGAAAGTTCGGTCTATTTTGGGGACCGGTCGCTTTAAAATGGGAGACTATCGACTGGATCAGTAGATGAAGGCTGCTAGAATGGTTTGACGAGGGCGCGACGTTGGGGGAGACATACTGTCGTCAATCTCGGGCCGAACCATTGAGAAAAGGCATGCGTGACGCTTCTACAAACCTCCGCTCTCGCAAAAATACGGTGCACTGGCTTTTAACGTGCCACGTTCCAGTTAAAAAGTTGGTATCACCGCATACATGTTCCTGTGGAGCGCAGACAGAGCTCCGAACTGCACGGAAGCGTGTGATTCCATATTTTGCGGCTTTCACCTATATAAATCAAAGCATTCGGTCACCAGCCATGCGGGTCCAGAATGTGGGCGGTGGATACAGGGATGTTGAATCGACGATGCGGCGTACACATGATGATCGTAGAGCTACTATTCTGTTCTGCTGAGATGGTGTTGTCTTGAGGAATGTTCCGCGGTTGGGTGGTACTACATTGGACCTGGCATACCCGCACGCATTTTGCACTGGTTAAAATAAGCCCACCATTGAAGGTAACAGCGGACTTCTTTTGTAAGACACGAACGAGCAATGAGAAACCACTTATTAGTGAAGGGCGGCAAATTGTACGCGTCCCTTACTTGAAGCTACTTGCTCACAGACCAATTCTCTACCATCTCACGAGATAACACACAAGAATACCCCCCAACAAGCCGCCTTATTCGAACTTCGAGCTGGTGGAAAGAGTGGACAAGTGAGTTCAATAGGAAGAAGCTGATTTGGCAGACCTCTGACCGTGGTATGCTAGGTGGCCGTACTATTCAAAGGACCCAGATGTTTACAAGCGTCATATGGAGATTATTATTATTTCGTGATTGCCGGATTTGGGAAGTCATTCGGATATATGCACAGAAGCTTAGTCTCGCAGATGTCGTAGCCCGACTTCTAGAGCCTGAACCGTGACAAGCGGACAGCAACGCTCAGTGAGGGCACAGACTCTAATCCCAAAACAAACCTCCCACAATAGACTCTTCACATTGGAATTGAGTCACCCAAGGTAAAGATTCTGACTGGGTGGAACGAGGAGATGTTTCCTCTTTTCTCTGCCGACGGACAGCACGTACTCGACAGGGACGGCATGGGCTTAGATGGGTTCGGGGTTGTCAACTACGCCGTACACATGATCGGATTCGTTCACAAAGAGGACAGGACCAAATATTAGGTTCCTAGGAGGGCGAAGACCAAGATGTCGTATCCCAGCAAGCTCGACAACACAGTTGGAGGCAGTCTGTCCACATGGGGAAAGCCTTTAGACTGTATGGTCCGAGAATGTGAGGATGAGCTGTGTCTGGACCCCGCATTTACCCGTGCCAATCTGAAGGCTTGCGGCACTGCGTCCCACTCGATGGATCAGCCGGACGATGGCCAAACCAGCTGCCAGCACCAGGTGCAGTACCTATTCGAAATTGAGTTCAAACAGGAGATGAGACGTCAGATTAGCGACGGTGAAGTTAGGGAGATACATTTGACGAACCTTTTTCTTGTAAGGTACGGACACATAACTGCGGAGAATACGCCCGATCTGGGTGAAATGTGCTCGAGCTTGCGGTGCAAACTCGACCTCTTCATTGTTTGAGTGGTACTCTGGGCCATTATCACTGGTACCATTCAGGCACAATTCTTCAATTCTTCAAATTGGAGTAGCCTAAAATTCCACAATGGCCTTCATTTCCCTCATTCTCTTCCATCGTGACGCAATCTATGATGTGAAGGACCTCATATGAACTTGCGCGCGCTCCCGCATCTTTCTGTACTACATCATCCCTAAACAACGGCGGTCTCGCATCCCCATACTTATCCATCAAGTTTTGCAGGATTCAAGCGCTCTTAGAGGGTCAGTAAGCGCAATTCTCTCTCCTCTTCAGATGGATCTACTTAGACTTACCTCCACAGAGGCTGTGAGTGAGGCTGCAGGTGTTCCAATTACCCATACGCCGTCAGTTCTTCTTCTGTCCACCGTACAATGAACGTGCTAATGTAGACGCAGAAGGTTACCCTAGCAAGTGGTATCATGGCGGCAAACAATTACCAGATGACAGTTTTCGATCCTTGTGGGAGGGCTACCAAGTGGCAGTAAGATTTATGCTATAGATGTAGACTCACTCATACATGGTGATACTTTATTGATGGAACGGAGCGCGCGTGTGCCATCTATCCACCCGGTCAACGCTATCCTTAACAAAAAGGTTGCGAACCTAATAACCTTTTCAATTGGGTGAGGAAAGATAGAGTATTGACGAAAGCTGGTCAAGAACGTAGCTACAGAAATTTTGCATGGGCACAGCTACGGTCCCTTGCGAGACGTGCTATCGGTGCATTCTTCGCATTCAGTAGAGCTCGACTTCTCGAACACACTGAGCTAGTAACTTGTTCCATAGCCTATCACCTCAGCGCAACCTCCAGATCCCATATCCCGCTACGAACAGGCCGGCAAAATATGTTCTGGTGAATCTCATCCAACCCGAGCTAGATCTGCACTTCCGCCTGCGCGGAACCCAAGACAATCCTGACGCCTTTATCCTAAAGTGTATAAAAGTAAATTGTACTGGTTAATTCTATTCTATGTTAAGAAAAATAAATTGTATTTAAGTAAGTGATCTAACGATGCGAGGGAAGGGACTGAACTGAACTCGGGGTCGTGATTGATTGATGAGATGGAGTATGAGCGATGGAAAGGGTAGGCTTGGAAGACCCCGCATAAATACGGGGGCGGCGGGTCCTCATCCAGCATGTTCAAAGTGTGTCTATCGTCCCGGAAGCGGCTCATTTTTCCTAGAGTGTCGAGTATATTGCATGACAGCGGAGGATGGTACAACGATCGATGGTTTTATACAAGCGCAAGATATATACTGCGACATGATTTTGAGAAAATGAATTTTGGTCCACCACGTTGTGGGATTTGATGGTAGGTTCCATGGTTGTGTATGGTAGGGTTAGCGAGTCCACTTGAACAAGTTGACACAAACACAACAGTGCTCGAACAAGATGCACTTTGGCTTGCTGCGCCTGGTAAGGACTCGAGGTTCTGTCGGGGTATCGCCAATACACCAGTTGCTACGCTTTTGGGCTGAGCACGCAATTTCTCGAATCACGGGTCTCCTTGTGAAGTCTTCGGCGCCGGCTGGTAGGCATCCTCGCGGCAGACCCAACAACATTGTCAAATTTCGGATGATGCTACGTGACCGGAAGAGATGTGATGGAATCCTATGCTGATTCAAGTATTCTTTTCTGCAAAGTGCGTCTGGTTGGTCGAGAGCGGTCGTGCTTTTCCAGCCAGGTCGTGATGGCTCTGCTGACTCAGCAATTCTCCGCGCTTGGCACTGAGTCAACTTTCAACATTTTGAAGTGCTCCCGTTGCAACGACAATGACAACGACAACGACAGCAATTCTTGTTGCAAACTCTCAAGCCCCAGGTGAAACGCTCGCACTCCCTTGAAACAAATCTACGCCTCTCAATTCCCCTCACCTCGCCACCCGAACTACCCCACCACGATTCGGGCACCCCACTTGCGCTTCCATCGTTCCACTATACTCAGCTATAATGAGCACACCAACCCCCACGGCGGAGAAGCCACTCCCGGACTTTGATATAGTCTCCACCTACCGCTCGATCCTCGCCGCCGACCACGATCTGACCATGCCCGTCGCCGCAATCGAAGCCCTCGTCGAAGCCATTTCGCAAAGCTCCGTGTCCACCATCGCCGAGACGCTCGCACTCCTCGAACACCACACGTCCACGCTCAAGTCCTCGATATCGAACCACATCTCCCTGTCCGCGGGCACCGACCTCTTCCAGCGCTATCTCATCACGACGCTCAACCGACCGGCGGCGCTGAATCTGGGCCCGAGCGATGATTTTAGAGCGGTGCGGAATCACTTGCTGTCCAATGGACGGCTCTTTGTGGAGCGGGCGAAGCAGAGCAGGGAGAAGATTGCGAGCTTTGGCAAGCACTTCATCCGCGACGGAGCCACGGTGCTCACCAACGGCGGCTCGAGGGTGGTGGGCGCGCTGCTGCGGAGGGCAGCCGAGTCGAGCACGATGCGCTTCAGGGTCGTTTATGTGATCTCGCCCTCGGGATCGAGCGATTCGAAAGAAGGACACCAGACCGTGTCAGATCTGCGAGCGCACAACGTGCCGGTTGCTACCATCCCCGACTCGGCTGTGGCATACTCCCTGGGCAAGGTCGACATGGTGATTGTAGGCGCCGAAGGCGTGGTTGAAAATGGAGGCATCATTTCAAGACTGGGAACCTACCAGATAGGCCTGCTCGCGAAGAGCAAGGGCAAGCCCTTCTACGTCGTCGCCGAGAGCCACAAGTTCGTCAGACTATATCCGCTCAGCCAATTCGATCTGCCCATCAAGCAAAAGGTGCTCGAGTTCAAGACTACCGACAATGCCAAAGACACTGCCGAGGACGAAGGTGTCGCCGATGTGCATGCCAAGGGCACGCAAACGAAGTGCTCCGGGCTCCATCCAGACGATGCTGTAGACTTTACAGTACGTACACTGGTCTTGAATTCTAGGGCGAAGCTAACTCGCTTATAGCCACCGGATCTCATCTCGGGCATCATCACAGAGTCCGGCGTTCTAACGCCGTCCGCCGTCTCAGAAGAGCTGATCAAGATATGGTTTTGAGTCCTCCCCGAGCACAAGATCGCCACCCGTCACGCCGATATGTCTAACAATCCCACACTGGACACCCGACAGGGCCCTTGCTGTGCTACTGAGGGCTTACACGTATGATAGGTCTCTCGACTATTTCTTCCCCAGTCCTAGCCCCAAACGCGTCCATGGCGGTACCAGAAAAGTCAGCGCCAGAAAGGTCAGCTCAAAGGTCAGCTCTGAGGAGCAGGCACATGTGTGGACCGGCGACGCGCTGTAGGAAAGCTGAGCGGATGTGGGTGGACGTGAGCGGGTATAAACCAGGACTGAAAGAGTACCTCCATCCTTGATGGAGAAAGCTCTCATCATTTGGCACCGTGGTAGGATTTACAGCGTTATGACGCGACGAGGCGCTGTAATGGCAGGCGTGTCTTTTGGGACAGGTGGATGGGCATGGAAGATCTGATTGATACCCAATAGATCTCTTCTTCAAATGGGAAACCATGGGGTCCCAAGTACCCAGCAAGCCTTCCACATTACTTGATCCGTGCTCGGGCAGCAAAAGCCACTTACCCAGTCCGGCTTAGCGTCGAGAAACAATGATCGAAAACACGTATGGCATTTGAAACTCTCCGAGCACCGACTTCCACAGCAACTACTCCGACGCTCGCGGTGACCGAGTGAGGCTTCTTGAAGTTGCCAGAGGCTTCCCGGCGTGGCTGCGCTGTGGCTGCGTGATGGCTGGTGACCGAGGTTGCATGCAAGTCACGCCTGTTTTGTACGACTCACGCTGACATCCCACGCCCCCATGGTACGACATCACCCCAGCGTCTTTATAATCACAACCAACCCGAACAAACCGTCGCCCACCGCAATGCGTACGTGCTAAACCCTACCCATCCCATTGGTAGCCCTACGTCACATCGCGAAACAGCCCATTCTGTTCCTGCTGAAACAGATACGGCCGTCACCGCCCACTTGCCACTTCTTACCGGTCGTGAATGAAGGCTTTCCGCGCAATGATTCAACCACGTTGTCAGCGCTTCACATGCGATCGGTCGTTGTTGCCTGTTCGGCGCGCTGCACCGCGGGCCTTTACAGGTAAAATTCGATGTTTGGTCGCGATAGCGAACCGTGAGGCAACCTGACCGAAATTTCTCTGGCTGCTTGCGCAGAGCCCCGTCCGCAGTAACCACGACGACCAAAGTCACTCCACTGCCCACAATATTTTTTCGCCTTGCCTGGACAGCCCCCTATAAGTTCAACACAGCGCAACCATAATCCATCACCACAAACAAACCACCACTACAATCTCAAACCACATACATACATACCATCAAAGCCAAAGCACTACTACAGTCGTTCATCAAAGACTGTTGCAACATCCTACATCGAGGTAAAAACACCAAACACCAAATGCCCTACCTCATCGACACCCCAACAAACCCCCGCTCCTTTCTCACCAACAACCCCGTCATCTACATGGATGCGCGGTCCTGGGGCTGGCCCGTCGAGTCGCTCCCCTACCGCGACGACTACTGCAAGAGCGTGCGGGACGAGGAGAGGCAGCGGGGCGAGTACGAGCGGCGCGACAGGCAGCTCAAGGAGATTTGGACAGAGGAGCTGGAGAGACGGAGGAGCGAGGCCGAGGAGCTCAAGCACACCACGAGCGATTCGGATGCGATGACCGACGACGATGTGTCGTTTGATGAGGATGCGCGCGAGTTGAGGGATGCGCGGGCGCGGAGACCGGCTGCGGGGACGCGGTCGTGAAAAAGCTTTTTCGCGTTGCATCGACGGCATTCGTTTCGAGCGAAGGCAGGGAAGACTGTGAGCTTGGGTAGATTAGAAGGCGTCTTTGGGTCTGGATATCCTGTACAAAAGCGTTGTTTTCAGCTCTAGAAGGTCATTGTACAACATGCGCCCTCTAGACACGGGGTTAGCACCAGAGCAAAGGGGAATTTGGGGCTTCACGGACGTTCTGGGTCTGGGATAGGCGCATGTCATGATGCGATTCGAGTTCGGGCGATGGTTCTTCACTTCATGTATTAGACCTACGCGGACTGAAAGCCGCTGGTTAGATTAGCATGTAATGCATACCGCATCATTCAGCATCATTCAGCATTTAGGTGATTGTGGACGACGCGTCGCTTCATTCTATTGATTCTATGGGCTTTTGGGTTTGCCATGTTAGTGTAATTAATGGCACTGACTCCCTTTCCCGTGCGATGAGGCTCAAGGAGACAGGGTTTGTCGCTTCCAACTTTACTTGCTTGGCTGCATCCAGCATCCAGCATCCAACTCGTCATCATCAGGTGATGTGTTAGTCCCGCCCGCGCGGCGGTGAGCGCCGGGTGGTGCGTCGGGCTGAGCCGGCTTGGGATCGGACGACAGAATTAGTCGGACGTTAGGTAGGTGGTCGAGCGTACCGTCTGATCTCGTGATGAGGATGCTGTGAAGGCATGAGTGCACATCTGCATCTCTTTGGGACTTCTTAGTGAGACCTTTAAGTTGATCGTGAGCTTGAGAGCAGTGATTTTACTGCGGTTGAAGGCTGAGAGATATCGGCAGCGCATGGTTTTGGGCAGTATTGGTTCCTAAGTGTCTGGTTGGGTTTTTGCGAATATGTTTTGACTAACAAACGAGGCGGCGGTCGGAATTTGAGATGGTTACTGTGCACTTGTGGTCTGAACTTACATGGCGATTGCTCACGATTGGTTATTTAGCATTTATATTGAGCTGAGGCTCGTAAGAATGGAAAGAGTATGTTAAAGTGTTCTGCGTATTTACAGTTGAGTTTAGATAAGTCGATTGATGAGGTGAGCATTTTTCCATCACGATTTCGTCGCTAGGTCTAGTATTTCTTAGTGTTTGCTGTTATTTCGCAACAAAACCCTCTTGGTCTCGAAGTGCACGGGAACGACGTGGGTCGGTTTTTTCCATGCCTGGAATCATACGATTCAGTGTTTCGATAATGCGCAATCACTTCTTTGTAGGCTAGAAGATACCTCTGGTATTTGTGGGGAGACTTTAGTGGAATTCTAAGTAGTGTGCTGCTCGAATTAGACAAATTCGCGTTGCGTAGTTGCTGGTAGGTATGCGAAAAGATGTAACTTTAAACACATCAATCGACCTTTTTGACTTGGTGATGTATGCGTAGTGATAGCTTGAAAGCGTCGTGGCTAAGCTCTCCAAAACAACCCTTGGATATAAGGTCCATTTTTCTCTATCCAACCTCTCGAGTCCAAGTATGCACTGCTGCTGCGTTGTGTTTAGTGGCCACTACCCGGCTTCGCTAGACCCCTGAGTGCACCTGTATGACTCAAGACGCTGCTTCCCACAATGTCCTACGACTACTTTCTGATTGAGTCGGTCTTCACCTAGCTCATGCGTTTAATGTTTTCTCTCTGTTGAACTCGAGGAGGAGCAAAAGTGTACCGCTGAGCGCATTCTCCTGTCGATAAAAGCCGGTCATTCCGCCTCAATCCTCCATCACTTCTTCCCACCACTCCTCTCTAAAATCGTCCTCACTGCATCACGTCTTGTCTTCATGGATCTTTCATTCATCCAACTCGTGCATTACTTGAACTACCCCTAAATGCTCTGTGTGGTTACTATCACGGCCGTACCGGAACCACTCATCATTGCGTACCATCGGCATGTTCCAACGCACCGGTCTGGTCCGATTTATGTGTGCCCACATGCCTTCCCATCCCGTTCCACTCTGACTGGCGCCTCAGCGATCTCTCGCGGACGTACTGCAACCACTTCATCATCACCTGAACCCCATTCATCGTCGGTCGACGCGGACATCTCGGACACGGACAAGGCCATACTGCCAGGTGTATGTCACATCGGTGCTCTGGATACGGGTGGTTTTCAGTCTTGGCGGATGGTCTCTCCTCACGCCGACTGGTACACAGGTGGGTTCAGCCATTGCAACCGGTCTGCGCACCGAGGGCCCCCACAGCGGACACCCATGGCAGTGTTGCTCCATAGTCCCCACGGACAAAAAAAAAAGCCCCCTCCCGAATCCCACTCAGCCTTTGGCTGGTTTTCGGTGGCCCTTTGTGGCCTTAGGTACTCGACGATAACGACCACACCTGTTCATCACCTCGCTCAGATAATCATCGCCACGATTCGACCGACAGAGTCTTTCATCCGTCGGAACACCTTTGAGGACCAGTTCGCCTGGTCAGCAATGCGCGGCTTCAGAAGATAAGGAGGGCGTGGAAGGTTGGGTTTTTTCGCAATCCATCCATACGCATGTTGACAGGCAAGTGCCCCACTCCTTCCTCATCGGAACTCCCAAGGCTTGTCGTTCAGTCGCTGCCTTCCACAGTTCTTCTTCACAGATGCGCTCCGACCTTCATCCCACAGCCGCGACGTGCTACACCGGTGGCGGTGGGCTTTCTGACGGAGCCGGCGGAGAAGGTAGGCCAGCATTTTTTCTTAATTGACTAACTACGATGGAGATATATATACTAGCCGGAGCTAGGGCGCTAGCTCGGAGGTGGATCAACTATATCGCCGGGGCTCTCAGTGAGTGTAGGGGCTCGTACATCACGTGCATCATCTGCCCGACACTTTCTTCTCCGTCGGACCACTCACAGATCGAGTCCGTCGCAGCCGAGGACAGCATCAATTCAACTTCCGTCAGACGCAACGGATGCGATCTCCACGCCATACTCTCGAAACCAGAGCACCACGGATCCTACTTGTAACGACCGAACGCGAGACTGGCCATTGACCAGCTTCATCAGCTCCTGAGCGCTCAGATGCGATGACTGGTTCCAAAACCGCTAGCTATCCGATCGAAACCAGTACGCCTGCTACTTTCGGATCGCTTGCGGTCTCTCTTCCCTGGCGCGGAGGAAGTCCAGGACACCAGCATGAATCCTTTCCAGGATGACCTTGTACCAAATGGCCAGCAATCGCACTTGAATCGCCTAGTATCGCGGAGGCACCTTTGTCGTCGGAAGAGCAACCGTCCAGGCTTGACATATGCAATACCCATCTCAAAGAGCGACGGAGCGATACAAATTTAGAAATGTGGGAAGGTTAGGTTGGCGGCGGTCATCAGATCCGAATAAGCGGAGTAGAAGCTGGCAGGTAGAACTGGTGTGGTAGGAAGGCAGCGAGGGTGATGGAAACACACGGGGAACCTGGCGTGGGAATCGCGGCTTTTGAAGTCGGAAGGTGGGAGAAGTCGTGCAAGCAGGACATATATAAAGTAGAAAACTTGCATGCGCTGGCGCAGTATTAATGCTCATCGTAACTTTGTGTGTGCTTTTCATGCTTGAACCATGGGTGAACCCAATGCTGCTGATTGGTTCTTGACGCAGGGCTCCTGTTCTCCATGCTTCAGCCGAATAGTCTCCAAAGGTTGCACTTGGTAGAGAAAGGGGATATTTCGAATGTAGATGTAAAACGCCGGGAAGGTGCAAGTGCTTGGGGGCCTCAGCATCACGTGTCGTGGTTAGTAACAGAACCAGTACTGGAGTTCGTCCTATAGATTTCAGAAATCCGGATGCGTTCCGCCCAACATCTTCTCATAAGTCCATCAAGACGCAGAATGCATGTGCGTCCGGCTGCTCGTGTCCTCTCCTCTCGGTAAATAGCCTGTACGCTGGTCCAAGCCAGTTCGTCAACAGCCTTCCCAGGACCCAACCTGCGTAAGCCTCCAGTGGACGCAGTCTGAGTCGGTGTAAATACTGCGAGCATCCTTGTAGGTAACGGATATTCGTTATGGTTCGCGTTCTTGCGTCGCTTGCAGGATCTTGCAGCGATGCCTAGCCTCCACAACTCTTGTCCGCGCCATAGCTCGTTCGCTACTGCTGTGGGTCAATATTGAGGCTGCACGCCGAGTTCTTGGGCCAAGATGCGATCCATCTCTTTTACAATGTGCAGCGAAGTTTCGCGAAGACGGAGGCTTTGCCACCATCCGTACTCGCTTGCGGTTGATTTCTCGGACGTCGGCTTCGTATTCGCTCCGGGATGCATGCACATCCTTCAACTCGCCATTTCTCACCTTCTCACGCAATTGCGTCCCGAAGGTCCGTCTTCTTCGTCCGCATCATCACATCCGCATGAGTCACCAGAGCTGCACAACGTCTCACCACATCTCCGAGCCAACGTCTTCTCGGGCCCGCTCTTTTCGAACAACGTAACGCCCTCGGACGCGAAAATAATCGTAGTTAACGCCGAGGCGCCGAACTTCTAAATCCAGACCACACCAAGCCCATCGCACCCTAGCTCCGCCAATACTTGATCCCAGCTCCCCGTGGTCTCGAATCACAATTCGACCCGATCGGCACGACTTGGCGCCACGGAAGCAACGTTATCGCCGTGGTCCAACCAGCGTTGGTGGACGGCTCGGCCGGAACCTTGCGAGAGTGTTGCGAAAGCTGATTCGCAATGTCTGGCTGCTTGGTTATCGTTGCGCAGGGATGAGAGGGCAGTTGGTCCAGCGTGATTGGATGGGAGGTGCATGAGGTGGAGGATGGAGTTTAGAGGTGCGGGGGGTTAGGGTTTAGGAGTTTGAAGATGGGGGTATGGAGTTTTTGCGTTCGCTGTCGTAGTGAGCGGGGGTCGAAGTATATGTACGGCGTGGATTCCCACTTTATTCGAAGCATCACAGACCTCCACAATCGGTTGCACAGACTACACAGTCCTCAATCGTTCCCAGCAGTCTGCCTTGCATCCATCGAAGGTACTACGCCACTACAACACCAACACACAACCGAACCAACGCTACTCCACGATGTCCTCCCAAGCCTACGTCTACATTCCCAACCTCGTTGGCCGCCAGATGCTACGCATTCCGGTCATCCCCTGCGAAGAAGCCGACTACACCGAGCAACCCCAGCTCACCACTACGTCCGCTCCCAAGCTCTCCCTCAACACCACTTCCTCGATGCCCTCGTCCCGCGAGTTGTCACCCTCACTAAGCGTTGATGAACTCGAATGAACGTCATACCATACCGGGAGGGACATTGAACTTTATGGAGGAACGATGAACTGCGGATCACTGCCATCGATGCGGATATTCTGGACACATTAAGCGATGCGGCCGACATCATCAGTTGACATCACTCGATCAACGGATCGCAGGTCACAACATGCGGGGCACAAATTGTATGCATGAGGAACCGGGGTCGAGGTGCGGGGAAGTCGACGTGAGGAAGACGAGTGATGTCTGATGGATTACCATAAGGGATGAGAAAAGTGTTCATGTTCATGATGACGACCTTATACCTAGTAATATATTTAATGCATCGCATTTCCAATGTCTTTACTGATCGCTGCCACATGCCACATGCTACATCGCAAAATCCTCGTGGATGTCGCTCCTGCACCACCACTTCGAGCGAGACTTCTCACTGTTCGACGTGCCCTTCCCCACCCAACCTAACTCTCTTCCAGCAAATCTCTTAACTCGCCAATGTGCATCGGTTGTTCCCGACCGCTCGGATGGTACGGCGAAGATGGTACCTGTGACGTCGCAGGTCCCACACGTCCCCAGTCATGGGGGCTGGAACACTCTTTGTCTGGATTAAGCTTCGTCAAGCTTTTTGAAGCATTGATTTTGTTTCATTGGCACCAGTCTTGAAAGATGCGTTGCGGCCTCGTGCGCGCAGGGTCTCGGGTTTGATCATCTCAATCTTTGATCCGATTATCTGTAGAGCGTTGGTAAAATGCTCGCATGGTTTTCGGGACGAGGAACTAGCCCAGATCTCTTACTAGATCCAGTACTAGGCTAACGCTTTTCGCTTGCGGATTGTATCCTGACTTACATCAATTTCTTAGGCGTCAGTGTAAGCCTACTGAACACCGCAAAGTCTAATGATTCACCACTCATCATCTCTTCATCGCGCAAGCAACCGCGCGACCATACAAATATAGCGGACTGCTCCCCTATCGCCCCCAAATGTCCTGTCGCCCTCACCTCCAATTCGATTTGTTACTAATCAATTGTGGCTTACCCTGGCACCATCCAGGTCCTCAGCCTCGTCTGTCCACGCTCCATCGCGCAGCCCGACAACTGCATGGCGTCCAGAATTCCATCCTCTCCCGCGCATCTGCATGCGTCGATGCGCGACTTAGCAAAGAGGTGGGGTAGGTGGGCTGATAAGGGTTGCGGAAGCAGCGCAATGCTGCACTTGGGGCGGGATACTTGTATGCCTTGCATCCCAGGAAATTGCCCTTGATTTTGGTCTTGATACTGTTCTCCAATATCGTGTTCCAAAATTACCATGGCGTACAATCCCGGTGTTTCGCCTTATCTGCCAGAAGTGGTGCCTTCTATTCAGCACTCCAATCTTCCCGAGGCATATCACCAACAAAATCATGCCGCGTACCCAATTCCAGTCCCGCAAGCCTTGCCCACGGTACCAGCGCCCCGTCATCCACCGCGGTATTCGGAGTTGCCGGCTGGGTACCATCAAGCTGCACCAGTCCCAGAGCCCAAGGCGGCTGGAATGTACACTGAGGAGCATCCGCTTCCACCAAGACAACCATGGTGGCGTAGACACTTGCTACTTCTCTGTATAGGCGCGATTGTGCTTGTTGGCGCGGCAGTCGGAGGAGGGGTTGGAGGTGCATTGGCGGCTGAGAAGAAGAAGGGAACGGTAGTGGGACAGGATGCTGGCGCGACGTAGGTAGATCATCCTATCCGCAATCGCGACTTGCTAAATTCAACTGTAGCTCGAGTCCGGAATCCCTATCTCGCTCGTTCTCAGATGCATCGGGTCCGACAACTAGACCTCCAGTAATAGTCTCAACTGTCACCGTAGCGGACAGCCAAACGACTTCGGCAACTGCGACTGAGAGTACACCGTCTACAACCGAGACTAGCGAGACCAGCGATACCAAGACCACTACAGCAGCCACATCTGCAGCACCAATCACTACATCGGAGCCAGAGAGTACGACTACAGCCCCGCCTCCAGAACCTTCCTCGACAGAAGAGCAAACACAAGCTCCACCGTCGACGACCGATCCGCCATCTTCCACGACCTCCGAAACATCTACTTCCACCTCCACCACAACCTCAACCTCAACCACGTCTTCTACCTCCACCACCTCCACATCCACATCTACCTCGACCAGCGCCCTCCCCACGCCCTCCTCCCAAGTCTACATCGGGCGCGCCACCATCTCAGGCACGACGTGGGAATACGCGTGGCTGGCCAACAACGCGCAAGACTCGCAATGTGCTGGTGTCACGATCATTGTAACGGACTCGGGGAATCCGTGCTCGCGGGACTTTACGCTGGCGGATGGCGTGACGTATCGGTGGGAAGGGTGTGGAGGGGATACGTGGATGATGTGGGATAATGGTGAGCAAGGGGGTGAGTTGGGGGATTGTGTTTATAAGACGGGGAGTTGGATGTGTGGGGATAGTGAGGTCGTGGGGAATTGGTTGTGTGGGTGATTTGATGATTTGATAAGTAGCATTGAATGATGCAGAACTGATTTGCGTGCTCGTAGGTCTCCATCATACACTCGCGCTATCAACATATAGTCGGTGGTGTGTCGCTGCGACACGTCGAAAAGCCCGAGGCAACAACGCTGAAAGGCTGCAATGTGGCTTACACAGCCTCGATGCCGGCAGCACCTTCCTCAAACTCATCAAAAAGCTAGGTACCCGCACCTTCCAACGTTGTCACATTTTATCTCCCCACCGCTCAGAAACGACTTTCAAATTAATTATTCGAGCCGTCAACTCGTCACTCCACCCTCTGCCAAAACAACGCGCCACACTACCCCTCCGAACCCAGCCCTCCCCCATGCCGAAACGCAAGGCAGCACATGCGCTGAAAGCTCGAAGTCCAGGAAGAAAGCGTCGCGTTCAGAGCCCAACAGAAGACCAAAAGGTTTCAACGTCTTTGAACCCCGAATATCATCCCGCGTATTCAGAGCTTGATAACAACCGCTTCTGCACCCGGCTTCTACAGCTCCTGCCACCATCACATGAAGCGCCCGACGAGATCAGTTGCAATATCTCCCCGCATTATCTCGACACTACTGAAAAGCCCAAATACGAAGCTTTGTCTTACACATGGGGAGATCCAACTGAGGAATACTCGATCACGGTTAATAGTCGACCGTTCCGCGTAAGGAAGAATCTGATGTCTGCCTTACGGCACTTGAGACTAGAGGATGAACCTCGGTGGTTATGGATTGGTAAGAGAGCGTAGTCGTTCATTAATTGATCATGTGGATCCTATGGTCACGGCTGACCATCTATTATCAGACGCTATCTGCATCAACCAAGCTTCAAACGAAGAGAAAAGTACTCAAGTCACCCAAATGCATCGGATATACCATCTCGCCCACCGTGTTGTAATCTGGCTTGGAGATAGCATTGATGCCAGCGGCCGGGCCTTAGACCTCTTCCGACAAATCGCGATCTTGCTCAATATAGACCGAAACGCGTATTCGGATTGGCACGATATATTTCCTTGCTCGTCACAAGAACGAAAAGCCTCCGATGAAGCTGCAATGGCAGGCATTTTCAGTCGCCCGTGGTGGACAAGGGTCTGGGTGATCCAAGAAGCCGCATATACTCACGAACTTGTCTTCATGTGCAGGAAAACCACGCTGGATATAACCTGGGTCCATCTGGCTGAAGTACACGATTGGATCGGGCGAAATGTATCCGAGAACTACAGGCTCGGCATAAGGGGAGCAGAAAAGATGATCTTCAGTGTTTATACCGCTCTCGAAGACATAAGGCGGGCGGAAGACTTTGATACGAAAGCTCTAGAGTACGGAAACGAAGTACTCGATCTGCTCGGCCATACCCGGAACCTACTCGCCACAGATCCGCGCGATTACGTCTTTGCTATCTTGAACCTTGATGGCCCGCCCGGGCCATGTGCGGGAAGACGATTGATACCCGTTAGTTATGAAATGGACACTGCGTCTGTTTTCACAAGTGCTGCCCGTGCAATCATAAATCTACCATCATACAGGGACAGCAACCCACATTTGGATATCCTTTGCTCGGTGGAGATACGCACCGACGAAGCGGATTTTCAATGCCACCCTGCTGTCAATCCACTCGTTTGGGCTGGACGAGTAGACGTATCCGGACTGCCTTCTTGGGTACCGAACTGGGCACAGCCTCCCATTAGCTGCGAATTGCAATCAGCAAAAAACGCAAGTAGAGGCTTAAAAATGCAGTGGAGCATCGAGCAGGAGACTGGGTCAGCAAAGAACTGCATTCTCAGGATGCGGCCTCTTCGTATTGGCGTCATTGCTACAATGGGAATAGACTTCACTTGTACAAACAGCTCCGCTAAGGACGTCTTCCAAGATCTGCACGATATGGCAGCGGCACTGGACGTATTTCATATCCCCTATAAGCAAACATACAATGAGGTCGTGAGCAGGACACTTAGTGGTGGGGGGTGGGAGATCAGCGAGTTCACCCCCATCACTGCTTACGATACTGGTGACTTTGACGACTTGCCGCAAAATACCCTCGATCAGATTGCACAATCAATTTTAGGTCGCAGATCCATTGCCTTGGACACCGGTTTTATAGGACTTGCGCCTCGAGCGGCAAAACTGGGTGATTTGGTGTACATTGTTCCGGAGTGCTCGTACCCCATAGCGATGAGGGAGGGCGGACGTTGCACTGCGACCGGCGGAGCCGATTCTAAGAACGGGACTGTCTATCAGGTTATTGGCCCTTGTTGTAAGTGCCCACTCTCTTTGTGTTCTAGTGTGATGCTAATATTACCCTCGAGATATCCATGGGGTCATGAGTGGAGAGGCCAGCGAATTAACAGAAAATTTCGTCCCTGATACTTGGCAGTACGAAGAAATTGTCGTTATGTGAACACAGACCGGTTGAAGGCTAAAGTAGTGAACGAAAAGGTATGATACATTTGCACCTACACATGTAACCTAGAGCGAAGTGCGAAAAGCCTACTGCAAAGCAGCCAATGCAGCTCTGATATTCTCATTTTGCGACGCTTTCTTTTTCGCTTGTCCACAAAATCAACGATTATGCTTTCATGTGATGGCCATCCGTTCACATGCAACATCGATTATTCAGGGGAAACAAAGAATGTGTTACGGGCTAACGCCCTTACCCCCGTCGTCTCATAGTATGTATAGCTTTCTCAGCTCATAGTCAATCAATTAACTCAACTTCTCACTCACGTCCCCACTGCCCGCGATAGGATGGACATAAACCCTCACTTTCAAGAATATGTAAAACATCTGAAGGTCGAGCTTCTACTTCGTTTCACGTAGATCTGACTAGAAGTACTGCCGTCATGTTAGTTGTTTCTTCGCTCAGAAAATAATTTTCTTATTCCCACTTTACCGTCCCCCTCGCATCAACTGGAAGTTCGTGTTTATTCTTTCACGTCCCTTAATTGTTCACATAATCCACTCGCAAATTCAAATCCAATTTTGGTTTCCTTCTAAGTAAGTCTTTCTGCTTATTAAAAGGTCTTGTTCACAGGGCGTTCACAGCTTTCAGACTCCTCAAAGTCCCATCAGCCCATCGTCGCTTCAAATAGAAAAACTCAAGACCAGATCAAGACCCTCGAACTCACCTCCAGCGCTAACACAACCACGGGTCTTCCAGTAACTTAAGTCTTCGCTTATCATACACCAATCTAAAAGACCAAAAAAATTCACAACTTACCTTCCCAAAAGCCCTCAAAACCCTCCCAACGACTCAACTCCCCCGAAACCTGTCCAATGTCATCACAAAAAAACTTACCGTCTTCTCTCACATAACAGATACGTACTCCTATCTCCCCTATCCTCCTACGAATCCGCATCCACCAAAATTATACACTAAACCCGCATTTCTAGCCCCCTGTCTAGTAAGGCTCTAGCTTATCAGATAACCTACAATCCATCCATCCTCTCTCCTACTTGAAGTGTCCGTATCCTCGCCCACACCCCACCCTAAAAACCCCCAGTGCCCCACACTCTATACCCTAATACCGACACCGCGAATCCACGACATGTTCTTCGGGACAATCCGCAACCTAAACACAACTCGTATCCTAGCTCCTTATACAGATCCATTCAACACGCCATCAGCATTCCCCTCGCCAACATTAAGTAATTTAGAAGAAAAGAACACGATAAGTAGTACGAAAAAGAAGTCTAAACAGAAAGAGCGATAAAGGAGACGATATAGCGAAGAAAACACCCACCCCTACAAACCCCTCCCCAGCCCAATCCCCCCGCGTCATGAACAGCAATTCCCAAGCTTTAGAAACCTCTATTCTACCCCCGAACCCACAGTCCCAGAACAGTAAGCCTTTGCACATCACACTCAAGTCCAAAACCCATCACTGGGCCTCCATTTCCACTTTGTAGGCAAGCACCCAACCAAACCCTTCGCCCCCCCCTAAAAGAAAAGGTCCCTCAGGAAGCCGATCCCAAAACCTTCACCAGACCAAACATGCCATCCATCCAACTCCACTCAAGGAGACGCAAAACTAACCCGTCTACCGCGCTACCTCCTTCCAAGAATCTCCGCTTTGAAACCGCCTATCTACCTACCCACTACCTACAAGCCTCCATCCATCAAGGTCAACTCAACCCATCTCCATGCCCGCCGCCTCAATCTCAATGTAGGCGCGCCAAAACCAACACCCTCATGCCCATCGCCACCCCTCTCCTTCCAGCCCCCCAGCTCAATATAAGACGTCTAGCTCCCGCCCCCTCATCCATCCACCCAAAGACCTATTCTCACACACTTCTCGTCGCTTCGACGCCGACACCCCAAGAAAGCGCCGTAGTCTAATCCAACGAAGAAAGGTTAGTCAGTTAGTTAGGTAGGTAGTAAGAGGGAACGGCACGGTACGATTGGGCCATGCGTTCCGGGGTTAACTTCCCTCCCCTCCCACCATCACACAATAAGCTCTGCCCAAAGGCAACACAGCTGGGGGCCGTTGCTGATAGATGCCGGTCCACGCGCACGCCCCGCCATCACATTCAAGAAGCAAGAAGCACAGCCCAAGTTTTTGAACAGAGATAGATACAATAGCCCCACCAGTTAAGTTACATGTGGGATGGAACTCCCCAGCCCCAGTCCCAGCCCGAGCACAAAATACTAAGATACCATCATTAAGTGATTACACGCAGGGAGCGGGAGCGGGCCAAAGTAAATACTCGAACCATCCATCCAACCATCGACTTTGTACCAATACCCTACAACTTTTTCTCTCTTCCACTTCGTACGGTCAAACACTTGCCCACCAAGAAGAGCACAAGCAAGAAGGGGGTTCGAAGCGTATGCAAGCAAGCAGGCAAGCAAGCACGGAGCAGGGCCATTATATATACAAGCCCGAGCCTCCTAGCATGATAGGTAGGTAAGATACGATAGACAGACGGAACCTAAAGAGAAAAGCGACCCCGTATCCAAAAAGGGGTTTTTACCGTTGTCCTGATCCTGATCCAGATCCAGAAGTAAAGGAAAACAAGAAAAAACGCAACGAAACGCCGATCCAATGCAGTGTGTGACTCCGCCATCTAGCTCTTATCCCTCACGTCCTTATGCAAAACAAAAGAAACCTATCATGACGGCGACGAGGGAGACCGCCATTGTTCTCGGACTTGTGAGCGTGTGTCCGGCCGAGCTCTTTCTTCTGCTCCCCGCTGTTGTGCTCCCATCGACTTGCTCCACTACGTTAGAGCCGAGCAGCCAGTCCAGGTTCGCAACCACGGCCTGCGTATCGCGCACTTGGACACTGACTTTGCCCGAGCCGTCGGTGCGTGTCTTGTAGATGGTGTTATCGGTCTGGCTCGCGAGGCCCGTGACGTCGTCGTAGGTCATGCCATTCCACGAGGTGCCCGTCAGCGATTCCGAACCGTCGGCGGTGAGATACGAGAGGAAAACGTCCTTGTTCGCGCTCTGGGTTCCTAGGTCGAGGTCGAAGGTATAGCTGGCCTTGTTGGATTCAGTGGAGGGGGACGGCTTGCTGTTGATGAGCACGGCGGCTTGGATGTTGCCGTTGGCGTAGACGGAGTATGCCCGGATGCGGCCCTTGTAATCACCGCCAGCACCCGATGTCGAGAGCGATCCGATTTGAGTAGTTCCGTTACCGTTTCCGATGATCTGTGCAATGGCGGCGTGGGCGTAGTACTGCGGTCGCACAAATGGCTTCTTGCCCCAGATCTCGATGGGCTGCCAGGCGCTGGCGTTGGAGTTGTCCGTCATGTGCATCTGCACCGACGAGACGTTGAGCGTGGCCACATAGCAGAAGAAGTTGAGCGTCCAGAGGGCGGCACCGAACGTGTCGCTGACCTCGTGCATGCCAATGGGCCCGACAGAGCTCATTTCCCGCAGCACATAGGGCACTCCGGTGCTCAATCCGATCTTGATCTGCTTCTCCCAGTACTTGAATTGCGTGTTGGTAGAGTCGAGGTTCATGAGGTTATCAAGAGTGATGGGCTCTACAGTGACGCCAATGACTACAGAGTGTTAGTAGGGCAGATTTGATTGGCTGGGGGACGTACACTGGAAGTAGTCATGCTGGTTCCACCATCCAACGTAAAGGTTGCCGTTCACGTCGCCAAGAAAGCCATTGTCAACAAGCTGGGGGATCTCGAACGTGTTGCCGATGGTGGACGCGGTGCAGGGCCCTTCGAAGAAGGTTGCGGGGAGCTTTGCTGGCTCCAACACCTGCTTGTACACGGAGTCGGCACGGTCGAGGAAGGCCTTGGAGTACGCGGCGCCGTCCCACGCGCCAGAGCGCATCTGGTTCTGCAGGTATAGGTCCGGCTCATTGCCAATCTCGAACGAGTAGAGCTGTACATTCTTCAAGTTATTCACGGCAGCCTGCGCATGCTTCACTATCCGGTCGGTGTAGTCGGAAGCCTGGTACGCGAGATTCAGACCGTACGTGATCCATGTGCCCTTGGGAAAACGATCGAGGGCTTGAAAGTACCCAGGCCCGATGATCATCGAGTCGGCGGCGATGGCGCCCTGGGCCGTCGACTCGACGTTCCTCTTCCACGAGATGCTAGTGAAGGTCTCATCGTAGATCATGTAATCCTGCGTGTTTCCTCCGACTCTTATGTGCGGCGGCGCGCCTGAATAGTCGGCCAGGTTCTGCAGCAGCTGGATCGAAAAGGTGTTTGGGGTATCGCCGCCGGTAAAGGAAAATAGGTTCGATGGCTCGATGCCAAAGCCCGCGAAGGCCGGGTCAAGCTCTGCGGAGACGGTGGCATCGGAGCGCTTGGGGGGGACGGACAGCGAAAGCGACTCCTGAGCGAGCGACAGGGAAGGAAAAACGACGGCCAGCGATAGCGACGCGGCCCATAATGAGTGTACCATTGCCCCTCGGTGTCGAGATGCAACGACGTCTGTGAAAGGAAACAACAATGAGGAGTGAGGAAAATGGTTGAGGCGTGGGAGAGCAAGAAAGTTGGCAGCTCCCGCGTCCGACATAATGAAACATTATTGGCTCAATGGATCCACACCCAGTTGGAGCCGCGGCGGCCGTGCCATCGCTAGGAAGCCGCGGGACGATTACCTGATGGGGCGCGCTCGGACGCTGCTGGACCTCTTCGGGCGTCATGATGTCAGTCATTGCATGCTTTGCGCGTTGTTATTCCGCGCGCAGAGGCTCTGGGGGGCTGGGCACTGAAACCGCCACGCAAACGATGGCGGCTTTGCGGGCGCTGATGGAGCGAGGCGGCAGCGAGGCGGCTCGCAAGGGCTGCTGCGTCGCCGCCGGAAGTGCGAAACGCGTCAGCTCCGTGAGCATACTGCGGGCGGGCGGGCGCTGTGATTGGCCCGGTGCCGGACGGCGCTATCGCGCCAAGTGCCAAGTCCCGCTCGGGCCCGCATCCCTGAAGCGATCGACCAACGGAGCTGCGGGCGTTAGGGGTGATGCTCATCCCAAACATTGCCCAGAGGGCTTCACTGTGCCTGAGATTCACAGCCTCGAATCGTGCGTGCGTTGCCTGTTCGTGGGCTGCCTCTTCACCGAGAGCATCGAGAGCACCGAGAGGCCTCTTCGAGTGCTGTGCCTATCCGTGCTGCACCCGCCGCGTGCTGCCTGCCACTCGCTCGCCCAACCGCCTCCCAGCCGCCGCCTCAGTAGCACACGGTAATTTGAAGCGCGAGAATTACAGATTCCGTCAAAATAGCCTTTAAGCGTGTCTGTAGTTCGCACGTCCTAGCGCACTATTTTTGTGCAAGCAAGCAATAGCTTTGCTTTTGTTGAGCAGGCGAATGGCGTCTTCTCCTGAGTCAACCGAACACTCCTGAGCCATCATCCAGAATGTCGTCGCCATTCCGGCACATTTATGCTCTTGAATCTCTCACTTTGAGAGGAGGCGAGGTGCTCGAGTCTCGACCATGTGTGCTCGCAACATCAGCCCGTTTAGCATTCGGTCCATCCCATTCTCCGCAGGACGCACGGTCACGGCGACAACAGAGCGCCAGCCCCAGGCCAACCAGGCGTGTATGGATACCCACTCTCGAACACGGCCAGCGCCTGCCGGGAGGTAGCTACTATTCTCGTGGCACGCGACGTTGAGGTCGAGACTTGCCGTCACCGCTCAAACAGCGCCCGACGTCATGGTGGGGTGGCCGTCTCGCCAGTGCGGCTCTCCACACAACCACGAACTCGCATCGTCTCGCCTCCTCCGAGCGCCATGCTGAGGCTCTGTCATGCAAGATGCCGCTGGAAGGGATGCCGCTGGAAGCCTGCGTCTGGAGGAGCCAACTTCGCGCGATAGCTCCATTCTCGTTGTTGACTGCTCCTACGTCCATGCTCGTCGTCGATTGCTCCTTCCGTGCCGATGAGCCCAGGACATGCTGAAGACTTGCGTCGTGCCGAATATCTGCCATCGGCCGTCGCACCAGCATTAGACACTCGTCTGGCGCCAACACCATCCAAGACGAGAATTCTGTTGTTGAATCCTGCCTTGGACTTCGTCATCCAAACCGCAGCAGGCTGGCGCTTGGTCACCAACTCCGACCACTTCCGCTCATCTTGACATCTCGCATCATCCTTGGTATACCCCGTTCACCTCCTCGGAACATCCGCAAATCATCTTTCAGACTTGTAAAATATGTTAGAGAACCTACAGATCCGCTTCATCCGAGTAGCCTGCACGCCAAACTCGGGTCTGCCCGCGACTACGTACCCGATCACTGGGTGACGTATCGTGCAGCATCGCAGATCCCGTCGGCGGGCTGCGCTTCACAACAAGTGTTGATTTCAGTTCTCAAGGCTGAGCTCAGCTCGGATGGTCGTGGGCACAGAAGATTCACTCAACCGTGACGTAATGCATTCGGGAAGGTGCCATCCGCCCACTAACGAGACTTCACAAGTGTTCATCGCCTACACGGCCAGCGACAGCCTCGCAAAGTTGCTTCCATGCCGTCTTCGTCTTCGCGACAGAGATGTCGCCATTGCACCTTCAGGAAATGCAGAGTCCTTTCGCTTACCGGGTTCTCGGTCGTTCTCCCTAGCTTCTCAATCTGCATTTAATTTATTTGAGATGAGTGCAGGCCTGCCAGTTCTTCACGCGCAACTCTATAGACACATACTTGATCCCAATTGATGGATTTGATGCTCGCCGAGGCGCCAGACAACCACTTCATAACGGTCTTCGAGAATGTCGTCGCGGTTCCGGGACGTATTGGGCCATCAATCTGGAGAACGGAAATATTTGGTTTCATACAGTATATAGAGGGGCTTGCAATACTCAGGATGTAGTGCGTTTCCCGTCCAGTCTTTCAGAATGATCGGTTCTCTGGCTCTCAGCCTGCTCGTCGCCAGCGGTGTGGTCGCGCAGAGCGTCACCTATCAAGCAGAGTCCGCCACATTGTCGGGTGTCACGGTTGGCACTTCCGTCAGTGGATTTACCGGTCGGTTCGACCCTGCGGGTGATGCGTTCGAGTAAAACTCACTCTGTGTAGGTACCGGTTATGTCGAAGGTTTTGATGAGGCTGCCGACTCCATCACATTCACGGTCAACAGTTCTACGTCGCAACTCTATGACCTCAAACTCATCTACAACGGCCCGTACGGCGACAAGTATACGAACGTAGTTCTCAACAATGCCGGTGGTTCGCAAGTTTCTCTCCCCGCAACGACCGCGTGGACGACCGTCTCAGCGGGCCAAGTCCTCCTCAACGCAGGGTCAAACACGATCCAAATACAGAATAACTGGGGCTGGTATCTCATTGATGCCATCACGCTCTCACCAGCTGCCAAACGCGGACCCCACAAGGTTACAACTGCCCCCATCAACAAGAAGGCGAACCCCGATGCGAAAGCCCTGCTCAAATACCTCGGCAGCATCTACGGTAAACACATCCTCTCTGGACAGCAGGACCAGGCATCACTAGACTGGGTCACGCAAAACGTCGGAAAGACGCCCGCCATCTTGGGCGTCGATCTCATGGACTACACCGAATCGCGCAAATCGCGCGGCGCGTCGTCCACCGATGTCGACAAGGCCATTGCCTTCGCCAAGCAGGGCGGTATCATAACTTTCTGCTGGCATTGGGGTGCGCCCACCGGCCTGTACGATACAGAGGACCACCGCTGGTGGAGCGGCTTCTACACCGATGCCACCGACTTCAACATCGAGACTGCGCTGGCGGATACGACGAACGCAAACTACACGCTGCTGATGAATGACATCGACACTATTGCGGTCGAGCTGAAGAAGTTGCAGGCTGCGGGCGTACCGGTCATTTGGCGGCCGCTGCATGAAGCCGAGGGGGCTTGGTTCTGGTGGGGAGCGAAAGGACCGGAGCCATGCAAGAAGCTGTGGAAGATACTTTACGAGAGACTTACTAAGAAGCATGGGTTGAACAACCTGATCTGGGAGTGGAACTCGGTCAAGACGGATTGGTATCCTGGGAGTGACTATGTGGATCTTGTCAGTGCAGATACGTATTCGCAGGGTGATCATGGGGTAAGTTCATCCATCATCCGTTCAGCCTCAAAAAGTGGGTTCTTCGGGAGTGTGCAGCTAACGAGAAGGCAGCCCATCTCGGCTACATACAACAACCTCCTGACGCTTGCCAACGACACCAAGATCATCGCCGCGGCTGAGATTGGATCTGTCATGGAGCCGGCCCAGCTCCAGGCGTACCAGGCTGACTGGGTGTACTTTTGCGTCTGGAGCGGTGACTTCATTTCCGGCGGGACATGGAACAGTGTCGACTTCCTCAAGAGCGTGTATAGCTCTGATTATGTGCTTACGCTTGATGAGATCCAGGGCTGGAAGAATGGCACCAGCAAGACTGTCTGAAGTTGAAAACGAATGCCAAGGCAGTGTCCTACCAAATAAAAAATCCTCTTAGGTATGAAACTGCTCGGTGAATTAATCTTGCAGGTGTGATGCAAACACGGGAGTCTGAATCTTCAACAAACGGCGCTATACCTGACTTGGCCTACCCTTCACCGCTCACAAAGCACCCGCGATAGTGCGCGGTACCTTTGTACACCGTGTTTCATTTATAGTCCCCCTATTTACAGACACAGGGAAGTTGTTCCACGTGCGAAATTCTTCTCCTGCTTATTTAGCAAGTTCCTCGGTCTGCGGCCTTCAAAGTATTCGGTCGGCCGAGTGTAATCGGCGCACAGACCGAAAAAATTATCCCGACACCGACGAACGTCGAAAATCGTCCGCAACTTTTCACAAGCCGTAGCCCTACCTGGAAGGTTGTGCGGTGTCTTTCAGCTGCGGGAGGATCTCTCTTCCGACTTTTGTTATATCGCATAGCAATGGCCGTTCAGGAGATGCCTTATGCAGCTGAAAGTGTAGGGGATGTCGGCCGAGGCATCGCCGACTCACAACATTCCTCGCGATGCCATCACGCGAGCGGCTGATGGGTTGTTGGTCCTTCGTATCCCGGGCGAGTATATATGGATTTGTGCCTCTCTCCATTATAAGACATTTCAATTATCACATGCTACCCACCCGAGCAGCCTGCTTCTCTCCATACATAGTGTTTTAATCTACTTGCCGTCTTCGCGAGTCCAGCAATATCCCGTAGCTGGCGTCCCTTCTCAAGATGGGCAACCTCGTCCAAAGAATTTTCTCAAAACCCAACGTCGTCAGGAGACTGTTCTCGAAACCCACCCTCTCCAATGCCAACCGCACATCCCTCGTCAACGACCAATGGAAGGGCATCCGTCCCAAGATGTTCGCGCAAACAGCAGCCGGAGGCATCGCTTTCATGCTTTGGTTCTTAGCTTGCTGTTCGTACCTTTTCGGCACATTATACCTCTCCCCCAATCGACACGATAGCTTCCACGTTCTGGCCGTGGATTACGACGGCGGCGCCATTGGGGAAGCGATGGCGGCGGCGTACAAGCAGCTCCAAGGCGACGGCTTCTTCAAACTCATCGTGCACTCGCCTGAGGAGTTCCCCACCGAACAAGACATGTACCAGGCGGTGTGGAAGGGAGACTACTGGGGAGCCATTGCCGCGACCGAAGGGGCTTCCAACCGACTATCTGCCGCCATCCAGGGAGGAGATGCGGCGGCAACATACGATCCCGCCCATGCACTTCACTATGTCTGGAACCAGGATCGATACACGGCATTTTCCAATTCAATCATCGGAAGTGGGATGCAAACCCTCGTCGGTGCAACTCGTGTCGCCTACGGCAAAATGAACGGCACCCAAGCAGCACAATTCTTAAATACGACCGATTCCGCCGCGGTCCAAGCCCTCCTAAACCCCATCTCCGCAACCGCAACCAACATCCAACCCACGACCTTCGGCGCCATCATCCTCCTCAACACCGTCGCCATGGCCATGCCCATAATGCAACAATTCTTCTTCCTGCTCGTGCTCAACGGCGTCGCAGCCCAACACAAGCTCTACACAAAAATGAGCGTGCTATCCAGCCTTCTCTTCCGCCGGTTCTCAGGCGTACTCTTCGCCCTTGGCGCGTCGCTCTGCCAAACAGGCTTCTTCTGGGCCTTCCGCGAGTCCTGGGCCGTCAACGGGAACCAATTCGTGCTGACGTGGATGACCTTCTGGCTGCTCATGCACATCCACCTCCTCATCCTCGACAGCATATCGACTGTGGCGCCGCTGCCCGTCATGCCGTTTGTCGTGCTGCTCTGGGTGTTTTTGAATCTGGCGAGTACGCTTAGTCCGATCGAGGTCCAGGCCGGATTTTACCACTGGGGCTATGCACTGCCGAGTTATAATGCGTACTCGGTGCTTGTTACTGTTTGGAGCAGCGGCGCGGATAATCGGCTCTATCGCGCGTTGCCGGTGCTGTTTTCTTGGTGGTTGCTGGCAAATATGACGACGAGCGCGACGCATGTGAGGGCTTGCCATTTGGCGGCTAAGTTTGCACAGGAGGAGGATGTTGAGTTGATGCCGAAGAAGGATGAGGAGGTGGGTGGGAACGCAGGGCATGCGGAGGCGGGTGCGGAGGCGAGGCCCGCTATGTCGGGGGAAACGACTGTGGGCAGGGTGAATTCGCTGGAGAGGGTGCGGACGGTGGAGGAGATGGCTATGGAGAGGAGGATCGTGTATGGGCCTTCTGTACCGCCGTTTGCGTAGACTTTGGGTGTTTTTGGGGTCTGTATGATTAGCGTTGGCGTCCGGGGGATCTGGAATGTAGTCATGAGTTTTAGACATGTACGCATTAACTTGTATGATCCTCAATCTTGATGCCGTATATGAAGGAGCAGTTGATCGTCTTGTTTTGTGTAGCGAGCTCCTAGTAAGCCTTTGTGGGATGTCACTTGCTGGAGTGTTCTTGGAGCTCGTGTCGTGGGGGCTAAAACGTCTTCATCGATGGGCATGGCGGCTTTGCTACCACCTGATATAGAGTCATGTCAGATTGGCTTCAGCTGTGTTTCATCAGTCATCTCAATTGACCAGAGGGCAAGTACGCTAGGCCAGACCCACCCTAGCGCCCGCCCCTTCGAATTCATCGATCTCGTATCGACGCCCTCGCAGTTCGCGCCTCCATCAGAGCGCCATGGAAACAGCGGAACACGAGGATGCACACCCGTTTCGATCTGGGGAAAGTGGATGGGGGAGGGCGGCGGGGGCAGGTAGTGGGCGAATCGAGCGTGTAGGTTCGTGGAGCCGAGTACAGAGTTTCAGGCACCCTTCCAGTCATCTCACACTCATGCGAAGAGCGTGATGGGTGAGTCACAGTGGGTGAAGAGTGTATATAACGAGGAGTTTCGCGGTAGATGAGGACTTGAGCAATTGATCTCCTACGACTTCGCTCATTGCGTGCCTACGCATTCGGAAGGTACATTGGTCGGAAATTGTATCGCAAACCAAGCTTTCATAGCTCGGTTTCTGGCTGAGACATCGACAGAGGTATTATCGCATCCAGCTTCGTAAGTTTTCTGTCACAGCTTGAATAACTATACATATGTATTACTTACTGATAGCTGGCAACAGCACCGCCGACATGTCTCCCCGCACTTGGAAGATCGTCCCAGACCTATCCGCCACAAGCATCCAACACGTCCCATTCCTCAATTGTCGCAAGTTCTTCGCTGCCGATAACTCCAGCTCGACAGCCGGCTCCATTTCTCGGAGTCAGCGGGCATTCATCGCTCATCTACGGCAAAAGGCCTTTGCGAACAAGGAAGACGCCATCTCTCTCTGGGGCGAGCACTGTAGCAGCCCCACGAAGGACTTCGACAGTGTGAGATGGACTTGCGATGAGGGCACTTTTCCCGGCGCGATCCTGAAAAATCCCGCAGCTGTGGATACGATACAGAAGTCCGATGCCTGGTACCTCTTGACCGACGGCGAAATTTCTAATGGGCACGTCCACCAACTGGCTGCGTTGGCGGATGAGCTCAACATTCTGAGTGTCCCCATCGTGTTCCTCATTGTCGGCGCTCGCGGACGGACTCCTGAAACTACAAACATTTCCGTGGGAATCTCCTTTTTCGCCAGCGCGCAGGATACAGTCATTCTGTTCAAGGAGACTTCCACCGGAAAGATTTATGTCGTTGCCGGGAAGGGGTGCTTTGCTCCGCTGGGAGGCTCGGCGGCGGCGCAGGACCTTGCCCATTGGGAGAATATTCCTGCATTCGATAGCGAAGAGTCTTTCTTCGATCACTGCAAGGGCCTGGACATCAATGTGGTCCAAGCTGAATCACGACAGGACCTCCCAAAAGGTGTAAGCCTTGGGCCCGAGTGGGAGCGTGCAAACGACGGGCCAACCTGGGTCGACCTCGACCTCCTTCCGCAAGCCGGTCTGCTTTCCAATGAAGACCTCTTCAAACTCTTTGCCGAGGAAGCGTTCAACAACCTCGCTGTGGCATACAAGACCAGGAAGCGTACTCAGGAGATCCGCACATTCGTCCAGGCGCAGAGGATGGAGCAGGTAACGCCGAAGCTGGAGGACACCTCTGGAGCAGCGTCTATCATTGTGAGGATGGGCAGGCCTTCCACTACGGAGGAAGAACGGGCAGTCCTAAGAGCAGAGTTGCGACAGGCTCATGCCCAGAACCGAGAGCACTACCAGAGTTCAATCGCCGACTTTGCTAGTTCTCCGAAAGAGACAAACCTAAGGAAGCGCAATCAGCTGGTCGATGCCGCACTCCGGACCTTGGCCTCCATCGAAGCAGCAGGCTTCAATGCTGCGATCCTCTCCCGACGAAGCAATCGAGCGCGACGAGCAGAAGTGGTCACGTCAGACACTACCGTCACTGTGTCCAACCTAGACCTAGAAGGCCCCGCATACAAAGGCTACTGCCTCGTATGCTGCGGCGAAGACGAAGTCATGTCAATATGCCTCAAGGAGCTCGACGCCGAACACAGGGACGACAACACCACCGATTTCGCTCTCAACTTCCCGCTCGCTGCCGGCGTCTCGGCCAAGAATGCGAACATGGTATCCAGTCAGAACGTGTGCTTTCAGTGTGCGCTTCTGAGCCCTGAAGGCTTGTCCATCTACAAGGAGCCGCTGAAGGCAGTCATCCCGACTGTGCGATACGATGGACCGAACAAAAAGTACATAAATGATCAGTTGTGCCTTGCGCTCACGGCTGGACTGGTGACGGGCGCCGCGGGCATTGCGCAGCTGTTCATGGCCATCCTCGATCGGGTTCTTAGCACCAAGTCCTGGGCCGGAGCGGGTCTTGACCAGACGCAAATTTCAGCGGACGAGCTCCGAGAAGCAGTTCAGAGACAACATACTTTTAGGTGGATGCTCGGTCAGTTGGTGGAGAACACCAGGACGAGGGAAACGTTCAACGAGGTTGGCGATTGGGTCAAGTTTCCACAGGCATTGGCCTGGGCTGCGAACGATTTTGAGGCGAACAGCCTGGCTAGTTTCGCGGTCACGTACCCTGCCGCCGGCTTTGGGACGCTCTTGTCTCTTGGGAGGAACACGGGGGCCTTCGACGTGCAGACGATGCGCCGGCTGAAGATCGCTAAGGCGGTGTATTCGGTCGCGGCCAAGTATCTCGCCGACATGCAGAAGGCCATTCAGAATGCGTACGTAACTTGCATACTAACAAACCGGATGAAATGTACTAACCTGGGCTCTAGGGATCACTCCGGCCTGTGGAAGCAAAAGTACCTCGAGACGATCTACCACGAGTTCAACGCCCCGCTTATTCCGCGCGACCTGGGCCCGGAGTCCTTCATCACGGACGTAGCCACCTTCGAGACGCGGCTCCAAGGCCGAGCATCCAGTAGCGAAGTCGAGCCTGCAGCCGTGGACACAGCGCTGCAAGCCCTGTCGATAAACAACACCGACACCAGTGCTAGCGCAGGAGACGCCACTTCCAACGAAGACAAGCAAATCATCATGCACAAGACGCAAGCCATCCTCTTCTGGCTCATCTACCAACAGCGCTCCCACTGCACAGCCCAAACCTTCTTCTCCACCCTGACCCAAACCCAGCACCTCGCCCCCGCCGTCCTCAACGCTCACCTCACCGTCCCCTCCCCCGAACTCCGCTCCCTCCTCCTTTCCATCTTCGCAGAAGCCGATGCCCACCCCATCGACGCAGAGGCCGCCACTCTGCACACAGCCCCCGTTCCCTTCGCGTCCCCCTTCGGCGCCTCGGTGCTGCGCTGCGGTATCGCGGCGTGCGGCGCGCCATTCTGCAACGTCGAAGCTTTGGATGCGGAAGCCTTGGACATGCGTACGTTGGATGGGATCCGGCAGGCGCGCGCCCACCACCTCGTCCACGTCTTCGGCATGCAAGGTCGTTTTGAGCATTCTGCCACCGGGCTCCCTGAGCGCACTGCGACCGGCGACCCGCCTACTTCCATCCACGTTAGTCTGCACGCGTGCATCGTGCGCGCGTGGGTGGAGCAAAGCCCGGAGAAGCGACGGGCTGTCGTCAAGCATGCGGATCAGCGTGGGGCTTTTGCTGCAGAAGTGAGGAAGCGGGTTTGCGAGCTTGGGCGCGGGAATGTGCATCGGAGTGGGATTGAGGGGAATGTGCTGGGCGTTCTGCCGAGTTTCTTCGAGGTGCTCCGGCTGGCGTTGAGAATGGAGGGGAGGGGAAACGACGACGACGACGATGATGTGGCAGTGTATGAGCACGATTTTGAGAGGAATGGGGTGGGGGCTAAGGTGGCGTTTGAACTGGCTGCGAAGGAGTTATGAGGAAGGCGTTTTCGGGAAAGGGAGTTTGTGGCCCGACACTTGATTCCGAGTTTTGCAATCTTGCTCTCGTGCTTCAGTGGCCATCGCATACCCATCAAGGCTCATCCGAGGACCCCCCTACAAGCCTGCTTACAAGCATGACCCGTAAGATCAAACTTTTACACCGAAGGGAACGATTTTGTGCATACCAATACTTCATTCATCATCTCTGCGCACCTATGTATACAACGATCGACCTTACCGCCACAGTAGCGGGGACGGGGGGAAATTCGATCGTGAACTCTATTAGGATGCCAAAATGCTCGCCTCGCTCTCGGCAAGGTCATTGCCCTACGTTGGATACGGCTTCTTTACCCACTCCCTCTTCGCACTCAGTCTTCCCATTCAGGATTCTGCGACTCTGTTAGGACGATGTTTGGCTGCTGGATGGTGGATGACTTACCTTTCTCAGAATTACCACTCCCTCTAGCACATTACTCAAGCTCAGATACTGCTCATCTTCCAGCTCCGCCCGCTCACCATGCGATAGCAGCACGGGCGTGCTCTGTGTCTGCCACCCAGTGATCGTCTTCGGTCGACCTGCCTGTCCTACAATGTCCACTGCTTGGCCAACACGTACATTTACGGTAAGCGGCTTAAGATCCTCGTCAAGCGTGATCAGGAAGCGCGGCGAGATAGCAGTAGCCATAAAGTAGAGCAGGTAATGCGAGTCGCCAACAATGAACTGCTTGGCGTCGATCATCGAGACGAGGACGGTGAGAAGGCCTGCTGCGGCGACCCGTGAGAGAACTTGGCGGTCGGTGTGGAACGGATTTGCTGAGAGGGTGCCCTTGCCCATGTGAAGAAGACCCTGTGCGATGCGCACCATGAAGAGCGCGTTGGGATCGCGGTGGTAGTAGCTCGCCAGTTGTCGGAGCAGCTGTGCCAGACGGGCGTTGTTCGTACCGGCGCCGAGAAGACCCATGGCAAAGATGGCATTGACAGCAACATCGTTGTCATTGTCGTGCGAATACCGGGAAAGTGTGTCGTAGACCTTCATCTGTGGGTTGCTGGGGCTGATGAGCGCCAATGCTAGCGGCACGGCTTTCCGGATGTTGGCCTCGCCGTAGTGCATCAGGTGGCCTAGGGTTCGCAGGATCATGTCCTGACCGACCTCCTCGCCCATGGCGACTAATGAGAGGCCAATGACAGCGTATGACTGGAGCAATTCGTCACCCTTCTTCTCCTCGCTATCCTCCTCGATATGCTCGTTGCAGATGTGGAGGAGCTGCTGGATCTTCAGCACGTTGCCGGTACCTGCCCAAGCGCACACCTCGGCGAGCACTGCAGTGGGCTTCGACATGGGGTGGTCAAGGGTCTTGAGAATCTCCAGGGGAACCTCAACCTCCTCCTGCTGGCCGAAGAAGAGTAGCGCAAGACCTAAAGCCATGAAGCGGGTCCACTTGTCCTTGAGCTGCTTAGACCGGTCCTCGTCCAGAAGGGTGTTCATAAGCGCATCGGTAACTTCACCGTGGGCCGAACCCACGAAGATCAAGCCGAGCGATAGGGCGGCCATGGCGGAGAGCTGCATGTCAAGGCTCGTGTCGGTGACGATGGGCAGAAGAGTCTCTAGAAGTTCCTCCTTGTTCGACCCGGCATACGCGAGACCGAGACCCATGATCGAGCCCATGCGAATGTTGATGTTCTTGTGCGAGAGGTTGTCCTCATCGCCAAGCAGAGCCATAGCAGGGTCGGACTCCATGCGTACGCCCGAGTTGAAGATACCGGTCGCAAGCATAGCACCAGCCTTGATCATGTCATCGTCGACGTTGGTGTAAGGATCAATCTTGTCAAGACCCATCTCGGCGTCCCAAAGCATGAGCATACCAAGCGAAGCGGATGTGGACAGCATACCCTCGTCTTTCGTCTTCCACACCCAGCTGCTCTTGCTGTCGGAGTTTAGCATCAGCTTGTCGTTTCCGAAACCAGCGTTTACGAAACCGTTGACGAAAGCGGATGCGAGATTGTGCCTTGCGGAGTCGGTATTGGTCAGGCCAGCCGTCCTGCTACTCTCCAAGTGCGTCTTGTAGATGTCATCGGGTGTCTTCGGATCGAGGATGTTGAGTTCCTTGCCCAGAGCTTTGTAGTAATCTGACAACCGGGTGTTGCTCAAGCACTCCTGCAGCTCCGAGTCCTCGTCTTCGGAGACATCGAACCATATCCGCTGTCGGGCGATGAGGAATGCCATTTGTCTCCGGATCGCCTTGTCCTTTGTGGAATTGAACGTCTCCTCTATCAAGTCCCGATTGTTCAACCGTATGGCCAAGACGATCGCCTGAGTATATTGGTTGTATTTGCGATAAATTTGGTAGGCGGTTGTGAGGAATTTGTCGTTGTCGGGGAAGGTGAGTAGCGGCACGGTGCTGACCATGTACAGGCATACCCTCGCATACGAGTTCTCGTCCAGATGCTTCTCGATCTGGTCGATCATCTCCAGCTCGGAGAGAATGTCCACTGCGTCACCCTCCGCATTGTGCTTGAGGAAGAAGGGCACGAGCGAGAGTGCGAGGTCGGTAATGTCGTCGGTCGACTCGTCATCATTCATGCGCTTCTGGAACTCGCGTCCTATCTCGAGAGCCAGATGGCGCATGTACTCGTGTCCCCACGAGCCGAGATCTGTAGAGGGCGCTTGCAGGCGGTACTTTAAGCAGTCGAGGCGGTCTTCGTCCGAGTACGTCATGCCGAGGACTGACAGCATGTCGGCGAAGGATTTCTGCCACATTTAGCATCCATTCCCATTGTGTGCCACCGTATTTGCATACCTTGTTGTCTCCGGCCGGCCACGACGCGTACGCCTTCTCCAGGCTCTCGTAATGTGGGCGTAGGAACTTGAGGGGCTTCGGCACCGCCGTCATCGAACTCGTCGCAGTCTTGATGAACTCCTTGATCTTCTCGAGCGCGGGATGATATAGATCTGTATCGGGTCCCTAGATGGCAGCTTCGGTCAGACATGGGGCAGGTACACAAGGTGTATCCAAGAGAGGCTACCCACCAATATCCGCTCGACGAGCATGTCTAGGTCGCTCTTGAGCTGCTGGTCCTCCTCGCTGAGCTCCTCTGCACGCCTGTGTCAGCACATGTTTCGCACGCCATGCCGTACAAGCAGTCCGCCATGGAAGCACACACCGGCTGCGGGCGCGCCCTTCTTATCATCTATGGGCTTGCCATCCTTGTCCTTCTTGACCTCCTTCTTCTCGGCATCCCCGTTCACCGCCTTTCCTTTGCCTTTGTCGGCGGCTGTGGGCTTCTTCTCGTCGTCCTTCGCCATGTTGATTACGAATTGTAGCTAGGCGGGCGGCGAAGAGTGTGTCCGCAAATCGACGCGGGAGCGGGGCCGGTCAGGAAGGTGCAAGAGCGTAGCGGAGGGTGAAAGGGTATCCTGGGCGCGGTTGGGGAGTGCGGGGGGCTGTGGTAGAGCTGCGAGGGTGATATGGGCGGACTGTTGATGCTGAGGTTGCGAGCTCTGTTCGCAGACGCGGACCCGCCAAGGCCTTAGTGCGGCGATCCAAAGCGGCGAGCTCAGACTTCGAGAAACGTCCAAAACTATTTCGACACCGCAACCACCCCTGCACAAACACCCATCAACGCCCCGAATAGCTCCACGATACCGCCAAAATGAAGCTGAACGTAAAGAACATCCGCTATCTGGGTTCGGATGACTGGCGTGTCCTGACTGCGGTATGCGCTTCCCCGTTTCGTCGTCGCGGTGGGGGACTAACGCTGATGGAGAACCCCGCAGACAGAAATGGGCAGTCGCAACCATGAAGTGGTGCCCACGCCCTTGATATCCCAGCTGGCCGCCCTCCGCTCCGGCGGCGTGCACAAATGCATATCCAACATCGCAAAGATCGGACTCATCGCGAAGGTGAAGAATGCAAAGTACGACGGTTACCGCCTCACGTATGGCGGCCTGGACTATCTCGCCCTCCACACCCACACGAAGACGTCCACGGTATACTCGGTTGGCAACCAGATTGGTGTGGGGAAAGAGTCGGATATCCTCGTCTGCGCATCCGAGACGGGACGGCAGCAGGTCTTGAAGATCCATCGCCTGGGCCGCATATCGTTTCGCACGGTGAAGGCCAACCGAGATTACCTGCGCAACCGCTCCTCCGCATCGTGGATGTACATGTCGCGGCTAGCAGCGTTGAAAGAGTTCGAGTTCATGAAGGCGCTCCGCCGCGAGGGATTCCCTGTGCCAGAGCCGCTCGGTCAGAACCGACACACCGTTATCATGAGCCTCATCAATGCCTTTCCCATGCGCCAAATATCAGCTGTCGGCGACCCAGCCTCACTCTATGCAGAATTGCTATCACTCATTGTCCGGCTAGCCCAACACGGCCTGATACACGGCGACTTCAACGAGTTCAACATCCTGATCGAGGAGAAGGACGAGGCCGACGGGAAAGTGACTTTGATCCCCACAATCATCGACTTTCCGCAAATGGTATCCATTTCGCATCCCAACGCTGAGTACTACTTCGACCGAGACGTAGACTGTATCAAGCGCTTCTTCTCCCGCCGCTTCGGCTTCACGAGTGACGAGCCCGGCCCCTTCCTGAAAGAATCGACGAAGAAGCTTATCAAGAGGCTAGATGTGGAGGTGGAGGCGAGCGGGTTCAGCAAGAAGATGGCCAAGGAACTCGATGCGTACATGAAGGAGCACGGCATTGATGGCGATGCCGGAGATATCGAGCGGGAGGACGATGACGAGGACGATGACGAGGGCCAGATCAGCGAACAAGAAGCTGAGCCTGTCCAGGATTTAGAACCTGCCGACGAGAATCCCGCGTTGCAAGAAGAAGGTGAAAAGGTGCTCACACCGGCAGCCCTCGCTTCACAGATGACGATTCTCAACATCCGAGACACAGATCCGCTGCCCGACCTTAGCGATATCAAGCCTAATCCCGCACCAGCAATGTCGACGAAAGCCGCCAAAGCAAAAGCCGGATGGGCAATATAGATTCTGCCTACCTTCCCACCTCGAATCTTCTTCAGCGATACCCAAATATTTCGAGTGCGCGAACGCTCGTCAAAAATGGAAATCTTCAGACCGGGAGGGTCTTCATTAAACAAAGTATTCTACATGAGCTGAGCGTTGATATGCTACAGTGTGTGCTCGCCAGAACGATGCTAGCAGAGAGTCAGCAAGCCGTGTACAACTTTCTCATCCGTTACAAGCTCCGCCATCCTGCAGCCCACAGCATCCGTCTCCGAACTACCCCTCAAACAACCCATGGAATCTTTCCTTCAACCCCTTCTTCACCTTTTCCTTTTGCCGCTTTGTATCATGGATCCGACGACCATGCTCCTGTTCCCACACACGAAAGAGACGTGCTCTCAGTCCTTGTTTCGCTTCTTTCTTCCTATATCCTTCATACCACTTCCGCGCCGCCTCCTGCGAGCCAACCGGTACACTCCCTATCTCCCCTCCATCCTCAGACTGCGCGATAGATCCGCAGCCATGTACTCGCTCGCTCGCACCATCGTTCTTCCTGCTCAAGTCGAGATACCGCACCTATGAATCCGGGCTCGGTCAGTAGGCCTCGCGTTGGCGGGTACGGCTTACCTGCCACCCCCACTCCCGAAAGTCGTGCGCGAGAGTGAGGTCGAGGGTGCTTGTTGAAGAGAGGGCTGCGAGGGGACCGATGTCGGTGCCGAGGGGGGCGAAGGGGTGGAGCGTTGGGGGAAGCCAGTCGTGCGTTGGGGGGATGTGGATGAGGTAGGGCATGTTGGTGGCGAGGGGGTGGGTGTGTAGTAAAGGGCGAGGTAAGATGGTTTGAGAGAATGTCTGTGGGGGAGATGCTGTGAGAGTGAGAGTGTAGTGGTCTTTTTAGTGGTCTTTTTAGTGGTCTTTGAGTCATCTTCATCTTATGCTACTGCTACCACCTACGATACACCGGTTGTGCTTGATTGGCCGAGTATCCCAGACGATTATAAATGGGACTGGAATGCCGCGATGGGATTCACCCTGGGCTGGCACGCTGGTAAGATCCAGGGGGCGCAGAGGAAGCATTCCGACTTGGGGATAGTGGGCAGGGGAGGGCGGTGGAGGTGGGCGGTGGGCGAATCGAGCGTATTGAAGTTACAGGCAGCTTTTCAAAGCTGCCTCATTTCATGCTGCCTCTACTTGATCTCGATGTTGGGGATGGTAGTGAAAGCAATGCTCCCTGGGGTAGAGGATGCATGCTTAGCGCGAAGCAATACATCGTTAGCGCAAAGCAATACATACTTAGCGCAAAGCAATACATATCAGAATCCCTTATCAACAAAATAGGAACACCTATTGGCACAGAGATCAGGTGCGGCGATGCGATGATGTTGGAAAAGCGGTTTGCGTCTTATACCCGGGTTGCTGGTTTACTGGGTGCTGATTTGCTTGTTCGTTTGTGTTTGACGAAGAGGGCAACTCCGTTGATACCGGCGTGGAATGCCGATGACGGCTCACGCGAGGAACTCCAATCCCAACGCCGTTCAATGCCGTTGAGTGCCCTAGGTGCGGAATGGTCTCGGGACTATTAAATGTGTTGCGTGACGAGTGCCGTTAAATGCGATGGATAAACGATGGTCAGTAATCAAGCTGGACCCAAAATTTTGCAGGTTACGAGGATGATGGAATGGCGGCCTGCACTTCGTACGTTTCGGTCATTTCGACTCCTGGAAGATTATCGATATGGAATCTCGAATGCCGCAATCCCACATGCATTTTCAATCCGTTCTCATTCCGTAAGCAGCAACCTCGACGCATTTCTCCGCCCTCCTTTCCTCGAGCTTAGTTCTGTCTTTATTACTCTCGTACGCCTCACCGTCCTACGACGAAGAAATAAAGTCACGGGGGAAGGGGGTTGGACGGACAGAGAAGTCTTGCGCTGCGACGTTGACGCTAACGCTGGTTGCGAGGAGGAGGATGGATAGAGATGCATTTCGGAATCAAAGTATTTCTAAAAAGTTGAGAAGTAGAAAAGTATTGGTTGGTGGCTAGGAGGTCGCAGTGTAAAAGGAGTGTGGTGGGCCTTCCCTCTAGCTGAACATCTGGGTGGTATTTATACGTGCCCAGCTGCTTCTTCGTGCAGACTTCGAGGCTACGCAAGCCGTGTTCGATGACCGCTTTGCGGGAGAGCTGTTTCCTAGACTGTGAAATGGTGGGTGTCGGTGAGATCCATTATAGAATGTTGTAAACCATACGTTTGAGCAGATCCGTTTTCGTCTGGTCGTGTGCGCATGAATTGCGGTCAATCAAGCAGGAGTTCGTTGACAAGTTGGATTCGAGGAATTCTGACGGCGTCGCAGTTGTATTGTTGCAAGTGGTACCGCTATTCGTGAATGCTCTTCCAGCCGTATCCTATCCCTATGCACAGACATCTGAACAGACTCGTAGATGGGGCACACGCGCAAAACGCATCCACACACTTCTTCTCCTTCTTCTTCTTCTTCCTCCGTTAATCGCACATCAACGCTCTACCATGATCCCGGAAGCGTCGATCAAACAAGCTTTCGCACAACACCAAGCTCCGTACGGACCGAGTCCAGCCCGCCGTTTCTTACAGCGTAGGTACAGGACGGGAATAGCCGCGTAGAGCCAGCCGTGAGCAGCGTCGATGTCGATCCCGGCTTCCAACAGGATCGATCATGCGTGTAAAGGATTCGCGGGGTGTGGGGTGCGTTGTGGGCGGCTTGTGTGGGGAATGAGGGGTGGGAGTTGACGGAGGATGGAGGAAGGTAGACGGAAATAAGTGGGCTTGGGTGCTGCGTGGAGAGGGAGTGTTTCGGGCGGAGGTGGGGGTGAGGATGCTAGTGCTGGATATGGCACGAGGAAAGGTGGGGGGAGGGAGAAATAGGATGTGAGCTTGGGACAAGAGGTGGGTTTGGGGCAGTGGTGTGTTGCATGGGCGAGCTGGAGCCTTGGATAGATCGGTGGACGGGTTGTGGGAGCAGGGAGGGGATGGCTGGGGGCCGTTTCGATGCTTGAGTGAAGTGTGGAAAGGGATGCTTCGTGGAATTGTCCTACTCGTGTTGAATGTTTGACCAGCGAGCGACTCATCAAGCTGTGGTTCTTCCTGTGAATTTTGGGAGGGAACTTTCCCTAGTCCTGGAAGCTGTGTCCACCTTGAAGAGTGCAGTCATGCTTGGAGGGTCTCTTCCTGCCACTGAATGCTGCATGAAAATGAAGCTCTGAAGTGCGCACTGCTGCGCTGTCTACATTTCAATAGTCGGTATTGAACACCATAGTGCCTATGTGGTATAACAGCGCTCAAGGTCACCCGAAGACAAAACTCCCTCAACCCTGAGATACAAAAACTAGCAAGGAAGCATGCCGTATCTACTATACCCACCAGACACCATCGCAGACGCCAATCTCTCCATCTACGCGATAGCTCTACCCGACCGCGTCGATAGAGTCGTCATGGGAGACGCACATGACTGGGGCTGGAGGGTGATTGAGTACAGCTGGCTTGACCCAGAATGGAGGAGGGCGATGGAAAACTTTTATGCAAGGGAGAGAAGTTTTGATGGGCGAATGCCTTCGCTGTGGGAGATTTGGAATGAGGGCAGAGAGATGGCTGGGGATGGGGTGCAAAGGGGGAGACAGAGGAGGAGTTGGGGCTTCGCGGGACGGTGGTGGATTAGGAGAGATGGGGTAGCGAATAGGCAGAGGTTGGGTAGGAGCGCGTCGAGAGGGAGGGCGGCGGTCCGAACTATGCTGCGGATGGCTAGCCATAACGGCGTTGACCAGCGCGCGAGAGGCATTGAACCTCGCCCTGGAGATGCAGACAGTAGTGTACAGCGGGATGCACGGGGGATCTGGGTGACGCAGTCAATTGAGATATCTCGCGAGGAGGGTTCACCCCTGGTTGAAAACGTTAGAGAGGGAACCTGGCCTTTTGCTGAGCCTCCGAGGAATTGGGAACCGACTCCTCTGATACTTGACCCGGCACTGCAAACAGAGCTTAGGGGCTATGATAGCCAAAGGCGCGTGAGGGCAATAGGACAAGGTTGCCCTTTGGAGGAGCTGGAGCTGTTGGAGCTGGTAGGCGTGAGTCTAGAAAGACTTGACGATGTGCGGAGGCTGCGAAGGTTGAGGAGAGGTTGCAAATTGGAGGAAATAAACCGCACACCGTTTGAGCTTGAGCGTGATGATGGTGTGAGGGAGTCGAGCAGCATTAGGAGAGGAAGCACGGCTGAGGAGATAGCGGTAGCCGACACATTGTTGGAGCTTGCGCATGTGGACGATGCGAGCGATACGACGAGCATCAGCACAGATAACTTGGGCATGTTCACACAAGATGTAGAGGTGAACGAGTAGGTAAACCAGCGTGGTATTGCACAGGGGTTGCAGAGAATTGGACGGGGGTTCACGTGGGAGAAGCACGCTAGGATCTTGAGGGAGCTTGAGGACCCCAGTCGTCACGAAGGATAGTAGAACATTAGGATAGAGCTCATGTACAGAGGGTATACCCAACCAATAGCTCCAAATACTGCTGCCTGCAACACGACAGTGAAGCTGTTGAGAGGAAGCCCGAACGCGTGTTCTAGCTCGCCAGCTGGGCCAATCACAGGCGCCGTCCCCTATGACGTCCCAGCAAGCGCACCCGAGCGCTTGGCTGTTACGCCAGCTCTCGCAAGCTTGCGACCTCCGAACGTCGCGCAACACCACCACCATCCATCCGCGACACAGTGTCATTTCCGCCCTGCCATTGCGCCTCAGCCTCCCCTCCGTCTCCTCCGATACTACGTCAAGCTGCGGTTCCCACATCTCTCCGACACGTCCGCCAGCATGGACTTCTCAGACATCTTGTGAGTGCGCCCACGGAAGCTGCTAGGCTGCGGCATTGCGCACGGGGGGTCTTGCAGGCTTGGTGAATAAAGCTAACATCTCTGTAGTCGTATGGTGAACTTCGCCGTGGCCGTGTTCATGGTGCTCGGCGGCGTCACCAAGTTTATTGGCTTCGACGGCTTGTGAGTTTGCCCGGCGTGTTCATCTTTCCATCCTCGCTACATCGGAATCGAGCTCTGCAGCCGCGTAATACCTGTCCCTGCGACTGCATCCGGCATGTAGAGGGCGACATGCGGAATACCGTGGTGGTTCATGATGCCTGGGTTGCTATTGGTGTTGGCAGGATAACTGTGGCCGCGGGCGGGCTGCTGCGAATCGCGCGGCCAGATCATCAAGTGGTGAATAGCACTGACCTCGCTCTACAGCTCTTCAATCATCCTTGGCGCATATTTGGTCATCTTCGGTGTTGGTATGTTCTCTCAAGGACTTTCAGATGGAAGGATTCGGCTAATTTAGGACACAGCTACTGCGCTTCTTGGTACGTCCTGGCTGATCCCGTCTTGCGAACTATTCTCGGATCGCCGAAATGCCATCTCGAATACTACCTACTGCATACTTTTTTGATGGTGGATGGAACTCGTTGAGGACCACAGAGCGAAAAGGCTGCGTCCGCGGATTGCGGTTTGAGAGCGTGGAGCATGGCTAACAGTCAGCAGAGATCCAGATCCCGCCTCAAGTAGCCCGATATGCTTCGTTCATGTTCTCTTTCCTAGGCCGTGGCATCTGTAAGCTGACACCCCTAGGGGTAGTCTTCTCTCTAACCGCGTCCAGTCTACATCTTTATCGGTTCCGTGGCGGTCGGTGAACACTGGTGGCGAATTCTGCCCGGTTCGATTGTAGGCGTTGTCGGTGTCGGTTACGTTGTACTCGAGTACATTCCGTCGATTGAACCTCCTGCGAATATGCGGTACGCTCTACCTTCACCATTCCATCTGATCTCAGGCGGGATTCTAACGAATTCAATAGCGACGCCGACGCCGGCTGGGGTGCTGAACAGGTCTAATTGCCCCACCCTAAGCAATTCGAGGATGCCGGTCGACGATTCCTCGTGCGGATCAGTTCGCTTCAAATCGGTTGTGCTGTACAATCACGCGCAGATTCATGCTGTCCACGCACGCATCTCTGTAGGAGGGAAGGGCAAGAGGTCATTTTGGCTGGTTTCTTTTTGGCGCAAGTGTGTTGATACACCTCGGCTTTGCCAAGGGTTCATTGACATCGGGAAAAGAGTGGGGAAATTTGTCTTGACTAGCTGGAGAGGTGGTCGGGATTGCTATATTCGTTTATACAAGTAAGATATGTTTAGATGACTCAGGTCACGGAAGCTCGTACCTGAGGCATTCACCACGAGCAAGACACTGAACCCTGCCATCGACCCCATCTCCACTTCTAGCGCCGCCAACCCTCAGTGGCCTAACCGCCCTCGCGCTTAGTAGTTCTGTAGCCACGCGATGGCTCCGGACTACAATTAGGACTGTCTTGATTGGCCGGTGGCAGTGTTTGACCTCCCGGGATCGACGTTTTGCCCATTACCAATCCGCCGAGGGTGAAGCGGTGCGAAACACGAGGGTGACTGCAGCCATGCGCGAGGTGTTTGACTGGACGGAGGCAAGCAAGCGTCTTGCTTTTTCTTCTTGCCACAGTAGTTCATCCCGAACAGATGGATCGCGTCTTGTCTGCAGAAGCCACAGCCGTGCAGTTATCCTAGACTTCGGGCCATGGACCAAAAGTTAAATATTTTCGAAGATACCGTCAGTTGGTGTTCTGAAGGCGTGTCAATGAAGTTGACGAGATGGCGGCGTGCGCTAGCTATTGTGCTTACATTACGCGCGAGCTGATTGGCCGACCCTGAATGAGAAAGTGCGACACCCGCGACTGCCTGTTACGCATCACCGTATGCTTTCCAACTTTCCACGCCCATAAGGAGCCGGCGGATGACGGACAACCACCTCCGAACCAGGATCCAGTCTCCCGATAGAATCGGACCCCCATAAAGACGCCCACCCGCCCCGCAAGCGCAATTCCAAGCCCACCGTTCACCGGCATCAATCCACCGCCCACCGCAAATCACCCCAGGCTGCCGCCACCCACGTATCTGGACCTGGACTGAAAGAAGCAAAACCACCGGCTCTCAAGTCCCGCGTACCGCGTGCAACTGGACGATCCACGTTCTGTGGAAGGCCCGATTACTGCTGTCCCCAGGCACTGCTGGATCGCAACACCAGCGCGGCTCGTACCTGCGTCTTCAGCGCTGCCCACCGGCGGGACCGTCGTGGGGAACCATGCCGCACTCCTCAGGCAGTGGAGGCACGTCGCTGGCGCCCACACCAACTCATCCGCATCACCTGTCCAGGGAACCAAGCAGGGAAGACGTAGAGATGGCCGAGCAACTCAGTCAGCTGAATCAGTCTCACGACTCCCAAGCTACGCGGATCACATCACCTTCACGGCACCAGAACCCCGCCACCCCGCCTGCGGCGGAAAGTTCCGAGATATATCACTCTCTGGAGGACGCGGTGCCTCTCCGCAAAAGCGAACAGCCTGAGACAGCACCGAACCCGGCCACACCTGCCTCTCTTCCGCCCCCGAGTATCGCTGGAGGAAATGCACCAATGACCGGCCAGACTTGTCAGTATGTCGTCGACCTTCCTTTAGAGTTTCTCGCCTTCGGGCGCTCTTCATGGAATCCAGGAATGCTAACCATCCTGCAGCAACTGCGGGACCACAAGAACACCGCTATGGCGTCGATCCCCCACTGGGGAGACCATCTGCAATGCATGCGGCCTGTATCTGAAGGCGCGAAACCAGTCTCGTCCAGCTAACATGAAGCGCAACACCTCAACACAGCCCGCTGCGTCCGTACAGCAGAGCCCAGCACCAGGTCAATGTCACGACAGAAGTAACTCGCCCGGCAATGCCACCACCTCTCCTCGCGTCGCAACGTACGTCACCGCCGACCAAGGAGCCGCCGGAACTTGTCCTGGTGGAGGTAGATGCAACGGCATGGGTGGCCAGCAGGGCTGCAACGGATGTCCAGCATTTAACAACCGTGTCTCCAAGACGGCTCAGTTTGCTCTCGCTCAAACAAATGCGGGAACTTCTTCGGATGCTACCATGGGTGAGGCACCGACCGCATCCACATCAACGAGCGTCATCCCGGCCTGTCAAAACTGCAGAACTACAGTCACACCCCTCTGGAGAAGGGATGAAGCCGGACACACCATCTGTAACGCATGCGGTAAGTATCGCAGGCATACGGTGGGTAACCACTCTGACAATCGCCAGGTCTTTACTACAAGCTCCACGGCACACACCGGCCCGTCGAAATGAAGAAGCAAGAGATCAAACGTCGCAAGCGCATAGTGCCCGCCGACCCCAGCAACAGCACACAGGCTCCATCCTCAGTCGCCAGCTACTCCCCGCAGATGCGCGAAACCGAGACCCCGGTCTTCGAGCACTCTGTATCCCCGGACCCGTCCACAGCTATCGATTCGAGCGAAAACTACCCGCCAGCACCCAGGATCCCCGTCGCCGTCGACTTCACAAACTACCGCAGCACCACAGCCCATCTAGGAGAACCCCCGACACCCGTGACGACATACCCCAGCGTGCCGTCCCCCAGGAAACGCAGCCGCAGCGCGACCGAAGACCCAGAGGCGCCACAATCCGGAACCGCGCATCCCATGCCCCATCGACCGAACGCGATATCCTCGATCCTCAACCCCGCCGGCACCCAAGACGCTAACATCGATCCATCGCTCGCAAATCTGTCCGCCCGACAGAGCACGGGCCCATCGCCGAATACGCGCGAAGATAAACTTGCCAGAAAAGAGAGACTACGGCGTGAAGCAGAAGCAATGAGAGAAGAGCTGTTAAGAAGGGAGAGGGAACTGCAAGAGCTAGATGATGACTAATACACTGTATCTGGGGCGGTCCAACACCTGCATGATTACAACAGCACGGAAAGCACGCAAGACGCGCGAAGAGGGGAGGCGTAGGAGTAGGCGGAACATTTGTGCAAGTGGGAAAATGTTTTGACTTGTCATAATGCTTTGGTGTATTTGGGCACGACATCGTACGAATTTACGACTGGGATAGACCTAGGCGCTTGGAGGACAACTTTGCGATCAGGATAGGATACTACGTTTCTCAGACTTTGGTCTTATTTCATTTCTATTCGGTTGGAGCTCTTGTGTAGCGTGGCGTTTTGGCCGGCGGCGTTTGGTTTGGGATGATACGGCCAGACTACCAAAAAGTAACATCGCGTAACGATCGGTGCGCCGGCGTCGTCTATACTGCTCATCCAACTGTGCTTAACGCACATTAACCGACCGGAAAATTAAAGTCTTCTCTTGATCTCAGTTACACTTCCGCTCTCCTTTGTTTCCCTTCATTCTCCATAAGCAGGCGGCTCATCCCACTCCCCCCTCTCATACCTCGGCAACGTCTCCACACTCTCCCTCGCACTCCTCCTCCCCCTCCGCCTATGCCCATGCCCATGCCTATGCACCCCCACGCCTCTCACACCCTCCGTAAAATTCTCCGGTCCAATCCCAAGCACATCGCCCAAGCCCCCAAAGTCCCCAGGGCTCCCCTCCGCCCGCATGCCCAGCACATCCCCAAAATCCCACGCTCCATCCCGCTCCTCTACATCTGCCCACAAACGCCTCTCCCTCCCGTCCAACACCAACACCCTCTCCCTACCAGTCCTCAAACCCAGCCCCAGCCGCCTCACCATCCAGCCCCTCACGCCCGCAACAACACCACGCAGATCCTCAAGCTCTTCCACTTCACACCCCTCCGCGCGCAGCATCTCCGCCGCGTCGCGGTCGCGCATGAGATAGGGCTGCAGTGCGGAGGAGGAGGAGGAGGAGGAGGAGGAGGAGGAGGAGGAAGTGGGGGGGTAGATGAGGTACATCATATCTTCGTCCGAAGGTCGTCCACTTGAGTATCGATGGCGGTCGGTATCCCGCATGTACGTACACAGTTGGTAGGTAGTTTGCAAAGGAAAAGTGCGGACGTATGTGTATGTGTGTATATATATGCCTTCTAGCCGTCTTCCAGTCTAAGAGGATCGTTGAGATGGAAAGGTGGAGTGGATTCTGGAAAGCTAGGTATGCAAATGAAAGAGTGAAAGTAGCAGGACCCATGTCATGACATGGCATGTAAAACAGCATGCCACCAACCCATCATCGTTACTCACCATCGCACTCCGTCATCAGCGCGTGGTGCCGGTGCTAGATCCACTTCCCCATGCGCCGTTTGCGCCGCCGCATCATGCACAGGCAAGACACACCATCATGCGCCACATCAAAAGCGAATAGCCGCAATCATGCGAACAAAAGAGTGGAATGTTGGTCTGTCGTCGCTTGTCATGCTGCGAGGAGCCCACGTCATATGGCTGCATCGCGTGACCCACATGACCGCTCGCAGCTGTACCGCCACACCACCAAAATCGATGACAGCGCTGAACCGAGCCCCTACTCACTGGATCAGCACGTCGAAATACAGGCCGTTCTTATTAATCGCAGAAACGTCACGTTAACGTGCCATGGCAATGCACAAGCAAGCCCACGAAAACACTTGAACTGGCACGCGAGGTAACCCAGGACTTATATCATACTCGAAGTGTAGAAACTATGAAAAGATCCTCCCATGGTACTTTTGCCCGTAGCAGCTCGCTGAAACCTATCCTTCATCGATGAAAGCTGTACTGCACTATCCACCGAGATCCTTTGCGTCTCCGCATCCCTCCCAAATGAAATATATACCGCTAGTATGATGAAAAGGTGTCGGCCAACCACTAGAGCGAGGTAGAAAGAAAGAAGGGTGTTCCCCGTCGGAGCTCAAGTAGACCAACCGGCAGGCGAAGCATTAAAGTGACATCGACAGGAATAGTGGCCTTGGTGGACGAAGAAAGGAATGAAAGGGCCATCGACAGATCGCCATAGGTTGTTGATATAACGGGGCCCGTCGGTCGTATACCATTGTGCTCGATCGATCGCCCAGGTAGAATATCGGTATATGGCTGGCTCCAAAAAGGCTCTCGAGAAGATATGTAGGTCCATGTCCAAGAAACGATCGAGAAAAATATGGAAACATGGATGGATGTCGACAAACGGAGCCGAAAGACTCAAGCGGAAAATTCGACGCGTAATGAGTTATTCCTTACTCATCGCTGCCGGAGCGTCGGGTCGGAGAGGCCTGTTCCTCCTTGACCGGAGTCGCCGGCGTCGTCTTGATGTCGGCGGCGTGCTCGGATCCGCCATCTTCGGCCCGGAGACCATTGGGATGAGCCAACGGTTGCATAACGGGGCGAGACATTCCCAGCGTCGACGGAATCGCAGGCGCCCACGGCTGGCGATAGCGGGCTGAAGGAGGCATGTAGGGATTAGGGTTGCTAAGGATGGTCAGCTCAAGTCATGGCTTACAAATGTCAAGCCAACTCACGTTTGTCCCTGCAAGAACAGCTCGAACTCGTTTGCGTGGTTCTCATCTACCGGAGACATTGCTAGGTAGCGATCGGAGCCAGCACTCGACGCCCGAGCCTGAGCAACGCCGACCTCGTACTCGGCGGCTCGGAAGATGCGGCCAGCGGCAGTCTGCTGCTTGAGCATCTTCTGCTCGTGTGTATCCGAGTAGCGGATCTGGATTAAGTGCTCCTCGCCGCCAGCCTTGGAGACCGGGGTGTTGTTGAAGTTCTTGATGACTTCCTCGCAGACATCGCGCGTCTCGAAGCTGCCAAGGTCAGCAATACCGTCAACATAGGCCGATATGGCAAGAAGTCTTACCGAGCAAACCCAACACCACGACCATTACCCGCGACATCGCGCAAGATCCTGCTAGAGCAGACCTTGTGCGGAGCAAAAATGGCGCCGAGTTCCTGTCCATGGTCAGATATGGGTTCCGGACAAGACCGTCAGAGCGACGTACATGCTCATTCATATTCTTGGGAATGTTCGACACATAGAGATTCGTGTTCTGGTCATCGGCGAACTTCTTGAGCTTGGAGTAGAATGACTCCTGCGAAGATATTAGAGACATCGTAAATGGAAGACCCATGGAAAGGAGAGGGCACTCACCCGAGCGAAGCTGACCTCGTACCCTAGGTAGTGGAAGCCGCGGATGCAGTCCTCAGCGTCCTCGAAGTTGTGGTACTTGATGAAACCGAAACTAGTCGGGAGAGTCAGCAGAGCCCAAGAAGATGGATAAACACCTCTTACCCTTTGCACAGGTTGGACTTCAGGTCGATGATGGACTTGGAGCTCTGAATGTCCCCAAAGCGCTTGCCCCACATGTGAAGCATTTCGTCGGTCGTCTCCGGAAGCAGGCCGCGAATGTAGACGTTGGTCTCGCCCGTCTTGTTCTCCAAGCTACGATCAAGCGGCTTAAGAGGAGAGCTGGGTGCTGGAATAGCTCGCGGGATGGGGGGTTCTTGGTTCAGAAGCGCGAGGATATGCGGGGCCAGCGACGGCATCGACTGCTGCTTCTGAAGAGGATTCATGAGCTGGTACTGGGAGAGCTGAGAAGGCGACGGAGTGGCGCTGTTGGTGTACACACCATTGGGGGAGCGGTCCATGATGGCCGTTGATGTGCCATAGCGGTACATGCCGCCGCTCGTGTACGGAGTGCCAGGAATGTCATTCTCATTGGAGGAGACGGAGTCGCGGCGAGGCGTCATCAGAGTGGGCATGTCGCCTGAAGAGACGCGAGAAGCCCAGCCAGGAGCCATCGGGCTGTTATCCATCATAGCTTGGCCGTACTGGTAGTTGGCCTGGGGGACGAAGGCACCAGCGTGGTTATACATGCCCTGCGAGTGACCCATGGTTGACTGCTGCTGATTCGTGCCAGCCATGACACCGTACATGTTAGGGACCCAGAGGCCTTGGCCTTGGGTGAGGGGAAGGCCACCGTACTCGGGGGAGTTGCCGGACATGACCGAGCCAGCCGACTTGGAGGTTCCGTACGCACCGTGGACGCTCATGGCTGCCATGCTGTTTGTCAGATTCTGCATGCTGTTTTCACCGTGCTGGGGGGACATCGGCAGACCTCGGTGTTGGAGGTATTGCGTTGTGCCATGACCCTGAACAGCCTGGTTGTAGTGGCCCATCATCGCCTGGTTCTTGTAGCCGGGAGCCGAAGTCGGGTAGTTGTTCTGGCGGGGGTTGGAGGCCATTGCTGCGTCCGTGAAGATTCACGAGTGGCAGAAAGAAGACGTTCGACCGGGGAGATGGTCTGCGAGAGCTGAGACCACAGGAGACAGGGAGCGAGGGCTCTGCTGTCGAGAAGCGTGGATGGAACGGAGGCAGTAAATCCTGGAAGAAGCTGGCGAGGAAGTCCGGCGAACGAGACGCAGGCGAATCGATGGAGATGCAGGAGAAAGACGGTGCTCTGCGTCAGAGGTCAGTATAAATATACTCCCCGGGAAGCGAACTCGCCCGTAAGCAAGCTTGGCGAGCGATGAGAGTAGCATAGTGAAGTGGTGAACGTGAATAGAGGAGGAGCGGCTGTAGCAAGACGCTGGGAGCCAAGATGGCGGGTCGTGGAGTGAAAGGACGGAAGGTGCGACGAGGACCAGTGGGGTGAAGACTCACCGAGTCGTAAATGTCAAACGTTTGCAATGTGCGGGACTGGTAGTGACTCCAAAGCTGACGAAGACGTGTCAGTTTCTTGGCCATGGTGCTCAGAGTAGGCCCAGCAGAAGACTGACCTGTGAAAAGCTACAAAGAATGTGGCCACTGAAGCGTACTGGTGAGAAAGAAGTGCGTGGTGTAGGAGAGAGGAGAAACGAGGGGTGGACGAGAAGAAAAGCCTGCCGCAACAGGCCGCTGCCCGGCTCCGCGGCGGGGGAAGGAGCCATCATCGTGGTGGTGAGGAGCGCCGCGGTCTGTATGCAACCCAGCGGCCTGCCTTCCCACACAAGATGCTTGGCCCCACCAGCGATGGGCAGAGCGGAAGGGACTCACCTTCCAAAGGATGCACACCCGAGTAATAGTAAACAGATACGGATACGACAGCAATTGGTGGTGCTGGTGACGATGGTGGGGACTGCGTTTGGCGTTTTCTACTCCGGCTCCTCTCTCTGGCTACACACGACGGTCCTAGGTAATACTGCGGAAGAGCTGCTTCAATATCAATGTCGGTTTGCGTGGGGAAGGAACACTGCGGTGCGTAGACTGCTCGTCCAGCCGGGGTGGGTGAGATGCTGCTTTAATATCACGGGCGCGGGCGTGTGCCTGCACCTCGCTGTGTACATCAGGGATAGGCAATCGAGGACAGCTCCAATGTGGAGACGGTGCGAGGCCACATCAGTCGTGCACTCTGCCCGCACATGCATCCGCCCTCAGCGCCAAACCGTTCTCAGACGGGTTCGTAGTACTCCCGGCTGCAGTCAAGTTCCAGTCCCAGGCACAGCGTAGCCCTCGGCCGCAAAGGCAACGACAAGGCACTACGGCGCCCTTGCAGTAGGTCTGAAGACCCAAAGGATAGACTTCGCTATCTTAGACATGGCTCGCACCGAGGGTGAATATCCAGTGGCAGCTGCATGGCGGGGCACCTTCCATGCAGAGAAGCAGATCTGTCACTTTCTCATCATTGCGGTCAGCTCCCTGCAACTACGCGGACTTGCCGATGCCTGACGAGGGCAGTCTTTACATTTGACTTGGATTAACTTGCAGCACGTTAGTGGTGCGACGCTGGCATGGGAAGGCTTCTCACAAGAGCGCATAGGCCCAACCGCTTGTACGAGGCTTCGAATAGCCTTTCGGATGGGTGCAGCTGCATCCCGCTTGTCACTTAACGACAGGCCAAGACGATGCAGGCCGTGTCTGCAATGCAGGTCCATTGGTCTCGAGGTTGATTGTTCCAGCTGCGCAGGAAAGCCGTTGCTAAGAAACACCCGTCAGTGGCGTCGCGGGACCTCCACAAGCCGTCGCCTCGATGCAGTAGTCAATTTCCTCAGGTAGGCGTTGGTGAAAATTTTCCGTTCCCTGCAACGGTAATGCAGATGCAAGGGCTCGACCCGAAGCCTATCAAGCTCTCGGCAGCCTCGCGCTTGAAGATGCGTTGCGACCATAGGACATAAGACAGGAGCGTCCAATGTGACAGCTAGTCCTGCTCTTGAATCTGGTGGGCTGCATACGAAAGCCACCACCCGCCTCGTCCCGCCCCTCCGGGTATTTCGGGCCTCGAATCACTCTCCTGGAATCGAGGTGTTGGTGCACAGGGTGTGTTTTTCGAGAGTTAACACTAACCCATATCGTACACAGTCTCCTTAGGGGTATTGTAAATGGCCACATGAAGCGCTGCTAGGGCAAATGTGTGACAGAAGTGACTCGAAAGGGTGTTGCCTGCTTTCCCGCGTGTCGCTGTGGGCGCATGCCCCGACCACGGCGACGCAATGCGCAGCCATCCGCACATTCGCTCGTACGCTGAAACGTTGAACATGCGAGGAGATGCAGTCTCCCGTGAGATATCGAGGCCTGCTCGTTTGGCATTGATCAATAAGCCGGGTTCGTTCAGTATCCCAGATGTTGCGTGCAGAACGGTAGTTGAGAAGGGCACCAGCGAAGAGTCGTCACATGGGGAATAGTGATGGCTTGGGGTTCGGCCCCCGGCGTGTCATACATGCTGTGCTCCCTTGGACATGCACGTATCTGTTGTCAAACGGCCTTCTTCTTCCGTCCACTTGCCCTCGAAGATTTGCTCATTTTGGCTCGTCTCCTGTTACTGGTCTCAACCTCAGACCTGGGAATCGGGCCACCTGGCAAAACTTCGCGACCAAGGAAGGGGTCGGGACACTCGTTTCAAACCCACTCGATCCGGGTGGTAGTACAATGGCCCGTCACTTCTCTGCCGAAGTTTGACAGACCGAGGCCGAAATAGAGGAGTCGGCGATCTCCGATTCGGTATATTAAGGAAGACCTGGTCGCGTGGACGGTTGCAAGGCATGCAAAGAAGTCCCAAAGGGTGAGAAAGCACTGCACCTTATGACAGGAATATCGAGCGTCACCTTAAGGTTTTCTTTTGCGAATTTGAGATATATTAGCTAGGAAGAGCAGCACGGTAGATTAGCACAATAGAATAGTACAATAGTAATAAATAGAGACAATAAACGCTAATATAGATCGTGAAGGAACAGATGGGCATTCGAGTGGCCTAGGCATCAGGCTTGCGGTTGGGCGAGGCAGCGTCTTAGCGATTCTGCCACCGTTGTCCGCCTTCGAACGGCCAATCAGAGCGACGCCCGTCGTGAGGGGCACATATTCAGGTACGAAACATAACAGGCATCATGTACATTAGACTAGAATCTATTAGGAGCGAAGAAATTCCAAGGCTGCAAAGCAGACGATGCATGATGAAGTGAGCACGCCAATTTCAGTTGTCGGACGCCCACGCGCCAGTCTAGCCCCCCGATTTAAATGCTAACAACCTAGATGTTGAAGTACTCAATCAAGACCAAACGTCTTCCTGGTACTGGTTCGACGCCCTCATCGCCTTCACAATCTCCTCACCCTTTGTTTCCGACACATTCCTGTACTTGGAGATGATCTTGCCCAGCAACGTGTTGACCTCGCGCGCCATGTTCGCTGCGTCACCGCAAACGTAGAAGTAGGCTTTCTGCTCGAGCAGCTTGTTGATCTCCTCACCATAGCCTTCCATCAGGTGTTGAACGTAGACTTTCGTCGGTCCCTCTCGGGAGAAGGCAGTGTGCAAAACGAAGTTGTCACCAAGAGCCTCCTTGTATTTCTGTAGCGTGGATTAGCGCACGTTATCAAAGCAAGATGCAACAAGGTAACTCACATCCCACTCGTGTTGATACAAATAATCTTCGGTCCGCCTTCTGCAACCGAAAAACAAGACCGTTTTGCCAACGTTCTGGCCAGCCTTGGCTTGAGCTGCTCGCTCCTGGAGGAACCCACGGAAGGGTGCCACACCAGTTCCAGGACCAACCATGATGATGGGCTTCGAAGGATCGGAGGGCAGCTTGAAGTTGGAGTGCCGAACGTGCACGGGCACATGGATGCCGTCGTACTTGTTGCGCGGACCGTGGATGGCGTAGTTGAGACCATGAGGGTCCGGGTTTGGCTCGCCATGCTGCTTTTGTTTTAGAGCTAGCAAGTAATTTGTGGTGACACCCTTCAGAATGTGCGGAGCTCCAGGCTTCTCGGCGGATTCGACAACGGCGGTGATTGAGATTTTGTCCTTTTGTACGTAAGAAGACGATGAGATAGAGTAGTACCGAGGCTGAATCTTGAGGAGACCTTCAATCATGAGTGAGAAGGGGATCTTCGACCAAGGCTCGCCCTTCGAGGATATCTCCAAGAGTTGGGCTAGGTTGAGATTGCGATCGGCCACCTGTGTGTGGAAGTAATCCTTTTCACTACCGAGCTTGACCAGCTCGGCCTTGATTTCCTCGTCAGGAGCGAACTGCGCGATGGTAGACACGAGCTGACGTGATACCGGAGCGCAGATTTCCATGTGGTAGCGAGCGATGGCATCGAAGGTCGTCGGAGACGGGAAAGGGACTTTGGCAGTGGGATCTAGGCCCTTGACCGCAATAACATTGTGGCGCTTATCATCAAGACCAAGGACGTTTAAAAAGCGGTCGACCTCTTTGCCAGCGTTCGTGGGCCAGATTGCGATGTGATCGCCGGTGGTGTAGGACAAGTTGGAGTCCTCGATGCTGATTTCCATGTGGAGACAATTGCGATCGGGGGTGGTGAAGAGCTCCGAGGATTCCACGATGGGGGCGATGTATGGGTTGTTCGCATTGAAAGGCCCCTTCTGTGAGCCTTCGAGATGGTGCTTGTTGGGCTCGCCAAGGTAGACTACGTCGTCTTCTGCGGTCAGATCGTCCCTCTCGGTGATCTCGAATACAGGCTCATAGACGGCCTCGCGTTCCTCCAAGCCCATCTTCTCGCACACGTCGGCCCACATGGGCTCCTTCCACGCTAGGAAGTCTTCTTCCATGGTTCCGGCACCATCGTCGCCCTCGCCCGCAGCACCCAAGCGGGTAGCGCCGAGCTTGGTCAGGTACTTGTCCACGTTGCGGACCATGGAGTTGTAGTGCTCATACGTGTTGTTACCGAGCCCGAAGGCGACGTACTTGAGGTTGCTGAGCGGCTTGTCGTCCATGGTGCCACCCTCGCTGAACGTGATGTCCTCGGAGCCCATGAACTCGTAGAACTCAACCGCATTATCCGTGGGCTCACCCTCGCCGTAGGTGGCAAGGACGAAGACCGCCAGCTTGTCCTCTGGGAACTTGTCTAGGTTATCGTAGTCATAGTCCTCCAGATCCGCAACCATGGTGTTTAGGCCGAAGCGCGAGTGCCCCTCCTTCGCCAATCGGCTGGCATAGTCCTCGGCGGTACCCGTCTGGCTGCCGTAGAAGACCACGCAGTTCTTGTCCGACTCCTCTAGCTTCTCTATTATGTTGCGGGACTTGCCCGCCTTTGCGGCGCCATTGCCGGTGGCTAGCGAGTTGCCGTAGGGGTCTCCGTAGACGGCCCAATAGGTGCCCTTTGTGAAGTAGGCAACGGTGCCGAGGAGGAGTGCGGCGAGCACAACAATGTCGAGCGTGTCGAGTTGCGCCATGGTGCAGCGGGGCGGTCGGCGGCAGGTCAGAAGGGTCCTCGTCGCAGATAAATGTGAGGAAGCGCCGCTCGGAAGAGGACAAGCGGTGGAATATTTGAAAGCGTCGGCGGCGGGCGGCGGTGGAGAATCGGTCGTCTAGGGGCCGGCGCCTCTTCTGTGTACCGCGCGCACTTGCCTTATCAGGGGTTCCTAGAAATCGGCTGATACACAGACGAGCTCGTGAAAACAGCTTGCGCGCTCCTGCTCCTTGTATTGCAGGCGAATCGCAAAGACTGCACGCCGGACCTAGCTCGGGCGAAATGATGCCGTCAACGACTGCTGAGCACGAGCGCGAGTGGCCGCCGCGGTCGGAACGCAGAATTCCGCTGGCGAAGCTTCTAGTAGCTTGGTGTCCCGAGCTCGCTGGCGTTCCGCACCCACTCTGCGGGTTGCGATGGCTTCCGCGGCGTGTGGGGTAGCTCACGAGATGGCAATGCCGCACGCTGTGTTCCGCCTCAAGCCCAAGCAGTGAAAGAAAGATAGCGGCAGACAATGGTTCGAGCAGCAGAGACGGACAACGATTTCGTGCAACCCCAACCTTCACCCTTGTCCTCTTAATATGAGCAGTAGTCAGCTCATCTCGGCCGACCGCCAGGCCAGGCAGTGAATCCCCAACATGGGACGACATTACGTCTATAACGTCGCGCAGCCGTCAGCGCAATGTCTCTGATTATGCATACCCGGTGCGTGTGCCGTCGCCCTCAACCTGGGCGTCAACTGGTGAGCCTCGGGAAGCACAGGACGGAAGCATCGCCGCGCCCGCCGACTGACAATGCCGATGGCAGACGACGTCCACGGGTGGAGGAAGACTAACATCTGCCGTCGCCAAGCTGCCAGACGGCGAGAGGGCATCAGTGGCATCCGCCGGCCAGGACCTCCCATGCGCCAGCCCGCCGGTACAGTCGGCTGCCTCTCGCGTGTGCGGACGTCTGTGTCTATGTGTGGTCCCGTTGCGCCCAGCACAGGGTCCGCCACCCTGCCAGCCTGCCCCAGAAGCCTAGTTTGCCCCCAGTCTATCTATACTCAAATCATCTCAGCTACTATCGGATGAAGCGAGCACCACGCGCGCGGATCCGACTGAATAATTTCCGCCGCATTTTCAGGTGTGTGATCTCCAGACAGGCGTGGGGAACAGCCGCCCGAGCGATCATGGCTATCCACGATGGGCCTAGCCGTCCAGGAACGAGCTGGAGGCGCACCAGGGGTCTGCCATTTCACCCAACGTCTGCATAGTGACCGATGCCACGCCAAAGCCCATCTTTCCTCTCCCGCACCCCCTTGTCTGGCCGCGAGCCGTCCAGCGCCGGCCGCAGTCTTCTCCGCGCACCCCAATGACGGCCACGAGCAGGCCAGCGGCATGTGTAAGTTTCGCGTTTCCCATTGCCACATTCGGACGGGCATCAAACGGCCCAAACCGCCGCGAAACGGCTTCGTCGACACCGCGGCACCGCGTTTTGTAGCAGTCCGCGGCCGCTGCTGTGTCATGCCGGAGCTTATTTGGACGTCGAGTTTCTTCTTTGCATGGCCGTGAGGTGCTGACCCCTGCTATGCTGCAGCTGCTTCCTCCCCACTGGCGCAAACCCGCCCTCCTGCTGGGAACCCGTCGCACCATATAGAAGCCCCCTTGGGCTCCTCCATCCCCTCCCGCGAGCCGTCGGTCACACGTGGGCGAGCGCTGACAGCTTCCTCCCGGACCCTTTCGCCGCGTTCGCAGACGCCCGCCGTCGTCGTCGCCAGCAGCAACTCGAGCCCGGACCGCAGCATCGAGCGCAAGCCCTCGCAGTCGTACGCCCACAACCGCCAGACGTCCATAGTACATGGCATTCGCCACTCGCGCAACACGAGCTTCGTGAACTCGCCTGCCACCAGTCCGCTGAGCCCGCAGGCCGTCGCCGCCAGTGGCCCGACTATCAATGGAACCGTCATGTCGCAGGAGAGCATAGCCGAAGCCTTCGCGGCAAAGGGCACACACCCGGGCGGGAATGCTGCGAATGGCTATGGGGGCGCCGGCACAGCTGGGGCAGCGAACGATGGCAGCGTCCCCCAGCGCAAGCCCGAACGGGCGCAGAGCGCGCGCTCTCGAAAGGGCGGCCACCACCACCACCGCTCGCAGTCCCGTCACCAGCAGCAGCACGAGCTGAAGACGGTGGGCGAGTATGCGCTGCACCACCTCTTCAATTCGGTGAGTTGCGTCGGGGGGAGTCGGACGCCGAACTAATGCATCCCAGTTCAACATGCAGGCCGACCAGAAGATTGCCCAATGCTTGACGGACCGCGGCCAGCCCGAAGCCAGAGTAGAGCTGGTATGCGGCCCCGGTGTAGATCCGAACTTCGACCAGCTCATATCGGCGCTGGGCTACATTGCACGCTCCAAGCCGAAGCCCCTGATCGACACCATAATGCTGTGGCGGAAGGCTAAGAGCGAGGAAGCCGCCCAACACCGCATCAAGCTCGCCAATGTGGGTAGTTGCGCTCCTCTGTGAATGTCAAGCTGATTGTGGAAGGCTCGACAAGCAACACCGTTGCCGCCGACCGGGCTTCCTCGTCGCAACACCGAGCCCCTCCACCACTCCGATGGCCATTCGGGCGTCTCGCTCCCAGTCGGTCCAGAACACATGAACTCCCTGCAACAGACGGTGACACAGGCGGAACAGCGCTCGACTGTATCCACGTATATACTCTGCCGTGTGCTCATTGAGATAATGAACCAGACAAACCTGCAGAACCTGACGACTGACATGGCCGAGCGCCTCCTGAGCCTGTTTTATGGGCAGCTCAACACCGTTGACCCTGAGCAGGTGGAGGAGTCCCATCTCAACCACGCAAACTGGGTCGTGTACAGCCAGCTTCTAGGCGTGCTCAGTGGCCTCATTTTTGACAGCGTGCAAGAAAGGTTCATTGCCGATCTCAAATCCGTGGATAGCCAGTCCTCCGTCAAGGTCCAGTTCAACAGGGATGTCGAGCTCAAAGGCGCTCTGCTCGTGCGAGGAATGCGATATCTGAAGGTCCGCACAACTCCAGGTGATCCTTGGGACAGCACCTGCGACTTCATGCTTTCTGCAGCCAAGCTCTTCGCCAACTCTCATGGCCAGACCATCAAATACGCCTACTGTCAGGTCCTGCGGGAATTGCTCTTGCAAATTGCCTCGTCAGCTTCATCAGTGCTAAGCATGCCTAAATGGAAGCATGTGGCCGAGGTCATGAAAGCGAGATGCGCGCTGCTTCTCAGCAAGCCCAAACACTGGAACGAAGCCTTTCCACTTATGTGTTCCATCCTGTGTATTTCACCGACCGAAGTGTTCACAGCGCAATGGTCGGCCCTTGCACTATCTACGCAGCCGCGACTGAAAGAACGTGCAACGAGAGCCATCGCTTTGAGAGGAATATGTCAACTTGTATGGACGTACATATATCGCACGTCGACCGACTTGTCCACCGATTTGTCCAACGTCGCCGTGCGGAGGCTCGAAGACATCATTCGTATGGTCTTCCAGCCCGGGAGACGATCGTATCTCTCCACAGAACCGGCCATTGCAGAACCTCTCATACAACTGACTCGGATCATCGGCTTCAAGTATCAAGACTTGTGTTTCAAGAGCATCATCTTCCCTCTTTTGAACTCAGAAATGTTCTTATCAGGCCGGGATTTACGCGTTGAAAACCTGGAGCCCGATCGGATGGTCATAGGCATTCGGTCATTCCTGGCTCTGATGGCGGACTTGGAAGGGTCAGACGTGGGTGTGAAAGGCCCCACGGTGTCAACCCAGCCGCCATTTCCTACTTTCGCCGAAACTGATCCCACGATACACCTTCCGGCGCTTCCCACCAGCCCTCGTCCTTCTGCGAACATATCGATAAAGTCATCTCTCGTCAAAGAGGAGCGACTCTCGCGGCCTGTGAACTTCAAAGACTTCGCAGAAGTTGCGAAAGAGTACTACGTGCGGTTTTGTAAGATCCTTGGAGAGATCACTATCATTTGCGACAATGCCTTTGGTGGCCAGGCCGTGTTGGACGAGAAATTTGCCCTACAGACCCCGAAAACCCCCATGTCTGAGGCTTTCAGCTTCAATCGTCGAGATGATCACCAACCATCGACAGATCCTCGTCAAGGTTTCTACGACCTCCTGCACGTTGCTGTCCAAGCTCTACCCCGTTGTCTGAGCCCCCATATTCCGTTCAACTCTCTGATCAACCTTCTATGCACCGGAACTGCTCACGTGCAGGGTAACATTGCAGCATCCTCTGCGCAGTCCCTTAAATCAATCGCACGGCAGTCGCATGCGCAACAAGTAACCATCGGTTTCGCCAGGTTCATCTTCAACTTCGACGACCGCTATGCCACCATGTCAGACGGGGGCATGCTTGGTGCAGGACATATAGAGAGTACTCTGAAGCTCTATGTAGAATTGCTGGAGATTTGGATTGAGGAAATCAAAAAGAAGACCCGCAAAGCGGCCTTGGACACTCCGGATGACGGGACGGGAAATCGGGGCGCTCAACTGGACCTTTCCTCGGTCTGGGCGCACGTCGACGAAGTTGAATCACACGGTCTATTCTTCTTATGCTCACCCTCGCGGCGCGTGCGGTCATACGCTGTTACTGTCCTGCGACTCATTACCGAATTCGACACTGCTCTTCGCGGCTCCAACACAAGAATCATTCGCGTGATGGAAGGGAGCCCTCAAAGAGTCTTGGAAATTAGTGACGACAAGCTCTCTCTAGCAGAACGGAGTCGTTTGCAGAGAGGAATGAGGAAAAGCAACGTTCAAAGCACCCTAGTCGAGCTTTGTAGCAGCGACGTTCCCTACGACTCTACGCTATGGTTCAAGATATTCCCCAACCTCATACGCATCAGCTTCGAAGTCTGCCCATTTGCCGTCACGCTCACTAGAGATATTGTGTGTGCTCGACTATCCCAGACGCACAGAACGCTGCTATCCTTTTCGGAAGGCCCCCGAGCTAGCCCGTATGCGACATTCGAATCGAGCATGGGCAAGGCCAGCAGTCGCCTTGCCACAACCGCGCCAGAGATGGTCATCGAGCAGTGGAAACTTTACCTCATTTTTGCATTCACAACGCTGACCAACCTCGGCATTAACAACCACCCGACCACTCACAGTCAAATCGTGCATTCTAGGAAAAGCTCCAAGTCATCGCAGAAGAGCACTAACAAGGTGTATTCAGCCAGCGAGCTGTTTATGAAGGTGCTTCCTTTCCTGTCAATCGACAACTCCGCTATTCGAGACGCAGCCGTGGCCGGCTTAGGCTCTATCAATTTGAACCTATACCGCACTTTGCTGGAATCGTTGCAAGGCCACGCTGCTGCTTGTGCTGAAGAGGCAAAGAGTCGAATGGGTGTGCACAATCGGACAATGAGCAGCCCACGCCGCAGCCGCCGAACAGACCACCTACGGACCGAAATTACGCATGTATACAAGCTCACGTCCCACTTTCTGAAGTGTCCAGAGGCATACAATGACGACTGGATTCTTAACAACCTTGTCAATTATACCAAAGATCTTCGGATCTTCTTAAGCGACGCGGAGGTTCAGAATGAGTGGGATTTCCAGAAACTTCGGACTCATTACTGCGGGTTGATCGAAGAACTGTTTGAAGGCATCAACAAAACCAAAGACCCACTCCAATGGATGCCTTTTCAAGCCCGCAAGGCCGCCTTCACTATAATGGAGGACTGGTGTGGTTACTCAGCAAATCAGTCACAAATACGTCAACGGGAAGAGAACATGAGACGGTCGATGCTGGACCGGGAGGCTGATTTGGGCAACAAAGGCATTGCCACCGCGGCAATGGAAATCGAAAAGCGAGATTTGCGCACGGCCGCGCTCAGTGCTATGGCTGCTCTCTGCGGCGGCCCGGTCAGCATTACCACTGACAGTAAGGTCCTGCTTCAATTCGATGTGCGGCGAATGCTCTCGTGGATCGATAGCATCTTTGAGACACCTAGCGACAGAACGCACGCCATTGGTCGGCGTGCACTAACTAACTTGATCATCCACAACCGCGAACACCCCTATCTTCTGGACCGCGCAATCGAGATGTGCTATCTTTCCAAATCCTCCAAGTCATTGGAAAGCTACTTTGAGGTTGTTACACAGGTTCTCACGGAACGGGAGGACTACAAGTTGCCCTACTGGAAGGTGCTGAGCGCAGGTCTCTATACCCTCGGGCACGAGAACAATGAGCTACGAATGCGATCTTCCCGCCTGCTCAGGACACTTGAAGCCCGTGAACAGAAGAATTCGAAACTGCAGGATCTCGATATCAGCATATCCGATAAGACTATCGCTGTTTACAAGCTTGCTCAGTTCGAAGTGTCACGTCGGCTCGCCAAACAACACTCCGAGCTTGCTTTCCTCGTGTTCTCCCAGTTCTCGTACTATTTCAAGGAACTCCAACCAGATCATCAAAGGAACATGGTTGCGGCGATGTTGCCTTGGGTGCAGACTGTTGAACTACAAGTGAATCCTGACGGAGGACCCACAGCCAACTCCTACATGCTTCTGGTGAATCTCTTTGAGATCACGGTTCGCTGCAGCAGCGCGCTCCACAATGAAATCCAGGCGCTTTGGCAAGCCTTGGCGACTGGGCCTTACGCTGGCAACGTTCAGCTCATACTAAACTTCATCATCAACCTCTGTTTGGACAAACGGGAGCAAAATTTTGTCGATTACTCCAAGCAGATTGTAGTACATTTGTCCAGCACGCCGGCAGGACTGAAAGTCGTTGAAGCTTTGCTGCTCCAAATTACCCCACGATCGATGGTCCAAGAGAAACGGGAACCGACTCCCCCGCCACCAGATGCTGCCAACCTCCCATACCTTGCTGATCTCAGCGCTTTGTTGCCCACCAGCAACAAACAAGTACGTGATCCACACCCATGCTTTTGCGCTAGCTAACGAATTTAGTCTGGGTTCGCTCTAGGCCAAATATGTCTCATCCTGCTCGTGGACCTAATGGTCTCTCCTGTTCAGCTTGCTGGAGAACACATTCCCCTCCTCCTCCAGGTGATTTTTGTGCTATGGGATCACTATACTCCCGTAGTGCAAGACCAAGCCAGAGAGATGCTTGTCCATCTCATACATGAATTAGTAATCTCAAAGATCGACGACAACACTTCGACTATAGACAAGAGGTCTATCGAAGACTTCATCGAGAACGTCCGTCGACACGATGCGAAGGTTGTATGGAATTACGACGACAAGAACGGAAAGGATGCAGAAGACTCGGGCAGCAAAGTACCCGAATCCATGACATACGTTGCCGAGGAGGTGCTTCGCTTTTTCTCTTTTGCTTATCCTGGACTCCGGGAAGCTTGGGGAAAAGTGGCGCTGAATTGGGCAACATCATGTCCTGTACGGCACCTGGCTTGTCGATCTTTCCAGCTGTTCAGATGCATCCTCAGCTCGCTCGACCAGAACATGCTCTCCGACATGTTAGCACGACTTTCCAACACCATTTCGGACGAAGAAAGCGACATTCAGACCTTTTCCATGGAAATTCTGACAACGCTGCGTGCTATAATTGATGCCCTACAACCCGCAGATCTCTTACAATACCCTCAGCTTTTCTGGACAACTTGCGCCTGCCTGGACACCATACACGAGGGCGAGTTCATGGAAAGCGTGCTCATGTTAGACAAATTCCTAGACAAGATCGATTTGAGTGACCCTGCTGTCCTCCGAATCTTGGAGGATAACTGTCCCGAGAAATGGGAAGGTCAGTTCGAGGGTCTTTCGTCCCTCATCTACAAGGGCATCCGGTCGAGTTTGTGCCTGGATCGGTCCTTACGTCTCCTCGAACGCCTCGTGGTGCTACCATCTAGCCGGCTGGTTGGCGACGAAACTCGTCTTCTCTACACCATACTTGCCAACATGCCACGATTCTTGCACTCGTTCGACTCCGGCGTCAAGGATTCGACTGTTAGCGCAACTGCTGAAGTGTTGGCTCAGGCGGCTGAAGATTACCAGTGTGACGAGCTAAGTCAATCACTATCAATGTTGGCAAGGAAGATACATCGTGATGACAAGGCGTTCCTGTCATCGATCGTTATAGCTATTCGCGATAGCTTCTTCCCGACTTCGGAATTCGGAAGCCTGGTGTTTCTCTTGGGTCTCCTAGCGAATAAGCTCGACTGGGTCAAAATCAACATACTCGAGTTCCTATGTTGGGTAATTCCTACAGTTGACACACGGAAGCCCGAAATCGCAAACAAAGGCCCGGATCTCATCTCACCACTCCTGCGTCTGCTCCAAACTGACCTCTGTCCGCAAGCTCTCAAAGTCCTGGATAATGTGATGGACATGGCAGGAGGTCCAATGCCAGCCAGTGTTGAACGAATACATATTCGGATGAGTATGGCAGGATCAAACACTAGCCGGACCTTCAAGAAGCAGTATGAGAAGACTCAATCGCTATACGGCATACCCGAAGAGACTGGTTGGTCGATACCTATGCCTGCACACCATTCCCACTTGACAAGAGCCAATGTACACGCTGTGTTCTACACATGTGGCAACATGGAAGACGCGGATGCTGCACAGGCCACGACACCGAAGATCGAGTTCCGACAAGAAGAGTTCCCCTTCAGCCCCCTATCCGAGTATCGCACCGCTACCATGACTTCCGAGGACACGCGTGGTGACAGCCACATCGGAGAGTTGGTGATGAAGCTCGACAGCCTCGATGACTTCTTTGAAGACGATTATGATGACGACGAGACTCTAGCGGACCTACCCGACAGCTCAGTATTTGGCACAAACCGGTACCCCAACGGGTCATACTCCAACCACACACAAGACATACGCGAAAATCTCTACGATCAACAGACAGCGCCCATACTTCACAAGTCGCTCACCCGCAACGCAAGCGTCACCTCCTTCCACTCAGGTTTCTCAGACGTCAAACTCTCTCCCGCCCGCGACCCCGGCGTCATGAACCCCGCAGCATTCAACCACTTCAATTCCAACCAGCAAAGCGTCCCCCTTCAACCGCCAGCCACCGGTCGCCCCGGTCTTCATTCCCGATCCGTGACCTCGCCCTCCGCGCCAAACCAACACCAACGCATCTCCCCTGCCCACTCCAATTCCGCCGTCGACGAACACGTCGAGCTCTTTTCCGACGACGACCTCGCTATAGGGCGCTCGACAAATCCGAACAGCAACGACAAGTCATTCAGCATCGAAACCATGATCGGGGGTCTGAGGCAGGACACGAGGAGTAAATTCCGAAGCGGCATGAGGAGGTTGACAGGGAGCAGCGGGGACGCGAGGGAGCGGGAGAAGATCAAGCAGAGTCTGCAGAAGAGTCCGCAGGTGCCCAAGGTGCCGGATATTTATCTGGTGCAGGGTGGGAATCTGGGGAACCCGAAGAGTGCGGATCCTTGAGTGTAGACGTGTTTCAGGTTGAAATGCTGTCTGTCTGTTCTGCAACATGCATGTATGTGTGGGTAGAGTTTTTCATGTCTGGTCTTCGGCAGAAGTTGGGGCCTTGTCTGACTGTATGGACGGTGTATTTCGCTGTAGTCCTTTTGGCGTTGGCGTGGGATCGATGGGCTGAGCTTTGGCCGAGTGTATGCAACTGGGTGGAAGGAGATACTCTTTCGTGATACCAAATGTTTAATGCAAATCGAGTCTGGATCCACTGTGACTGGAAGATGTGTGTTTTCGAGCTTCTATTTTGAAGAGCGAGAGTTTTTGACGAGACGCCTGAATGCGTGTGCATGACGAGATGTCTGAATGCGTATGGTGCGGATTTCGGCATTACTGTGATGTTGATGGGGTGGTTTTGGTACGGCTTCTTCCGGTTTGGTTGTGTTGTTGGTGTATGGATGGGGAGGACTGGGAGATCTCCAGCCCACGGTCATCCGTCAGTCATACGATATTTGGAATTTGTAGCGTGAATGCTGGGAGGCAAACAGCTTTTGCATTGATTTACAGAAAAGAGGAAGGCTCGAGATATCTTCGTGCCGAGGGACATGAAGACCAATACCTTGTTTCTCATTGTGAAGGGTTCGGCGAAGAGCCAAACTGGAATCTTTATCAAACCAGTGGCTGCAATCCTCGACAGCCCCTTGATCCAGAAACCTGTTCTGATTGCACTCTCAGTTTATTGAAGAGCTGCATGAACACGAAAACTGCACTGAGTACTTTCACAACCTGTTAACCGTGATCGAGAACTACATGCTTTTGATCGAATCTGTCCACCGACCGCCCCCCGAGCTCGTCCAGCCTGCGCTTAGCATCATGTACAAAAATGTCAAGGGATAAGGACTATGCAACGTTGAAGAGTCATTAGCGGTGTGGACTATATGTGGGAAGACTTTGGGAGCCTAGGGCATGGGGCATATCTCGCTTCCAGTCTGCTGCAGGTAGGCTTGAAGTCGATCATTGCCGAAATGGACAACGGCTGGCCCTGCAACTGCTCCTCGAAGGCAAACGAAAGGCAAGAGCCGAGCATACGCTAGCATAGTGCGCGCTATCGCAACGAGCCAAACAGCCAACGAAGTCGTAGTTCACGCGCCTTCGCCTGCAGACCGGCGGTGGGGGCCGCGCGATCCCCCGTAGGCAAGGCTGAAGATGACAAGAACTTCAGCTGCCTGCCCTGCGAAACTTATTGCAACGTTGCTTAGCAACCCCACGAGGCTGCGTAGTTCGGCCCTTTGCGCAAAGAACGGAAAACAACAGGACAAGCATCAAGACATAATATATCCCAGAATCAAAGCCCACAACCTGATCTACTTTGGCTATCTTGCGAGGCTGCAACAGGCCAGTAAAGGCGATAAGGCAATCGCAAATGCGTGTTATTCAGCGGTAATATGCACTGCCTCACTGCACAGCCCTCAACCGAACTGCATGATACTACGAAAAAAAAAGGACCAATGGTCATCTGAGTAGGGACCTAGTTACCCTGGCAAATAACTGCAACAACTACGTGGCGGTGACTTTAGGCGTTAAACCACAAATTAAACTTTCCTTTAAACTTTGTCTTGTGAGGGGAAATGTGTATAACCTGCTTAAGATCCCCATCCTACTCTTAGTATTAGAGGACTCGCCTATCTTCTTACAGTATATAGTGTTTTCTAGCAAGCCGCAAGCGGCGTGGACTCTATGGGGAACTTATTTTCACGAAATGGACAGGATCCTGAGGATTTCCCTGTTCGTATACGTATGCAGTCGCCCTCGAGAATGGTATCTCCTCTATGCTGACGATATTTGGAGGGAGCCGATCTCAGCGAGAGCCAGAGTACCGAGTCCAGAAACCACATACAAAGAGACGCAGGAGCCGGCAAGTCAACTTCTACAAGAGATTGATGACTGCTTCTATCACGCCAAACAACAAACCATCACCACTCTACGTAGATGGAAATGAAGTATCCACAATCCGAGTTAGAGCACTTCAGCATATGACCATAATTCATTTGAAGAGAGTACTGGCTGGTGAGGTTGCTGAGATGGTGAAAAGAGAAACGACCAGTGCAGAGCAAATGGAAAGAATCCGAGTGACCTTGGGACACTACAGTAAGTATGCTTATTAGCTAATCCCCTAATCCTAGTCTGACAGACCCTATTACAGCAACGGCACTCCGTGACCTCAGATATATGCTGGAGCCTGCAAGCACTAACCAGCGCACCGCGAGATTTCCGAGAGATTTGCTTTACATTGAGAGTACTCGCGACAGCGCTGTAATGGTCGATGCAGGCATCATCACCAGCGAGTCCATGAAACACCGCGTCTATTTGGATGTGCCGGACTACACTGGCTATGGTGGTTTCAGCTCTCGGAAAGACCTTGCCGCAGAGTATTCCAGAGGATATCTTTCGCGACTCAAAATGGCCCTGTTCGGAGGAATTGCGCTCGTTGCACCAATGCTCATCATGAAGCTACGTCCATCGAAACTGACAGGACTGCTCACTACCTCTCTCTTCGTCCTCGCAGTTGCAATTATTTTGGCCTGGTATATGAAGGATGCAAATAAGAAGGACATCCTGGGCGCGACAGCCGCTTATGCCGCGGTTCTAGTGGTTTTCGTCGGAACTAGTGGATAATTCCGATCACCACCATGCCATGGCAAGCTGCTCATGTGTTTGCGATGATGGTACGTATCTAAATGATATTCCATTGTGGTATAGGCTAATGGTCAATCTGACAAGAAAAGTGATTCTCAAAACTGTACGAGGTTTTCATACCTCTAAGCATTGCTCCATAGAGATACGCTCTGCATAAAACGTGGGTCTAGTAAGAAAGACGATTATTCAAGGCGGAATTAACACCTTTTACAGTTTGCTATACTTTTTCTGGTTCAGCCTTATAAATGCTTGTCGTCTAAGTTTGCAATATTACGGCGAAGATGTTATAGTTAAAGGACCCAGTTTAGCATGTATTTACAGCTTATTTTAACACTTTTAAAGCTATAAAGCCTTGCGATCACTTCCATCACTACTCTCTATGCTTGGTTAATTGGACCTTTATGCCAAATTTTGCCCGATAATCTCTTTTTCTTTTTAGCTTTATATGAGGAGAAGGTTGTGATAGGGGAGCGGATTGGAGGAGTTTCCCGATGTAAGCAAGGTCCGATGTTGTACTGAAGCTCCGGCCAACGCTATGTGGTCTATTTATAACATTCCATGATGCTTTCGCACTCACCTCTCTGTAGAGATATGACTGGTGAACATCTCTTACAGTAATCAAATTCGGACCCCTGCAAGGAAAACAACTAATTAAATCATGCCGGACCCGGTAAGCTCATATCTATAGGAAGCGGATCGTGTTATTCTCGCTTCGTTTTAGCTTAGCCTCGTTTGGATTGGCACCTCAGCCTGCTGCAGCAGCCTAGTTCAGCGCAGTTACACAAACGCACTCATCCAGTCATCCTCTTATCGTTCCGGTCAACAGGTCGGCTTTCTGCAGCCTCCCAGGCACCAGAAAATCAACCCTCGGGGCATGTTCGCATTACCAAAACCCCCTGGCAGTAAAAGAGCCAACGGCGTTCTACTTTCAAGAATCCCAGACCGGTGGGCAGTCGTGTCACCAACCGATGCCCCGCATGCCAGGCTGAAGATTACTGGGGCGCCAAGCGCATGGTCTATAAAACGTGTTGTAATTCTATTTGTTAATCCTATGAGGCTGCGTGACGCGGTTCTTTGTGGGAATGGCCGAAGTTTCCACATTGAGTATAAAGTTACGAACATATCCGCAAAGTTGAAGCGTCCAGCCAGACTTTTCATAAATGCTTACAAGACTGCAGTCAATTACTGAAATTTCCTTCCTAATTCGCGAACAGTGACACAGGCCCAGAAGAATGGACTTATCAGTTGGATTCATGAAAATGCCCGTAAAATCTTTGCCATCACCGTCCAATGCAGACTAGAAGTGACCTATTTGGTTCTCTGCATGTTACACTTCCAGCAATGCGGATTCAAAGATACACGCCTTCCCGTGGGAAACCCCAGGCCTCCTGACAAGATGTCGCAGCCGCCAGTACCCCCAGAATACTTCCACGAGGATATCTGGTCTCGATCTATGATGTATGACTTCTACGACAAACAGTGGAAGTACTTAGCGCCGGTATTTACACCCAATCAATACAACTATAACCTATCTCCTGCATGCATACTACCCTTCACCTCGAGAAGCGGACAACCAAAGGCTGGTCCCTTTGGTACCGTGCATCGGGTCAAGATTCACAGTGATCATCAAAAGCATGTCCAGTTGCAAGATGTACATCCACTGCCAGTATGAAAATTTCAGCGTTAATATTGAAGTAGGTGGCCATCGAGAAGATCAAAGTCAGCCCGGGCGACTACACCGGCACAAAAATGGCCTGGGAAATAGAGGCGAAGGCCCTTGAAGCTATTGAAAAGCTCAACCATGACCACATTCTCAAATACATTGCCGCTGTACGCCGGGGCGACAGCCGTTATTTCACGTTTCCATGGGCAGATGGAGGTAATCTCCGAGACTTCTGGGATCAAACTCCGGAGCAAGTTCCCTCCAGGGAGAACATAGAGCAGGCGACCAAACAGCTGAGAGGGCTTGCGGATGCACTGCACCATCTTCACGAATTCGATATTGAGGATTCCGATCGCGCCGAACTTCGCGAGAAATCTAATTCGGATCCGTCCTCGGTTCCAGCGGTTCGAGTCAATGATTCTCTCACTCCTACCCCGGACAGCAGTCGACGCGGTCGCAATAGAGTCAATGATGAGCACAACGAAGTGGGCGATTACGCAAATGTGGCAGATGAAGGATCCATCCGACATGGCGACCTGAAGCCTGAGAACATCCTTAGGTTTTCAGGCCAAATCCAGGGCTTAGGCGTCTTGAAGATCGCCGATATGAGTCTTGCAAAGCGACATAGTTTTGCCACTCAGATGGAATCTAGTAAGATGGGTACGAGATTCGATGCAGTGCGATATGAAGCACCAGAGGCAGTCACAAATGCCCATGGGGCAAGATCACGCCTTTGCGATATCTGGTCTATGGGGTGCATTACTCTCGAATTCGTCATTTGGATCCTGTACGGAAATGACGAACTGATAAACTTCAACAACCAGGTCGGTGGGGATACCCAGCAAATCTGTCAATACTATGAAATCGTGGGAGAACAATGACTGCGTCGCGCCGTAGTACACAATACCGTTCGCCGGTGGATGGAACACATACAAACAAATGACCCCGAGTGTCTCCAAGAGTCCGCAATCTGAGACCTTTTGGACGTCGTTCGAACGAAATTGCTCGTGGTGGATCTGCCACCGAATCGTCCACCTAGTACCACCGGTTTCCACGGGCTCGCGCCTCCCGGCCCCGACGGTGAAAAGAAGCTTCAACGCGCTACGGCCGCTCAGCTTCGAGATGCTCTCCATGAGATCCTGGCTAAAGTAAGTCGACCTGGCTATCTACTGACCGGTGCGGACAGAAGGAATATCGAGCTGCCAAGGCTGAAGCCTACTACAATCAGCATGCTTTCACCGACTGCTGCATCTCGAATCGACGTGCTTTCGAGCCGAAACGTCGAAGCCAGACTGATGACTGGAGTTTTGAGCCGGCGGACCAGAGTAGGTTCCCAAAAAGCAATTCAGATCCTTCCTGCTCACAAAAGACAGGCTGTAGGTGCACTCAATTCAACATGTGATGGCGGTAAGCTAATACGAACCATTTCGTCACGTACAGGATGTAAGTCATCGAAAATCTCTACTCACGAATGCTCCATTGACTAATCATGTTTTTTAGTATGTAAGTGCTCTTGCCAACACCGGTCCCGTGAAACTTCCTATGCTCATTAAATTAGAGCGTAAGCCATCTTATTACCTTTTGACAGGTCTTCGAGGCAAATTTTGCTCTTGGCTTCTGTTCGGCGCAGAATTGTCATCAATCAGGTCGATCGACAGATTGATTCCTCTTTGACCGTGCAAGTGCGATTGAGCGCTCCGTGGGCGCGTGCAAGCCCCTACTTATGGCACGTTCGCGGATTAATCTGTCGATCAGCCTGATTGACGACAACTCTAGTTCGGCGTCATCCATTCAAAGCAAAAGCAACAAGTTCGACGCAAAGCAGTGCTGACTGTATTTCCCTCTATACCTCCGCTATTCATAGGGTCGCTGACCGGGTGTTTTCATCAAATTAGCTTGTAAGTCCATTTAAGCTTTCATTGTTATCACAAACTGACGACTTTGGGTAAGCCGGTACGTTGCATACCCTTATTCAGAAGCAATTATATGATTAAAACCTAATGCAATTGTTTCAAATTAGCCAGTAATTCACGAAGACCAAGCCTCACTATGGCTGGATCTAATCTATCTATCAGCTCAAGGGATGGGAACTTCTCGTCGACAACCGCATTCCCGAGAAGCTTGCAACTCAACAAGGGTTTCAAGCACTATCACATCAGTCACCTGTCCGTGCTCGCCTCTGCAAGCGCTGCCTCATGCTGGACTTCTGGCTCGGAGGCTTCGGCTTCAATGATAAAATTTTAGACCTGCAAGAGCGAAGTACCATCTGTGACTTCTGTAAAATGCTTTACGAAGTCTGCATGGAAAAGGGTGAAGATCAAGCTGACATCGTTCGATTTACACGCAATCAATCTACACTGATATTGGCGAATAGCGAAGGGCTGCCTGCCTTTTCAATCTTTCGAAGTCCACGTAAGTGAATGCTTCCTATCCTGACTGCTGAGGATCTTCTAACTTAGATACGCAACCCTCGATAGCTCTGGCTAATTCCTAGTATCCACAGAATTGAAACCCCCATTTGAAGTTCAAATTGGCTTGCCCGAGCTACCGGTCGCTGGGTCCGACATCTTTTTCGAAATTATCAAGCTCTGGCTCGAAGATTGCGTCGCGAACCATCCACTCTACCAGATTGTAGCACAGGACCGCTTTCCTACAAGAGTAATCGACATCGGGACCCTCGACAACCCCCAACTGCGCCTCCTCGAGACGAGCGAGGAAGGAATCTCCTGTCGTGACTACATCGCATTGACACATCCATGGGGCGACCCTGAAAAGTCGCCACCATACAGTACCATGCGCAAAGACCCTAGCGGTGCGGGCCGTGAGATCGAAAATTTCAAAAAGTCCATTCCTCACGAGCAGCTGCCACAAACATTCAAAGATGCAGTGTTCTGCACCAGAGCACTGAAGATACGCTATCTCTGGATCGATTCCCTTTGCATCATTCAAGGCGAGGACGGAGACTTCAACGAGGAAGCGAAATATATGGAAGATGTCTTCAGCGGAGCGTATTGCGTCCTTGCAGCGAGCCGAGCGACAAATCGACATGATGGTTTCCTGGGGCCTAGACTGCATCGTACATACGTCACTTTCCAGCGTGGATCCGAGATGCCATTTTACATGTGCAGGTCAGTCGATAACTTCAGTCAAGATGTAATCGAGGGCTCATTGAACCGGCGTGGGTGGGTATTGCAAGAGCGAGCGCTTGCACGGCGGACGGTCTACTTTACTGAAAACCAAACGTACTTCGAGTGCGGGAATGGTGTTCGATGTGAGACTATGGCGAAGATGCATAAGTAAGCGCCATCCACCATGAGAACCATGTCTAGAGAAGAACTGACCATCTCCCACCCAGTCACATGGCCGACTTCCTTGGTGACCCAAATTTCCCAGACAAAGCAATGCGCACGCCCTCCCGCGCTCTTAAGATCTCCTACTTCCAGGAGCTCTACCGGCAATACTCGCGTCTTGCATTCACCCGCTACGAAGATCGACCCTTTGCCATTGCAGGCCTCGAAAAGCGCTTGCAGAAGGCCTTCGGCATAGAAGGCAGCTTTAGCGTATTTTACGATGGGCCTGATGGTGGGCTGTTCCATCGTAGCTTGCTGTGGCAGCGCGGCGAGCAACCTGAGGACGAAGCCGTTTTGACACCCATTGACTTCCCTATCGATAGGAACATCAAAGTGCCGAGCTAGTCATGGATGGCCTACAAAGGAGGCATCGACTATACCGATCCGCCATTTCAGACCGCAGAGTGGGAGGCAAACGACCTCTTCCCGCCACAGTTGCTTGGCGGAAAAGGTGATACTGAGTGGGCATCACATGGTGACGGGGTAGCTTAACAGGTACAGTGAGAGACTTCAATACCGCAGGAAGAAAGAGAGATGAGGTCAGGTTGAGATTTGACGTGGAGAAGCCGGCTACTGATGGGCAACGCGCACAATGTGTCGTTTTCGCAAAGGAAAGGGAGGGACGGTCAGATAGGGACAAAAGGCACTATGTGCTACTTGTCGCTTCGACACAGAATACTACAGAACATGGAGAAAAGGTGTACAAGCGGATCGGAGCGGGATTCATGTCGGGAAAATACATCGCTTTGGATAAGCCAGGTATCATGGTCAAGATATACTAGTCAAGGGAGATTGGTTTAGCAGGGATTGCAGCTTCATTTCATTGACTGGGCTTGCGCGCTTTAAATTGGCGAAAACGCGCCTCGCCGTTTCTGTTTGTGAGGTTTCCCCAATTTACCTTTGCAGTTGGAATCTTTATCTCTCCCACTCTTTAGAACCTTATTAAATTGAATCTTGGTGTTGACACTGTCGAGTCCTCTCGCTCTCCTTAACAGAGCAAACTGATCAGCAGAGGACGTATACAGATGGGAAGCGTATAACCGTAGAAGCTGCCTTGTAACCGGAGGGCATGTACAATTCCCGATAATCCGAAATTTACAACGGCGTAACGAAGCTGTCGAGGTCTTTAGTATTTTGGCTTGTCTCCGCTACAACTAAGCCACACAGACGATGCACGCTTTTCCTAATTCAGAAGCGCTGTCCTCTTTGCCTTGGGACGCATGTGGCCTGACCTCAACATATCTCGATTAATTTCCTCAATTTTCTTGCCTCTATGGATCCATTCCTGCAAGTCGTTGGTTTTCGTTCCTTGGCCGACACGCGCCAGAGGTTCTGACGACCTACACTCCGATTATTACCCACAATGTGCCTACTTCTATCGAAGCTGCCCTCGAAAGCCTACTGCCGCAAAACCAGCGAAACTGCCGTTATATATATCGAGCGAAGACTAGACCGCAACGGTGACTTTCAAAGCTATTTACCCTGGTTGATTACACCGGAGTTCGCTACGTAGTACGAACACTCACGCGTCTGGATCATTTTCCGAGCTATTGTTGCAGTGTCGTAACCTCCCCTCGGATAGATGGTGGAAATACGATACTTTCACGTTGCAGTTCCTGCACGAGGAAATTAGCTACAAGACAAAGTTCCTTCGTTGAAAGAGCTTGGTCAAAGTCTCGTGGGATCACGCTGGTCATATGATCGGTATGAGCTGGTCCAACGTCTTGCAAGCCTGCCTAGTAATGTTTTGCAGTTTTTTTCTCCTGTAAGCCAGTCTCAATGGATATGATTGAATTGCGAGGGTTGTTGTTCAAATTCTCACAAGCCATGTCGTTCAAAACTTACAATGTTTCCGCGTTTCCGTCAGAAAAGGGCAATCTCGACATTCAAGACCTTACGCGAAGAATTGCACACCTCGATGCGGCCTACTACGGAGAGATTGAAAAAATGTCATCTCTTTGGAAATTCGAGAGCAGCTAATATTCCTCCGAATTTGTCACGCAGTCTTATCGAACTATTCGGTGTCCCTGGAAGCATTCGATATTTTTTACTCTCACTTTATGCAGGAACTCGTCCGTACTCAAAGATACACAACCACAAGCTCATCCATGCGCCCCTTTTCTGAGCTCGGAAAATTCTGGGATCTACTGCATAGGAGTACGACCGATCTGGCCTGGGTCGCTGATGCTCTTCTGGACCTACTTCTACTTGACTTGCCGAATTCTGATGAGCTTAAACGGACGCGTACAGAAGTTCGCTAGATCTCAGAACACCTAAAGAGAGGACCTTCCTCTTTGCATCAACAGCTCGACAGCTGTTCATGATCAATCGAAACGGACCGCAGCGTCCGTGAGGGTGCAAACTTTCGATTGATCACCCTACTGGCTAGCGTCTTCCTCCCACTTTCCCTTGCATCGTCTCTGCTTAGCATGCAGACTCGAGTGGCGGACCTTCATAATCTTCTGTATGATTTTGTAGGTGTCACAGTCTTCTTTGCCACTGTTGCCTTGATTATCCTGTCTATCCTACGGTATCTTGCATCGCTGAAAAGTGGTCAACCATCACATTTAACGTGCCTACCTATAGTAGAATTGTCCATGTTATGAGAGGGAGACTGATCATCTTAATGTTAATTCCTTGGGGGTTTATCCTTGCTTCTTTCATCGTAGGCATGGTCAAAGATGTGGGTCTAGGATTGAAAATTGTTAGGATTTGGGTCTGCGGCTTTCATTACATTGGTCTCCCTTCCATTTACTTCACTTCATTGATATCTAGGTTCGTCAAGTGAATATACGAGACTTCCAGCAGTTAGGAAACTGCTGGATGAACGAGTCAAATTCGTTCAATGACCTGGGTTTCTTGGAAAGAACTTGTCCTCACGAAAGCGCCTTTGCGTCATTTCCATTTGATATAATATTTGCACAATCATGATCACATGCGCCGTTTGGGATGCCGCGTGACTGGGCGTGAAATAATGTCATGGTGCATTTTGGACCTTAATCGTGCCGCCGAATTCTTTCAAATGTATCTCTACCATCTAAACTCAACGATGGGAAGAGCGGCTATCCGACTTACAACTAGGAGCGAGGGCACCTTTGGTAGGCTATCTGAGCCGAGTACTAGAGAGAATATGGTCCCTCGGCTCTGATAAAAGAGTGTAAGAGTAGTTGATTGAGGTGGCTAGAAGCCAGCTATTATAGCTACACGCTAACGATGTAATCAATAAACAATGGTCAACCAGTTCCTGCTGGGCGCCTGAGGAACCCCTTCCGCCAACAGGCTCGCGTCTTCTGTTCAGAATCCGAAACGTTTTAGAAAGTCCAGATACAATACACGCTGGAGGAAACTGCAATTTTTGTTATCGCTTGTAGTTGTGGGGTGTATGGCGCCTGAACGTAAAGTGAATGAAATAGGTGACACGCAATCTGCTCGAGACTAGGTACTATAGGTAGCTTGGTAATATTTAAGCCTGATGTTGGACCTGCTTCGGAACAGGCTCGGGCGGGATGCCACCTGGCCTGCTTGTCTGGGCAACCTGCCGATGGTCGTTGCTGCGCGTTCCCTTTGTATATTTTGGAGTCTCCAATGAGAGGTTCTCAAAAGTTATGATTCGTGTTGGCAGGCGAAACGGCTCGGATCGGCATTAAGTTCATCCGAGCCTCGGTACTTGGCAATGGCAAGCTTTGACGCGTCCACGGGTGGAGCCAAACCGCGACCTCCAATCGTCCACTAGCATCTGATCAGCGCGCTTCTCTGGTCACCAACCATTGGTGAAGTATTTCATGACACACTTATCATTGCATTCGTTATGCTCGCAACTCATTCCGAAACGCTCTATCCATCAAATCCGACATGAGCAGACTCTTCAACGGCGCCCAGGCCTTCGTCTTTGAAGACCAGTCATCAGAATGTCGAAATCCATCGTGAGCGTGCGCCGTACGCGAGTGCAGAAAGTGTGCACTCTGTGGACACATGACGACAATTTTTCGAGAGACGACGTCGTCTTCAACGGCGACAAGTTCGTTGAACTGCCCGCGACATCAGGCTCCTTGATCCAGGTGATGGGCTTGAAACATGGTACTGCGGTCCGCGATTTCCAATCCACGTCGAAAGTTCCTCCGAAGGACCTCGGCCAAGCGATCGCAAATGATGCATCTAGAGCTACGGCTACGGATACCCAATCTAAGAGGAGGAGCCGCAGAGGATCTCTCAGAGTCACCATTGACGAAAATGGCTCCATCATCCAAGAGGGACGCGAAGTAGATTCGGAGAAATCCTACATCTTCGTGGCCAAGCCTTTCCCTGCAGACCTGAAATCCAAACATCCGAATCTGCAGATTTCCATTGCCGAGAAAATTGCCAAAGTCTTTGGTTTGCGCAATCGGGTGCAGGTCATAGTGACTCTGGTAAGCTTTGCAGCAATCCCAATACCGTGTACTTGCTCGCTAACTCCGTTCAGGCAGACGAGGAGAAACACTCCGCTTCTCACGTGGAGGTCACCTTCCGCGATGAGTACCTTGCAAGAGCTGACATGTGGCGCATGTCAATAGCGGAACTCAGTAATCGTACTGTATACAGGGGCCAAAAGTTACTCTTCATGGGCACGATCAAAGCCACTGTGAAGAATGTCTACATCAACGGACAGTCAACACATTCCGGCTACTTTTCTCCCACAACAAAACCTGTCTTTCGCAGTGAGTCTGCGCGCTATGTTCTCTTCATACAAATGTCTAAAGAGATGTGGGACTTCGATGCCGAGGGTGCCGGCGAAATCATGTTCAACAAAGTCGTTAACGGCTTTCTACCTGATCTCTTCAAGCGCTGGACAAAGATAAGCGCAAGGCATGTCGTGACTATCATTCTATTCACTAGAATGCAGTACGATGATGGATCTAGTCCAGACTATCCTCACGGCACGACCAACAGTGATGATTATGAGACCCAGTCAGGGCGCTTTCGGGACTATTACCGCGTTGTTGTCGGCGACATGGCGAGTGGAGACTGGATCAACATTCTCTATCAGCTCAAGAAGGAGTTCAGGGCTTTTCTTCGCGACGTGTCACTTGTCCCCAAGTCAGGAAAACCTTCGTTGAGCATCGAAGGATCAAACGCCGAGAAGCCTGAGCCTGAGCTGATCATCGCAGGAAAGCCATCGACTGCTGCTCAAGGTAACATCCTGGAAGCGATCAATCTCGCCGGAGCACAGTTCGCAAAGGACTACATCGACCGAGATCTGGTGCGAACCGGCATATCTGTCATTGTCGTCACCGCCGGAACTGGCGTTTTCGAAGTCGATTACAACATGCTCAAGCTGACTACGGACACCCTAGTTGGGTCTGGGATCGGCATTGATCTTGTTTGCCTTTCCCCAATGCCGCTCCACTCTGTGCCTCTGTTCAAATACCGGAGCCCACGCCTTGTTTCCAGTCAAGAGAGGAAAGCAGCCGCAAACCACGGCAAGCGTGACTCGGTAGATCGATCCAATGAGCTGGATGAGAAGACTCCACGACAGCACCAGCCCAATTTTGGTTCTGTTATTCGAGTGTCTCCAGGTGCACCGCCGCCGATCTTGCTGAATGACCCCATGGTCCCACCGGAACAGAATGAAGACGAATGGAGATATGCCATGCCGCACTGGGTTGATATCTCCTTCTGGTCGGGCTCTACTGAGGAGATCCTCGAGCTATCGAAGACACGGAAACCGGATAGAGTTGTCAAGAAGGTCAAGAAGAGGGGCGGCACGTTTGCACTTAGGTGCCGTATGTATGAGCTGCAGATGATGGGTGTCATGGAGCATGAGCTCGGTGATATTTCGATACCCTATCTAGAAGAGGACCCACTCTATCCGCATCGCCTGCGCGAGCCCTTGGAGTATACGGAATCCAAAGGGCAAGAGAGGCCTCGAGCGATGAGGGACATCGCAACGGATACCGGATCATACCCATCGAAAGATGGCAAAGAGAGCACCGATGAGCAAGACGAGAGTAAAGCGCTGCATCGAGCCTGGATGGAAGCTTATGATAACAATGTCTTTTCGCCGTTGATGGACAGGCGGCCACATGACGAGAACCACCGGATTGAGAGGCATACATTTACTCTGAACAACAAGGACGCATCTCCAGAGCTGCTAGCAAGGGAGCCTTTCTTATCGTCCTCATTCAGAAGTGCTGGTACCTCGTTCGGAAAATCTGCTAGGCCACCTGCAGATGCAAGCTTTCACCACCTCATGCGAGAAAGATCCAGGGAAGTCGAAAGCCAGTCGCCTCGGTCAAGTATGCTCAACGCACCAAAGTACAAGGGACCGGGTGTGCCCAGGGCGGATGTTTTAGCACGCCAGATGGCGATAGAGAGGACAGCGAGTCTGCGGCGGCCGAGCTCGCATCGAAGAGGTGGCTCTGGCGATTCGAATGATAATCGGAGGTCCATGCAGTCGACCCCACGAGACTCCCCTGCTGTTAGCAGAGGAAACACTCCGCCTAAGCCCAGTGGTCTACCGCCTTTACCGACGCCTAACAAAGCACCTGCGGCAAAAGCAGAGACGAATCGGCCAGGTGGATGGTTTCTTAGACAAATCAGCTTCGGTGGAAGAGGAAATACGCCTTCAAAACCAACGACTGGAGAAGCGACGATTGACATCACGCCTGGCCAGGTCAAGCCAGCGAGGTTGACTGTTGAGAATAGTCTGAAGGGCGCTATTGCAGAAAAGTTAGCGAGTACCAAGATTACCTCAGTCGAGAAGCCATCTCAGCCTATCAATATCAGAAGCGTTTCTCGAGCGGGCCTTTCCTCGCCTGACTCTCCATCCGATCCGGCCGGTCGCTCCGTAGAGACAGTGAAGGGATTGCAGACCGTGAAAGCCACGATTCCTTCACATCCCAGCTCCGTGGCCAAAGACCCTGGCTCCACATTCATCCTTGCTGGCTCGAGAGCTTTGGGCGAGTCCATCGTACCAAAGCTGGACCTGTTGTCTTCGAGTGGTGGCGCAAAAGAAATTCCTCGCACCCTGTCACCAACCAGCGCTATTGCGCCATGGGCTGTTCTGGTCAACCCATGCAATCCGACAAAGAACCTGATTAATGTGGCGAATCAATTCCGACGCTGGCAGCATGTATTTCCTAAACGGTTGAAGACAGCATCTGTAAAGTGGAAGTCTTTGTGCTCTCCCGCAGCGGTCCCTCTGACGAACGAGTACTTCCCGACAGCCGACCAGCTCGGTATGGAATACAACGAGAGTCCCTACAAGATCATTCAAAACGACGATGAAGACATGCTAGAAGCACCGAAGACTAGGGAGTCGTTAATACGGGAGCTCATTGCATTCCGGCTGTCGCATGGCTTTCAGATAATCGTGGGCTCCGCTGTATCAGAATTTTCCGGAGTTCGCGAGCAGGATCTGAATGCCATTTTCCATCCGGATTACATGTCTCGCGATGATGACGCTGTCTTCATGTGTATTGGCAACACGATCCATCAGCTGGTCTGTCTCGCAGGAGGCGAGGTTGAAGTGAAGCGATATAGCCGAAAGCCTACCACTGCATTGCAGACATCGGCCGGAATTGACACGCCCTTTCCCTACAAACCGTACATTCGGACCGCCTTGGAAGAAAAGTACGAGCCAAGAGAAGTGATCCTCCGGCCTCCGAACAGCTTCTACAACTGGAATCTTATCGACAACTTCTTGGCCGGGTACCAGGACGAACTGTCGGATATTCTGCGATTTTGGAGAGCCCGTTTTGTGTTGATCCCTGTCGAGATACCCTCCATGAATCGCAGAGCTCTGCCATTGCTTGCTGAGGACTCTGAAGAAGAAGTTCGGCTCGAGGGTATTAGGAAGCTGACGCAGGTGTGGCAGAAATACCGCTACGTACCACCTGAGGAGCGCCACTTCCAAGCCGCAACAAGCAAGAAGCTTAAAGATTCCAATCCTCTTGCCATCGAGTACCATACTCGCGATCCCTCTGCCATCGTGGCGGCCGGCACCGACAATTCTCTTCTCAATGACACTGAAAGCGAGTTCCAGACTTCGCTCTTCTCTGAAACGGAACAGTATCAAACCTCCAACATCGACCTCAAAAAGCTAGCGGAAGATTTGCAGGGTGAGAAGGGCATTCCCATGCTCGATCGACGCTGGCATTGGCGTCTCCATTACAATTGCTTCCTTGGCTTCGACCTGACTAGCTGGTTGCTATCGAATTTCAAAGATGTTGAAACGCGCGATGAGGCGGTCGAGGTAGGCAACCAACTCATGACCAAGGGCCTCTTCATCCACGTCCAAAAGCGACACGCCTTCCGTGACGGGAATTTCTTCTATCAAATCGCCGCTGACTACCGTGCGCCACGCCCCGAGCCCCGCACGGGCTGGTTCGGCATGCGTAGAACTGATCGCTCTGTGCCTTCGACGCCTTCAACGGATGGCCCACGCATCTCGCCTCTCGCATCCCGCAGCGGCGGTAGCAGTGCTAAATCCCGCCCAAGTACCAGCAGCGACTCATCAAGCATCAGCTCCGAGAAAGATGGTGAGAAAACACCAACCCGGACGGGCACACCGAAACAGAAAGTCCTCCTCTCCCGCGTTATGCGCTATGACGTGGATCCACGTCGACGCTCTTACCGCCCTGAAATCATGTCCCTACATTACGACCGCCTCCATAACCCGGATAACTGTTACCACATCCGCATCGACTGGATGAACGTCACCGCCAAACTCATCGAAGATGCCATCGTCTCCTGGGCTACCGCCGTAGAGAAATACGGCTTAAAACTCGTCGAAGTGCCTATAGCCGAAGCTTCGAACATCATCGACTACCATCCCTTCCGCTCTCCATATGCCGTCAATCTCGCTGTGCAGCCACCACAGTCCCAGCCAGAAAGCGTCTACGACACCTCCCACTTCTCTCCGCAATATGGGTCTCGCACCGACAAATTCGCGTACCATAAAGCGCTGCTACGCAAGCTAAACTTTGTCCTAGATATCGAGAGCGCAGACAGTTTCCCCAGCGACGTAGAAGTAACATATTCGTGGGGCAACCCGGACTACAAATACACGCAGTTCATCCATCGCAGCGGCACGGTCCTCGCACAGATAACCTCAGAAGGCAACTTCCTCCTCCTCGCAAACCGCCTCGCGCACAACCGCGCAAAGGACACAGGCCGCTTCAGACCCACAGACCCCTACGAGCACAAGCGCCCCACAGACGCAATCCACATGCCCACCACGCCCGCGGAGCGCGCAAACCCGCTCCGCTCCCCGTTCTCCAGCCCACTCGCGCGTCCCGTGCAGGACTCGAGCCTCCTGCACACGTCCATGCTAGATAAACCCGCCGCCACCGCAACAGCGACAATCATGCCCCTCCCAACCGCTGCCGGAGCACTCCAAACCCCTGAGCAAATCAAAGACGAGGTTGAAAGCTTCTGCGCCTCGCCCGCCCTCCTGCACGCCTTCTACGCAGAAGCAACAAAGCACCCCACGCCCTCGCCCTCGCCCTCGCCCCGCATCCACCCCGTGCTGGACAACAACAACATCCCCAGTCTGGGCCTCCCGCCCGCCATCAGCATACAGGGCGCGAGTCCCGGGACAGGAGGGGGCTGGAGTCTGAGCGGCAGCGTGATTGGGCACGGGAGTGGGATTGCGGGGCGCAGGCAGGGGGTTGGAAGTAGCATAGAGGGGAGTGCGAGTGGAAGCGGCAGCGGGAGTGGGACGGCGAGTAGTAATGTTAGTGTTAGTGGGAGGTCGGGCATTTTGGGGGCGAGGAGGCGGAGTGTGTTGCCGGAGGAGATTGTGGTGCCGAAGAGGCAGGAGAGGCAGGATAGTCAGGGGAGTGCTGGGGCGGGGGTGTGAGTGGGATTGTGTGAAGTGGAGGGAGGGGTTGGGGGCTTTGAAGGAGATGGCTAGACGGGATTGTTTGGAGAATGGGTTTCGTTTGGATAGCTTGGTGTTCGGGGCGTTTGGGCTTGATTTTTGTGTATCTGGATGTTTTTAATCACGATGCGGAGAGCTTGTTTGATTACATAGGGTATATGTAGGACGAGCTGGAATAATAGTAATGGAAGGATGGTATGGGAACCGATCGAGAGACTGGAAGGTGGCTGAGAGAATGCGTCCGAGTAGCGTGGTGACTATGGCGCTCGATTTTGGTCTGTAAGGCTTTTGGTGGCTCTGCTTGCGACGTAGCCTTACCGTCCCAGACCATCGTACCTCGCCGCGTCCTCCCACAACTTTACAAAATCCAAGTTGAACCAAGCCGCAAATCCAAGACACATGCGCTGTACCACACAACCACGCATGCTGTCTCAGCTACCTACGGAAAACACAACATCGCCACACGAAGCCATCACGCACCCGTTACTTCCCTCGCCCAATTCCCAGACAGCGCTAGAAACCCTTCGCACTCCTCGCTCCACGTCACTCCACCCCACTAGATCGACGACTGACCTCATACCACATCTGCGGGAGAGCCGCGATGGGTGATAGATTGAACGTATCGCTGGTTGGGGCGATCTTGTTGTAGATATTGCCTGTTCTGGTAGGAGTGTCGCTATGTCGTAGGATTGCGCATGTGGCATGACGTTCAAGTTTGCATTTCTTGAAGATCAGTGGCGCTAAAAATTTGAGGTAAGTGTGCACGAGATCTACAAAGATTCGCCGATGGATGGCATCCTCATGATAGCCAGAGGCCTAGTAGCGTCATAAGCCGCTGTAATGCCACATGTGCCAGACAAAAATAACTCCATGGGAGTTACTGTGGATGTACTCGTCGTCCGACGTGGAAGAAAAGCGGCCGTAACATTGAGTCCCGCCATGCGAACGCCTCGTATCAGACACCAGACCAGAGCAAAATCTTTCACATGCTCCGCGCATTCTAGTCGACCTCTAAAATCTCGCTCTTGCCATTGGACCAATCTCGAAAAGCAACAGGTGACTTACTGCAGCGCAATAAGGGCGATGCGGCTCCGTATGCAACCTGGCACTCGCTTGGAAGAAATGATGGAAGCCCGTATCGAACAAGCAAAATTGGACGTTCGTGAGACTCGCCAGTTCCCGAACGGTTCGAGGCCCGCCGCAATTAATTTACTTACCGGAAATCACACCTGGTACGAGGGTAGATCTTCCGGATTACGCATGTCACTTTCGTCGACGGCTTGCGGCGTAGCCAACGGCTCGCGAGCATGGATGGTGGCGTCGAGGCGGGGACCAACTCGGACGATGCAGCGCTTGATGCTACGGCGACGACGGCGACATTCAAATTAGCCTTAAGGCGGACGTTAAGACACCGAATAGCCAGAGCGCTGTCTGCAGGTCTGGAAGAAGTCAGACTCTGGGGTACATAGGCGAGTCAAATCCCCGTCGAAACGCAACGTGGAGCGGGGTGCGTCGAAGCATGGCCGTAAGTGCCGTGTTAAGAACCGGGTTACTGCTGTCGTGTGAGTGTGAAGGTCCGACAAGGTGGTAGAGGATTCTGAGCGTGTTGTCTCTGAAGCTCTACGCCGCGCTGTGGTGTTGTGTCTTCGCGACTCGGCAGGCGTTGTCGCGGTCTCGGGACAATTGCCACCATGGAACGGGACTTGTCCGACCGAAAGTCTGAGGCACGGTCCACAGCTGGTCGTCATATCTCCGGTATCGGGCCCCAAAGCGGAGCGTTCGGAACCCTACTGCAGGGAGCTGCAACGTGATGTGAGAGAACGTGACGATTTGGTTGTTTTTCTGGAGACTGGATGAAAATGCATCGGTCGTGAGTGGACGATGGCCAGAATGCAGGGGGACAGTAATATCGCACGACCCCAAACTGCTCCAGGGCGTTCGTTCACGCATTCGGACCTTCAAGCCTTCGTAAGCCTGCTATTTACGGCGGGAGGGTCAAGACTGAATATACCTCACCCGTGATTGGTTCTCTTGGTATCAATATCCCCATCATTTCGGCACGGCCAAGTCGATGTTGCACACAGGGAATTGTCCAAGATTCCTGAAGATCGATCTATTAAACCGCGACGGGCGGGCGGCAATTCGTGCAGGTGACCAGCGAAGCCTCATGTACCAAGCTCTTGGATGCAGATCATCTTTCCAGCAAATATGACGCGCGAATGGCATTCTGCGGACTACACGTCGTATAGCTTCAACAAATGCGAGTTAAGCTGAGTTTGTAATGCGGACGGACTAGACTGAGCAGGAGAGTATGAGTAACCGTAGTAAGCAAGACGGCAGTCAGGAAACGACTGGGATGGCCCCAGGACGCATGGAGCCTGGTGCGGAAGTGCATTGCATGCCCTGGTCGGCGGTGGTGCACGATGTGAATGGGGGACAACACAGCAACGGCGTCAAACTGCGCGCACGCCAATGACAGTCGTCTGGAGTCGCACGAGATAGGACGTCCTTCTTGCTTCGGACTGCTGGCTGACGTGGGCGCTGCACAGAGCCGTTGCGGTCGATATGATGCCGTCCCGTGTACCGGTAAGCTGCTCAGCGCACGACGGTCAGCCTTGTTGGGAAATGGTGCTGATAACGGTGCAGGCGTTGGCCTGTCGTCAGCCGCAGCACTGGCTAAAGTAGGCTGCCGGGTGGTCTGGAGTCTGGACGGCGAGTCTGGGGACCCCGGCGCTTGATCTGCGCGTGCAGCAGGGATGCAGCGACGTGATGCCTGGTCGGGCGGGCGCGGGCGTGATGTGATGAGCGATGGTGAGGATGTTGATGTGTGAGAAAGGGAGCTCACCTCAGAACGGCTCACCGATGACGCCCACGGTACGCTCTCACCTCACAGCGGGACGGTAGGAAGGCATCACCCGCCCGCCCGCGCTGCCGATCGCTCCGCTGAGACAAGTCGCTGCGGAGTGGCTGCTCGCCTCGTCGTCTGTTTCGCTGCCGCAAAAGGAATATATACTCTGCACGTCGGCCGATAGCCCTCACCGCCATTGTACCAGTGTACCAGTGACGCCTAAGCGCGACTCCAGACGACCGCTAGCCATAAACGAGCAGCTCCTACTCCGGCCAACGCCTCGCTACTCCACCCGCTGCACACGCGCCCCCTCGCCCCAATTCGACTGCTCGACACCGTTCGACTGCGCTGCGCGATACCTTTGTACATAGTCTGCTGTGCTGCCTGCGCTGTCTCACCCGCCGTGACTCTTGCGCCTGCGCACGAACCGTATCGTGACGACATCACCACCGTCAGCCACGCACCGCGGCCGCTTCAGACCGCAGACCGCAGACCGCAGACCGCAGACCGCAGACCTCAGCGCGCAGAGAACGACCGAATATCACAGCCCAGGGCCCGGCCGCGCGCTGTCATGGGCTACCCGCGCCCGACGACCCTCCGAGTCCGCGCCCGCCAGGAATACTACTACGGCTTCCTCAACAACTGCTAGGGACCAGAGGCCACTCCATGGCGGCATGCGCCCAGTAGCAGACATGCTCGGCCAGTTCTTCAGCGCCCGGAAGGGTGCCGGCGCGCATCCGTCACCGGCCACGACGCTCGATTCTGCCACCGAAGAGTCTCACACGCGACACCTACTTTATCCCGAATCGAGCACCCTCTACCACCCCGAGGGCCAGCCCTACCCCCTCCACGGCGCCGCCCTCTCGCCAGGGACCGCCCACGATGGCCCGCTGCCCGAGATCGACCTCGAGTTCCCCCGCGACTGCCGCATCATCATCGCCCAAGATGAGACCGCATCGATACCCCGAACCATCCTGTTCGACTCGAAGCCGGGCCCATCGCGGGCAGAGTCGCCCACGCTGCCAAACACACGGTCACGTGCCTTTGGGGCACCCGGGAGCGCCAGCACCGTGGGCCCTACCTTCGGCGGAATGCATGCGCGGCGGTCGTCGCTCGTCACCGAGTCCACGCCGCGATCCCCCACTGCAGCGGGCTTCACGCGCACACGCACCCGCGGCAACTCGATATCCTCCATGCCCAATATCGACGAGCACGCGCAGATACAGGCAAAGGCACAGGCGAGGGGGAAGGACTCGGCGGATCTGGTCAACATCTGCTTGGACTGCATGTTCGGCAACACGCCCATGAACTACAGAGGCAATTCGAACAAGATTCACATCGTTCCGCTCGACAAACCGGCCGACTCGGGTGTCCTCACGCCGAACATTCAAGATGCCACAAGCTCCCTAGGACGAGCCGAGGGCCTCCGTCGGAGGAGCCATCTAGCCAAGTCCTACACTCCCAACAACCTGCCCCAAGATACGCCGACTGCCGAGGCTAGTAGCCTCACATTGAAAGAGCCCCGCCGGCGTACCATCTTCATCACGCGTATGTTCTCAGTTGCGTTGCCAGAGGAGGACCAAGATACATCCAACGTGCGCACACCCACGCCTCAGAGCTCCGTCGGCAAAGGCAACGGCTTCCCATTTCCCCGGCAGGCTGCCAAAGCCGGTGGCGCCAAGGTTATTCCCTCGACCCGAAAAAGCCCCATGTATGCCATAACCATCATCCTCCACCTTCCGATCGCTGCCGCGTCCTCGACCTTACGTCCACCATCCCGCCCTGGCAATCCAAGAAATGGTCACGCGTCCGCCTCGGTCCCCGGACACGACTCCCTGGGTTCATCCCTGGACTCCGACCGCCGCGCGGGATGGTCATTTGTCGATTCCAACTTTGGCGTCGAGTCACTTCTGTCAGCCTCACTCACTAGCGATGTGGATGATCGTGTCGATGTTGTTGGCCAGCACTGGGATGTCATCATGCGCACACTCACCAGCCTCCAGTTTGTAGTCCAAGAGCGCATCCTGGCTCAATTCAAGCTGGCAGAGGCGGCGTCACCACCAGTGCTTCACCAGCCACGCGTGCAGCTATCTCGCACGAGCCTGAGAGACGCTCCTCCGCCGCCGGCCCGTCGAGCGCTAAGGCTGCAGCCTGGCGCCCTCATGTTCGACCAAGACCTTAAGAAAGCGGTCGAGCTGGCAGGCAACCGTGTTGTTAGCGGTATGAGAATACCCCGAGTGATGACCGGCCAAGGCAAGTGGGGCGTGTGGCGCGAAGAAGCAAGATGGCTCGGGCGCTGGGCAGGTCGACGGGAGGAGAATTTCTTCTTCTTCAATCTGCTGACCGCATTCCTGGGAAACCATACCGAGTGGCTAAACCTGCTCGGGCCAAAATGGCACCGAAAGCGCCACCGGGAACAGCTCAAGTCGAGCACCGGCGACAATCTGACCATTGCAAACCGCACCGTTATTGTGTCCCCAGACAAAATGGCGGCGCGGCGTCTGATTTTCCTTCTTGCAGCGTTTCTCCCACCAAACGCACTCACCGTGTACGATGGCGCTTCTCCGATGCGACCTAGCACGTCTGCATCTCTGCGGGCATACTCACAGTCGCCTCCAACCAACATGCCTCCATCTAGGAAGCATTCTTTGCGCCGGCAGATAAACCGACGGCCTCGTGGCAAGCACAGCATGACCAACATGCGTCTCCAACCCCCTGCTGGAAACGGCACAAGTCTTTCTACTCTTGAGTCTGCAAACAGTCGAACGGACTCCGGGGTGGCCGAGTTTCAAGATGCCCATAGGCATTCCCGTCGATCTTCAGCTCATTCCATCCGAACAAGTTTAGTTATTCCGTCCATGTCAGACAGCGCTGCTACTACAAAGAGCAGCGCTGCTACACTGTCAACTGCTACGCAGCAAAACAGCGTTCCCATGGCACACTTTACGCTACCCAGAACGAAGTCCTCTGGGCCTTCGCCTGAGTTGAGACCTGAGAGCAGCGATAGCCTAGCTTCTGCCAACCTAATGCACACCTTGCAAAGAAGTAGCACTGGTCAAACCAGCAACCCCAGCACGGAATCATCCAACACTAGTCGTTGGAGCGGCTTCATGAACTTTTGGAGTGGGCGGCGCGGGTCGTCTGCCGATCAGAGCGACTATCTCCAGAGCACGGATGATGGGCTGGGTGTTGCTGGCTCAACCTACCGCTTTCCGGAACGCCCTCGCTCACAACTCGAGCTAATGGTACAAGAACTGTCCATGGACAGTGTCTATGGTGATTCGGATGGCTTTGAGCCGCCCGTCAACAATAGTACCATGACCGCGGAAACTTCGCCCGAGACATATCCAGTCGGATGCAGTGGTGTCCCAGCATCTGCTGCTCGCCCCATTCCGGAACGACCAAGAACGTTCGATTCGACGCTCAAGCTTTCGGTCAACGAAAAAGATGGCGTAATCGATGTTGACATCCCACTTCCCGACTTTGGTTCTCCTCTCCAGTCACCCTTGCTAGGTGCTTATGCATCAGTTTCTAGCCAGCATGGCTCCAGTTACGGCGAATCGTCAGTCCTGTCTATGCCGTACTGCGAGCCGGAGCAGCCCGTCAATGCCGCTGGCTGGTTGAAGCAGTTCCACCCTGACTTTGCAGTACAAGCTATCAAACCGTATGCCGAGCTCGAGCGCGACATCAAATGGGCCCTGAGCGCAGAGCCGACCCCAATTACCACTGCCGCAACTCCCACCCTCGAGCAAGGTCCGCTCGAGCGCTGGGTTGACGTATGTTCTGCTCTCGTCGCCGATACTCGCACGTTCAGCATTAAGCGCATCAGTCTGCGACGACTTGTTAGGCTGACTCCAACGCCTACTTACCAAGCCTCCGCCATGACGCCAGGAATCACTGGCATGCCCCCTGGACGCTCTCAGTATGGTAACCCTTACAGCACCAACTCAGCCGCGCCAATGATGACTGAACAACATCTTGACGAGAAATTCTTTGAAGAGCACATTATGGACTTCGATTCGACGTTAATCGATGCAGTCGATCGCGTACTGGCACAGTCCGGCCAAGCTTCACGCGTCCAGTCTGCCAGCTCTTCGCGGTCCAGCTCTCGACGAGGGAGGCGCGATGGACGGTCCGATTCCACCGTTGGAAACCACGCGGACGTATCGCAGACAGACTGCAAAGCCGTCATCTTTGATGCTCTTGAAGTAGTCGTGAAGAACGTGACGGCCGAGCGCAGCTCCAAAGAGGAGCGCAAGGAGGAAACCACCGGGGATAACAACCCGGTCCAAGAAGTCGCCAAGACGGCAGCCGATTCGTCGTTGAAGGAGGGGATTCGACGGTGGCTTTCCGAGGTGGAGTGAGATGAAATGAGCGCAATTGTGCAAAGAGCCCTTGTTTCTTTTTTTCGCGTTTAATGCTCGGGTCCGTGTCCTACTTCTACCTTTTCTAGACTTGAGCACAACTTCTTGCGTGCTTATGTCGCGACGATACCCCCGAGCACGCCACCCACGTCTCGACCATCAACATCACTAGCCTCACCGCGTTGTACTACTATACTGATAGCTTCCTGAGAAGTGTTCTTTTCCTTTCCACACTTATCCTCGCTTTAATGCGGGTAGCGGGCTGGCTGGCTTGCCGCCCGGGTTTCCTCATCTGCTTCGTTTTTTGTCGTTGCATTTTAGCGGGCGTTATTTGTTTTGGGCGGCCAGGGATCCTTGGCAGCGCTATATACGGACTTTTAGGTCGATATCCTTGGGTGGTATTCTGAGCCATTTATTTACGGAAGACGTGCTGAGGCTAGGTGGTCTCGCGCGTGCTGGGGTTGCTTTGCGAAGTTCGAGCGGAGTGGTAATGGGTGGGTGGTGCTCGTGTGACTTGCTGATGGCTGTCGGCAAGTTGAGAGCGAGATCTACGAATAGAATTCTGTGAGAGCTTCATGCTACTGTCACTACTATCCTCGTGATAAATGCCTTGGTGCGTGGTGGTTAATTAAGTCCACAGATGAACGGTAGCTGCATGGTCATCCAAGTGCGTCGGGCGTACAGTTCTATGCCGCCTTGCAGTACTTCATCCTACAAGGGTCAAATTGAAGTTTTAACTGCCCGATCGGGAAACCGGATAGTGTGATCGAAACTATGAATGTAATATATGTTCATTTGTTGTCCAACTTCACGGCTGTAAGCCTTTAGGTATTTGTGTTCTCCATCCTCTACCCCTGCATGCAACCTGCATCATATTTGAGTTTCCTTTGAAATGGCAGGGATTGAAGAATGAACAGCTGCGATCGAAACTAAATAAGAGAAGCTAGATCATGCGGATTTTATTCAAGCGTCGTTCATCTTTCAGCACTGAAAAACAAAAAGTCCCTATCGCGCGTTTAAGGCGTCTCTCCCGCAATGCTCCGCCAACCAATCAGAAGCATTTCCGCCCGCAGCGGCAGCACGCTCACCCGCAATGTCTCCACCTCCATGCCTAGCAACCCCGCCTTCCTATCCTACTACAATGCGCTGTAAGCCCACCTCTGTTATATTTCATATATCTCGTATTTTCTCCACACAACGAATGCTTCCGTAAACATTACCAAATGCAAAGCGCTTCGGGTGCGCTTTGTCAAGCTGAGTCAACGAGCCCGGAACGTGCTAGTCTAGTGAGCAGCGAGCCGAAAACCTGGAGTCGATGACGAAAGCGAGACACTTGATTACGGTAGCGCGGGGAGCTGTCTTTTGCGCGTCGCGAGCTGGCATCTTCTTTGATGCGTATATATGTGATCTCTTTACTCGACCAAATTTCTATTCTCCTACTCTCCAATCTCAATTGGCCCTTTTATGTCCTCTGCACTCGCCCGCCTGCGATCACTAACCACTCACATTGCCCACCCTAGAGCCGTTATCCCCCTCTGCACATTTACCAGTCGCAACTTCTCCAGCTCTACAATGGACAAGGCGCCCGCTAAAATCACCGACTGGGTCAAGCCAGGCGATAAGTCTGGCGAATACAAGCGCCAAACTTCCGTCTTCCGCAACTGGATCGAGAACAAGCCCAACGCAGAATTCCCACCTGAGAAAGGTCGCTACCATTTATATGTGTCGTATGCGTGTCCCTGGGCGCATCGGACGCTCATTGTGAGAAGATTGAAGGGTTTGGAAGATTTTGTTGGGTTTACCAGTGTGCATTGGCATATGGGCGAGAAAGGTGTGTATTCCTTTGCGACTATCTTTAAGTGGATGAGAGGGAAGGAGAGTGAAACTAATGCGTGACAGGATGGCGATTCGCAACCACTGACGAGAAGCTCCCCGGTGAGAATGTAACTCCCGACCCACTACACAAGGACTTCACACACCTCCGTGACATCTACTTCGCGCAGAACCCCGACTATGAAGGCCGCTTCACGGTGCCGACGCTGTATGACAAGAAAGAAGCCAGGATTGTCAGCAACGAGAGCAGCGAAATCATTCGCATGTTCTACTACGCGTTTGATGACTTGCTGGACGACGAGCACAAAAAGGTCGATCTGTTCCCTGGGAACCTGCGAAAGGATATCGAAGAAATGAACGACTGGGTGTACAGCGACGTCAACAACGGCGTATACAAATCCGGTTTCGCAACGTACGTCTCCCCACGTCTCCCCACCAAGCAGCAGCTAACAACCCCCAGCACAGAAGAAGCCTACATCAAAAATGTAACCACTCTCTTCGCCTCCCTCGACCGTCTAGAATCTCACCTCTCCATTTCCACAACACCCTACCTCCTCTCCTCCCCGCACCCCACCGAAGCAGACGTCCGCCTCTACACAACCATCATCCGCTTCGACCCCGTCTACGTGCAGCACTTCAAATGCAACATCCGCGACATTCGCTCAGGCTACCCGCACTTGCACAAGTGGATGCGGAACCTGTACTGGAACCATCCGGCTTTCGGGCAGACGACGCAGTTTGAGCACATCAAGAAGCATTATACCAAGAGCCATAGTCAGATCAATCGATTTGCTATTACGCCGGTGGGGCCGGTGCCGGATATTTTGCCTGTGGATGAGGAGGTTCCGGCTGTGAGGGTTGTGTTGGGGAATGAATCAAGGAAGGATTAGGGTAGCGATTGAGAGATTTACTGCTTGTATATACCATGACAATTAATGTTATGTTCAAACCACACAAAAGAGGGTTCTTGGAGTCAACTCACAGGCTCCTCTGACGATTTGGAATCGATGGGGTTCTGCAGGCCGCACCCGCACTTCCGAACGCGGACTAGCGCAACTGCTGGTACACTTGAAGTCACTTCCCTTGTGACATCGACTCATTCTCGCTTCGTCCACCACGCTCAACTACCTTCTCGCATTCGCACTATTGGCATCCTATCCTTCCGCGTCGCCTGGACTCATTCTTCACCGTACGCACAGTCCGCCAGCTACACAGAACGTCCCCACGACGCCTTTTTCGCCACATGCGACGTCACACCTGCCACATCCGTAAATGCACCACGATTCAGTCAATCAAATTTTTTACGGCCGTGCGATGCAAAAGTCACGCAAATTAAACTGATTTGATTCGACTACCTATTGAATCTTTGCAATGTCATAGGTCCACGGTCGGCCGCGAAACACGCTCGAGTTCCGGAGTCCGGACTACAACTTCTCCACGATCACACCTCAATTTCCTGAGCGCACTGGAACCAACACCAACTACATCGCTGCAACCTCATATTCGTGTTAATATGAGCGGTCGACTTATCAGTACTATTGCTGCGGTTAGAATGTCGGATGGTGCCGCCTCCCGACCTTGAAGCATCGGACGTTGAGCTACATTGCTTGCTCGGACACGCCGAGGCCCCTGCGCTAATCGATATCGAATGTCTTACTGAGAGCTCCGGAGATGTGATCCTTCCTCTTTTGCCTCGACCTAGTGCTGCGTGACCTGGAGTACCCGCGTCGTTACTGAGCAACAATCTGCTTAGACAAGAGGGATATATCGGTCAAGTATAGCATCTCTGCCCCCACCCTTCTGGAGTTTCCTGAAGCGGCGATATACTGATTACCTATGAGCACTTTCCCCCCTTTCGTCTAGAATAGCAGTTGCATGCCCATGCTCATCGGAACCAACATTGTCACTTTCCGAATCGCCAGTACTGATCGTCGACCGTTGACTCCAGAGATGCATCGGAGGTCCGTCCCCTCGAGCTATCGAAAAGCACGGCGGCTCCGATGCAGACTCTCGGTACGATCTACAATAGACATGGGACTTCCTCCAAGCCCCCGTCCTTTGGCGCCCTTGGCTACCAAATCAACCTAGTCGCTGCTGTGCACAATTCGAACGATGATATCACCGGAGCGCCTTACCCACACACGCGGATCAACAGCGAGATTTTTTGCTAACCGTACATCTAGCGAGTTGATGTTCTACGACTAGCATAGGAGAAGCCGCCTTGGAAGTCGCCTCGCCCCTGCTTACTACCACTTCCCGCTTAATTATGCCTTCTCTACATCTGACACCACCACACATACGGTGCCACTCCTCATGCATGCATGGCACACAGGGTTGGCAGAGACACGAGCACATCATGCACGTTGCCCTGAGACATCACGTATCCAATTTCTTAGGGGTATACTTACGCCTCATGAAGGAAGGTAGGATTCTCACTTAGCGAGCGAAAAGCTGACTGCCTCGGGCCGTCTGACCTGTCAGTCCCACTCAGCAGGTACGAAGGTCCATTAAGCTTATTTTCGGTAACGACTGGACCCCTGTCAGCCCTACTGACGCTATGCCAGCCTTACGGGTCTGTCTCGGATCGCAGAGAGGCTTCCACTGCTCGTCTCACCGATCAGAGCCAAAATGCACTTCATGCCTCTTTTTTCATTGCATGGCACTGCAGAGCATCTGCAACGCAACGTCCTATCGCACGGACTGGAGCAAGTATTCTCGCGGATCTCACTCGGTTGGGACTACCGTTTACAAGGGTCCACTCTGACTACCGAGCTGCAACGCTCACTCCGTACCTGCATCGTCCGATTCAACATCACGACTAACATCTATCTTTGCCACCGCCGATATTCGTGATCCTAAATCTGTCCTGATTAGGCAATCACTACGACTAGCCACGCATATGTAGTATCGACGGGCATCAATATGAACAGAGTGCGTTTCTTGATTGCGCCTCGTTGATCGCCCTGAAAGACAATCCAGCAACACTGGTCCACCCGTATCCGCGGCATGGTGTGGCTCCTTCCGCTTAGGATTACTTGGATAAGGCGCCTTAGCCGTCCATCTTCATGGCCACTGGGTAGCTAGGGGGCGCTGATGTCGTCCGTCATCACCTCATGTGTACGAACTGCAAACCACGGGCGCACAGCACGAACAGTCCTTCTTCATCACCGCGGTAACTAATCACTCCGCCGTTCCAATTCGTATCGTGCATTGCACAGTTCGCAGTTCCGCGTTTCTTGGCCGTTTCGACATGGCTCGTGCCCGCAATGCGAGTGCGGTTTCGAAACCCCCACCTAAGGTACCCTCATGCCATACTACGCATATTGTTCCGCAGCAGCCACAGGACCTGCAACCTGGACGAAGGAGCTCATATCGGTACGGTAATAGAGTGCTCTCGACGCCGTGAATTAGACCGTCTTTGCCTAACCTTGCTCAACGTGCACCTTACTTATCCCAGCGGGCGGAAGGAGGCACAAGCTACGGCTGATGCATGCACAAGCGGGAGCCACCGCGTCTTATATGTATGTCTCGGGAATGCCCGAGACGAAGTGAACGGTCCTGGTCGCTGCTCTGCTCCGGTAATCATGTTCATGTTCGCGGTAGTTACACAGCATCGGCGTAGATGTCTGTCATCTAACAGTAGGTAGGAAAAGAAAGTCGATAGATAGATAGATACAAGAAAGGGTCTTCGTTTCGTTTCACGTATAATGTACACACTTAGTCAGGCACCGCAGTGCAAAGCGAAGCCACACTCTGCACTCTACATTCCGTGTATGTATGTGCAAGCAAAAGCCCCCGGGGGGCCTCAAGCATGAAGCAGCTGGCAGGCAACAAAGCAGTTCCAGCAGATGAGATGATCGACGCCTGGATTCATGGCATGGCACGACATATGTTTCAAACGAACCGGTTCAGCCACAATGCACCCCCTGATTAGGAAACATGACATGCCAGTCACTGACAGACAGGCAACTGAATCATCGTCATCAACAAATGAACTAAGCTTTTTCGTCCAAGGGTATCTACAGTATCGCCTCCACTCCCACAATATCAAAACATGGCTGTGCTCTTTCTGCCTACGCCTATGCCTGGACGCCTTGCCCGCCACAGGCGAACCACAGCCTCACCCCAATATTCCCATTCCGCACCAATCCCCGAATCCAGCAACCATCCACCACGCCTCCACTCACAGCAGGGCGGCCCCCACACTGCCCATAGTCTGCTTGGTAACCTCATCCCGGACCTTACCCACCTTCTTCGCCGAATCCAAGATAGCCCCCTCGATCGCCTGCAGAGCGCCCACCAGCTCCCTCCTCTGGTCCTGGGGCCGACTCCTGCTGCCCGACAATTGCTGAGCCTTCTCCACGGTACCGGCCTCCATGGTCCTGAGATGTGCTTCGATCTCGCGGATCTGGCGCTGATACAGGTCGAGGGTGCGCCCGAGGTCTTCGGTGCGGCGGTTGAAGTAGCCGACCAGGTCAACGGGCTTGGTGGGGTCGTCGTCGTCGAGGGAGGAGCTGGGTCCGGGTTTCGAAGTGGACGTGGTGAGGTTGGAGGTGTTGCCGTAGCGGAACTGTGGGGGTAAGGCCTGGTTCTCAATGGCGCGGAAGGAGAGGTAGGCGTCTTCGGCGTCCTTCTTGACGAGATCCTTTAGGCTTGCGATGTTGGCTGAGTCGTTGTCGAGACCTAGCTCGACGGTGGAAAGGAAGCTCTCAACGTAGGCGACATCGGGTGCGATGGTTGCCACTTCGTTTACGTGGTTGGGGAGCGCCTCTCGCGTCTTGTGGGCCTTGTTGATTTTGTCTTGGATGCCTTCGTCGAGCTGGATGATTTGCTGTTGGATGTTGGGGGCGAGGTCGTTGAAGCGTGTTGTTCCCTTTATTGCATCGATTGCCGACATCTGGACCGCCTGGGAGCCACCTAGGTTCCCAAATGAGGAGGTGTTCTGGGACTGCATGCCGCCAAACAGGCCGGTGGACTGCTGTTGCTGCGGTTGTGTTTGTTGGGTTGAGCCAAAGAGATTCGACGTCGGTTGATTTTGCTGGGTCTGAGTGCTTCCAAACAAAGGAGCGGTGCTTTGTTGTGCCGTTGAAGACCCGCTAGAATGCGGTTAGCCTTTGTGTGACGCAAGCGATCGCCCGTACATACAACAATCCGGGTTTCTGCACCCCGCCGAATAGTCCTCCCGATTGGGGAGGCTGGTTCTGCGCCTGGTTCTGTGTAGAGCCTCCCAACGCGCCCCCAAATAGACCCCCGGTCTGCTGGGGCTGCGGCTGCGCCGTTGAGGAGCCAAAGAGTCCCCCGCTCGGGGCGGCGGTGGCAGCCGGCTTGCTCATATTGCCAAAGAGGCCTCCAGACTGTGGTTGGGCGGCGGTGCTTTGCCCCCCGAAGAGGCCTCCAGACTGGGGTGGCTGTGATGTTGCGCCGCCAAATAATCCTCCTGTCTGAGACTGCGACGTCGATCCGAAGAGGCCGCCGGTGGACTGGGGCTGCGATGCATTGGTGGACGAGCCGAGGCCCTGGCTGGCAGTATTCCCGCTGCAGATACATACATTAGCAATGTCATGGTTGCAAGATCTGTGCGGGCGGCGTGAGAACCGGCCCCAAGACGGAGATGGATGGCGCGGTTCCTGAAGGATGCGGCGTCATGGTCAAGTCAAGGTGACTATGACTATGCGTCGGCGTGTGCGTAGTGCGCATATGGGCATTCAATATAGTATATATATACGTACAAGAGACTGCCGCTGGTGTTGATGCTCAGCGAGTTGGAGCGCCCGAAGCCTGCCATCTTGTCGTGTAGCAGATGCCCGTCCGGTGAGCGCCTCTAGCGAATTACTGCGTGTAGGTATGGACCCCCTTTTAGTGTGGCGGTCCGACTGAGTTTGCAACGGCAGATTTGTCGAGCGGCAGCGCAATCCGGAGTCGATCGATGCAGCTGCGGACGTCGCCGGCGGAGATGACTGCCTACGGTGCCGAGCTGTTCCCTAGCTACAACGATGTGGTCGCGCGGCGCGAGTGGGAGATTGGACTGATCAAGGAGAAGCTGGAGAAGGGCGAGGCGGTTGACCTGCCGCTGTGTCGGATCGAGCGCGTGAAGGCGTAAGTGTTTGCTTGTGCGACAATGTTGTCTGGCCGTCCCGGCGTGTTTTGGCGAATTGTTGCGCTAAACCCCGGCGCCAAGTCGTTCGTCGCAGAGCCGCATTGTGCGCGGCTAATGTTACCGCAGGGGTGAAAGCACGGTGCGCTTCGGACTCAAGCGCGGGAAGCTGCTCTACGTCTTCAAGTACCCTACCCACGACGTCGAGCGCGACAAGCACCGCAACGTCGTCACCCGCGCCCGCTTTATCAAGGAGCAGCTCGAGGCCGCGGGATACCGCCTGATACCGTGGGACTTCAAGAAGGGCCAGCCGCCCAAGTTCTGGGACGAAGGAACAATGGAAGAGGAAGACGATGATCTCTACGGGCCGTCCGAGACGACGGCGCCTTCAGCGGCGAAGACCGAGGACGCGAAGAACGCGGGCGACGCCTCTAGTGGAGACGAGCCCATGGACGAGGGCCTCGAGTCGGGCGAGGAGGACGAGAGCGACAGCGACTCTGTAGGATGCGCCGCGCCGCACATCGCGCAATTGAAGCTAACAAAGCTCAGGATATCGAAATCATCATCGACAAGCCCGCCGTCGCCCCAAAACCCGTACAGTGCGTCAACCCCGCGCCTCCATACAGCTTCCCCGAGCTAACATCCCCTCCAGATCCACTCCGCAAGAGTCCAAAGCAATCAAGATCGAAGCACCCCCACAACAGACCGCCGCCCAGACCCAGGCCCCCAAAACAACACCCCTCCACCTCCCCACCGGCCAGCCAGGCACCGCCTACCCCGCGGTACGCACCTCCACCATCGAAGTAAACGCCGACCCAGTCTACCCGCCCTTAGGCAAGCCCATTTCGCAAGTCGACATCGACGCTGACCTCGCCGAGGCCACGAAGCCCTGGCGCCTCCCCGGTGCAGACCAATCCGACTACTTCAACTACGGCTTCGATGAGTTCACCTGGGAAATGTACAGGCAGCGACAGGCGACCGTGGCCTCAAATCTGGCGCAGCAGAAGGCCGAGACGGCGCAGTTGCAGCAGTTCTTTGGCAGCATGGGTGGCCCTGGAGCGGCAAATGCCGGTGCTGCGCCGCCGGCTACCCCCGCCGGTCCAGCCACTGGCGCCGGCGGGCCAGGCAACATGCCTATGCCCGGTGGCATGAACGAGGAGATGATGGCCCAGGCGTTCCAGCAGATGATGGCTCAGGGTATAGATCCGAGCAACATGGATTTCGGCGCTTTTATGAGCATGGCTGGCGGTGGTATGCCTGGGTTTGGCGGGCCTGCTGGGCCGCAAGGAGGCTTCGGTGGTGGAGGAGGCGGAGGTGGGAACCAAGGCGGAGGGGGGGGCGGTGGTGGTGGCAGAAGAGGCGGGAGGGGAAGGGGGAACTGGTAGTGGACGATCATTTCTACGAACGATGCGGGCGGTCTTGGGTTGTGCAGATGCAGGGTCTTGCATTAGGCGTTATGTGTACGATACGATACCACGGTCATGGAATCAGGCTTTCAATATCTCAAAAGTAGAGACGAATGGAGGGTTTGCGTTCCAACACGCCCATGCAATATGACTGCTGACAGTCCCAACGTGGTAGTTTTTTGCGCAAATTGTAACAACCCGCCAGACTATGACTCCATCATTTTCAGCTGCGCGAAACGCAACTTCCGGTTGTAGAATCACGGAAACATGCGCCTCATCTTACAGCTTCCGTGCGCCCAAACGCCAACCAATTTTACCTCCTAGAGAACACTCACTCGCTCTGTTTGAGCTCGCTGCCCCTTCACGCCTCCATAGCATCCCTCTCCAACACATATGCCGGTATCCGGCCCTCCATCCAGTCCTTCTCTAGCCTCGCCATTTCCTCCAGACTCCCCGCCGCCTTGATCGCCGCCCGCATCTTCGCCCGCTCCTCCTCAGTCCAGATGCGCTCTTTCGCAGGCGCGTCGGCGTCGCCGTTGGCGAAAGAAGGTACAACGAAGCCCTTGGACTTTGTGCCTTTGATGGTCGTGGCAAGTTCGGTAGGTTCGTCAGCTGTGCCGAAAAGTTCCTTCGCCTTGCTGCGCTCCACGTCACGGATCTTGGCGTAGTCGAGGTAGCGGAGGGAAGGGACGAGGTATATCAGCCAGTAGCGGTAGTTCTGGGGATTTTGTTAATTTAGGTGAGAGAAGAATTTTCGTGCATCTATGAACTCTTTTATAGATGTCGGGGCGCATTTCACACCTCCTTTCCAAATTAGGCACCGGTGTGGCCGAAGAAAGATGATATGCGTACCTCTTTACTGGTGACCGGGTTTCCAATCAACGATAGGTACACCAGCTTCTTGAAGCCACCCAGAGGGTCCAGATCCGGCAGCTCAGCCAGCCTGTTCTTGGTCAGAACCAGCGTCGTCAAATTCGGTATGCTCGTCGAAAGATTCGCCTGGATATTCGAGATGCGGTTCTGGCCGAGGAACAGCGTGCGGAGGCGAGGCTGGAGAGGGAAGTTGCCGAGTTGCGCAATGTCGTTATCGGTAAAGTCAATCGCGTCGTTGTCCTAGTGGTCGCGTGAGCTCGCTGTGTTTTGGCGGGGAATGGAGGGGGAGGTTGGGAGGACTCACGCGTGCAGCACCCATGTTCTCAATCGCTGAGATCTTGTGGCCTAGAGTTTACAGGATTGATATCAATTCAGCTCTTCAAGTGTAGCATCTGTTCTTTTCGTACGCACCTCGTAAATCGAGTTCACGCTCCGTGATACAGTTGATGAAGGAGAGGGAATGGTTGATCAGCTCGGTGGTGAGCCTCATCTTCGCGGATTTTGTTTCCTTTCTTGGGTAATATGGTATGGATGGAACGCGGCGATGGCGACTACACAGAGCCTTTTGTGGGGTGGAGGGTGAGCGGCGTGGTTGTTAGAGTTTGAATCTGCGTCAACGAAATTCGAAGTCGATGCCAAGGCGCCAAGATTTCGCTGAGTCATCAGCTCCCCATGGTTTCAATGGCACGCGCTTGTCGAAAAGGCTCGGACTCACAAAATCGTTAATACCTGTTACGAACAAGAAAACGAACGAACCCCAAAGAAGTGATTGGCGAGCAGGCGCCCGCTAAGGATGCACGCGGCGGCCTAATACACTAACTAAGGGTAGGTCACGTAACTAATAGCTATGCTAAGGACTATTAATAGTTATAGTAGTTACTATTATAACTATTAATAGTTCTATAGCTAACTACTAACCTAGGACTATATATATATAGAAATAACAGGAACTCTGTAATTTCTAGTATTTAACTTGTTTTTTCATCTATTATTTAAATTCTAATAAGTATTATTAATTTAACTATCTTATATCTTTAATACTAACTACCTTATTTTTCACTTATATAACTAATAATCTCTACTTCTCTTTAATTACTTCTACTTAAGAAATAACTTACTATTATAACCTACGAGTTAAATAGAACTTAGATAAATAATTAGTAATTAAATAACTACTAAGAGTACGTATAAAGAAGTAACTACTAAGAGTAAGCTATATAATTAATAGCTACGCTAAGAACTATTAATAGTTATAATAGTAGCTACTCTAACTAGTAATAGTTCTATAGTAGACTATTAACCTAAGACTATGTATATATAGGAATAATAGAAATCCCTATAATTTCTAGTATTTAATTTATTTATTAATCTATTATTTAGATTCTAGTAAGTATTATTAATTTAACTATCTTATAAATTTAATACTAACTACTCTATTATTTACTTACGTAACTAATAACCTCTACTTTTCTTTACTACTTCTACCTAAGAACTAACTTACCCCTTTAGAATTAGTTACTCTATAGGAACGTAATATATTAAACACTCTTAATATAAGCGACTTTAAAGGCCTTACTGCAGTTACTAACTCTAAGAATAAGATAGCTAAGCTAGACCTATACTATAAAGACTGTAATAAACTTAAAGAATAGCTTCTTTAACTTAAACTCTACCTCTATATCTCTAGACTAAAGATAGAAGGTAAGAAGAAAGTTATTTTTATAGCATTATACTTATAAGGTAAAGTAGCTAACTAAATTTAACTATACCTAGTAAGCTACCTAGCTAAAAAAAAAAAAACTATAAATGCAACGTAATTAACAAGATTATTAAAGACTATAAGAACTTTAAAAAAGAACTTAGGTAACTCTTTAGTATTATAAATAAAGTACCTCTTACTAAATAAGCTATTTAGTAACTCTAATAGATATACTCTATTATAGACTATGCTATATACTTTAAGAAGTATATAGTATAGCTTAACTAAGAGGAGATACTCTTATTAGTTATATATAAATATAGCTTAAAATCTAAGATCTATAAGAAACTACTATAATCTAGAAACCTTATAGTCTTCTTAAAGGACCTCTATAAGAAGTCTATTTAAGTTAACGCTAAATAGTATAAACTATACTAAGAACTACGCTAATAAGAATAGAAGCTATGTTCTAGCTTTAGAAAGCTACCTAATAGCTACCTAATAAAATCTTATAACTTAAGTAATTAAACGTAGTATTACTACTACGATAACTATAAGTATTAGCTAATAAAAGAAATCTAGTATAATAACTTAAAGAAAGAATAAGAGAGAGAACTAGGCTTTTATACGCTCTACTAGCGCAACTCTAGAGAATCTCTAATAGAACTATAATTCTATAGAGTAGAAACGCGTAAATACTTTATATATAGAAAACTAGACTATATTATAAAAAACTGCTATTCTAAGAATAAGGTTAAATAATAGTTAAATATAATATTAAGAGAAGGCTAGGAAATAGATAAAGAATAGGACGTAGTTAGTAAGATTAAGGACCTTAACCTAGAAACTGTAAAACGCCTAGACACCCTAGATAAATAACTATATAAAGATCTAAAAGAACTTTAAAATAAAGAGGAACTCTACTACCTAATCTAATAAGTACTAATCTTATATCTAGATGCTAAGGAACCTTACCTAGGTATACTAGTAGTATAAGACTTTATTAAAGAACTAATATATAACTACGTAATAGAGACGCCTCTTTATAAGGTATTATTAGAAGAGAACCTAAACTATAAAATAACTAAAAGAAAAGACTCTAGCTAGTTACCTAGAAAATATAAGATATAGTAGACTAAAACTATAAACACTAGAAAAGTAGAGAGAAATATAATAATAAACTACTAAACTACTATTCTATATACTTTATAGATATATATAACCTAACGTATAAGGTTATAAGCTACTTAATATGCGTAGATAACTACTATAAGGTGTAATATATAGCTAAAATAAACGTAAGCTACTTTCTAAAAGCTAGATACTAATGTAAATAAGAATAGTTTAACTACTCTATTAATAAATGTAATAAACACTTCTAATATAAGTAAGAACTATAGTACTTTCCTTAGAAGACTAATATAGAAAATATAGCATGTACTCTACTAGTAGATTGTAATAAGCTAGCTCTATATTACTAGGCTATACATCTAAAAGAAATAGCATACAGTATTAGTTTCTAATAGTGGGCGTAGTATAGAATAATATATATACTAATACGAAGGTATGTGTGGGTCTCGCCTTAGCGAGGGCCTATGTAAGGTAGTGGATACTAATATAGGCGTAACATAGATAGAATCTGCGTTTAGAATAAATCGTAAACCTGCCTAGAAGTAATATATAAAAAATACTATTATAATAAAAAAAAGAATAGATTCTATCTGCACCTACTAGTATTTGCTATATAACTTAACTTAGGTTATAGTATAAAAAGATAACCTAATAGAGAATAAAGCATTAACTATTAAGTCTCTAAACTTAGCTAACTCTTTCTTTTAGACTAGTACTAAGGCGCGAAAACGCTTTCTAAGAATTTAACGTAATAGGTAATAGAGCGTTAATAAAGTTTATAGTCTAACTTAAGAATAATAAAGTAAAAGCTATAATAAACATAGAAGCCTAAGAAAACTATATCTTACTAGATATTACTAAAAAAAAAAGTAGAGCTTATATAAAGATAAAAATAATAGCCTTACCTACTTTATATAGAAGATAGGGCATTAATGCTAAAAATCCTTAGAATAGACTATAAGGTTAATATAACGCTTAAGATTAATTAATACTAGAAATAGATTACCTTTAATATTCTAAGATTCTCTAGTTATAAAATAGTACTAGAACTACTCTAGTTAAGAAAACATAACCTATAAATTAAATAGAATAAAGAAAAGATAACTTTAATGCGCTGTAGCTATGTGTTACGTCCCTACGGGGTAGCTAATCCTATAAGGGTAAGTTGGTTCTCAGGCAGGAGCGACGATAGGGAGGAGGCTGTTAGTTACGTAAGTAAGTAATAGAATAGTTAGTATTAAAGTTATAAAACTGTTAAATTAATAATGCTTAATAGAATCTAAATAATAGATTATTAACTAAGTTAAATACTAGGAACTATAAGGGTTCCTGCTGTTTCCTATATACTTATAGCTCTAGTATTAATAGTTAGTTGCGGGACTATTAATAGTCGTAATAGTTCCTACTAAAGCTATCGCTAGTCCTTAGCGCGGCTATTAGTTACGTAATGCGATAATAATTAGTATTTATGTCTTAGTACCTTCTATTAGCGTCTAGGTACGTAACTAATTATTATTTCTATTACTTATTTAACCTACTAGTCGTAACATTATTCCTCCTCTTTATATAATTGTTCTTAATTACCTAACATCTTACGGGGTTAGTTTATAAGCGGTTTGCCCTACCTGCCTTATAAGTGTTCTATAGTTATTATATCTTCTAATTCTTATAAACGTTAACTTCGTCTCTTTTATAAAATCTGTGCTACTAACACTATTACTAACATTCCTTATAATAGGTATTTTTCTAAAAACTTAAGTTACTACATTATACTAAATTCTTGTTTAAAGTGTGCTAAGTGTGTTCGCGCAAGAAAGCTATGCGTTAATATATCCTAGTTATCGCTTAATTAAACTAGAGAGGAATATTAAGTAAAGGTAGATGTAGATAAGAAGCTGTTAGCAGAGGTAATATCCTAGTTATTATAAAATAAGAAGATCCTAGCGTAGGCTAAGAAGCGTGCTGCAAGAAAGGCTGTATATCTTACGTTAGAGCTTAAGGCTAAGGGTAAGATAGTAAACGCTAAGGCGGACTATCTAGCTGCTTCTATTAGTATAGAGTTTTTGCTAATAATATAGTCTACTCTATTAGCTTTAAATAACGCGGTAGTAGGCTATAACGTTGTAAACGCCAGTTCGTCCTTAGAACCTTCCTAGGGTGCGTTATTCTTATCTATTTCTATTCTAGCTTTATAGCTACGTTTATCCTGTATAGTAGTAAGCGTTAAACCTTAGTCTTACTTCTTTAAGTAGTTACTAATAGTTTTACAGGTTAGCTTTAGGTTCCTATATATTTTCTAACTTAGGGTAACTTTTCTATTTTACTAGCTATTCCTAGTAGAAGTTACTATTCTAGAAGTCTTATTAGTCTACTTTACAGTACCTATATAGTGCTTTAACTTTATACTTATTATCTTTATCCTTCTAATAGTAGAACGTTATTTATAACGGTGT
>MU005625.1:88890-100107 GCA_010405425.1 Lentithecium fluviatile CBS 122367 | reverse complement strand
AAGATAACTAGGTATAATAGCTACTAATAGCATAGTTTAAAGCTAATAATACAACCTCTAAATCTATATAAGTTTCTCTATTTCTTATAAACTATAAATAACACCCTTAAATAGGTTTTAAACCTCTAATAAATATAGTTCGCCTAGCCTATTAGGCACTGCAAGTAGCTAACGCGAATAAGATAATTAAGAAGATACGTAATATAATTAAGTTTATACGCGAAAAGTTATTATAGGCGTAAGCTATATAGTAAGAATACGTAAACTAGACGTAAATACCTACTCTAACGTATAAAGTAGGCGACTAAGTATAGCTTAACGCCTAAAATATCTAAACTAACTAATAATTAAAGAAGCTAGACTAGAAGAACCTTAGCCTATTTCTAGTAGCTAAAGTAGTCTTATCCTACGCTTACTAACTAAACCTACCTAGTAGTATAAAGATATATCTAGTATTTTATATCTCTCTAATCTAACTAGCTGCGCCTAAATCTAATTACCTACCTAGCTAGTAGAACCTGCCCCCTAAACCTATTATAATTAATAATAAACTAGAGTTTATTATTAAGAGCGTTAAGAGAATCTGCTATAACTAGAGAAAATAAATCTAAGAATACTTAACCTAATAAACTAGCTATAATAAATTATTATAGGAGCTAGCTAAGTTTCTAGAAGAGACTAAAGTAGTTAAGTAATTCTATACCTAATACCTAAATAAACTAGTACCTAGTAGCCTAGCAACCTAACGCCTAATTTAAAAAGAGAATAGGGGGGGGGGGTACTATTATAGTATCCTCCCTAGATTCCCTAATACTGCGAAGTCCTGTTTATACTATTATTAGTACGCCTAGAACTATTCTCTAAACTTTACTCTAACTAGCAGTTAGTTCGCGCACTAGAAGCACAGACTACCCCCCTAAGTATTTCTGCTTCGCATCTATTTCGCTATTTCTATTCTATACACGACGTCTTATATTACCTAGATATTGCACGCAGTAATTAATTAGTCTTTACTATAAGAACTAAAGGCCTACTCGTTGCGTCCTCGTAACACTAAGCACTAACCCTAGAATTATATAATTAACCTAGAAGAAGAAAAAACGCTACCCTTTAGACTACTATACATAAAAATAGGCAAAGAACTTAAATAAAAGAGAGACTTTATTAAGAAAAACCTAGAAAAGAGATATATTTAACCCTTAAAATTACTAGTAGCTAGCCCCTTTACCTTTATTATAAAAAAGAATAAAGAACTATAACTCTACGTAAATTACTAAAAGCTTAACGTAATAACTATTAAAAATTAGTACCTACTACTAAACGCTAGCGAACTATAGAATAGACTTATAAAGGTAAATATCTTTACGTTACTAGATCTATAAGACGGCTATTATCTTATATAAATAAAGAAACGAGAAGAGTATAAAACAGCGTTTTAATTAAGATATAGACTATATAAATATATAGTTATACCCTTTAAACTAATAAACGCACTGGCGATCTTCTAGGTACTAATTAATAATATACTTAGGAAATACCTTAATGTATTTATTATAGCCTATCTTAATAATATCTTAATCTACTTAGAAAAGGAAGAAGACTATATAAAATATATTATAACTATGCTCTAAACACTAGTAATAGTAAATCTATAACTAAAATCTAAGAAGTATAAATTCTATATTTAGGAACTAGAATTTCTTAGCTTTATTATTAATATAACAGGTATCTAAATAAGCCTAGAAAAGATTAAAACTATCTAGAACTAGCCTTAACTAAAGATAATAAAGAACATCTAAGAGTTCTTAGGATTCTGCGGCTTTAATTAATACTTTATTAAAAAGTATATAGTAATTACCGCACCCCTAATAGAACTTATAAAAAAGAACGTACCCTTTAACTAGTTAAATAAATAAGAAAAATCCTTTTAACTTCTATAAATAGTATGTATTATACTACCTATACTTATTAACTTCTAGGATAATAAGCTACTATAAATTAAAACTAACATAAGCAACTAAGCCCTTAGCGCCTGCATAAAATAAGAAAGAAATAGAAAATAGCGCCTAATAGCCTACTACTCTTATAAACTTATAGAAGCAGAAACGTAATATAATATCTATAATAAGAAGCTATTTATAATTATTAAGGCACTTAAGTATTAGAGAATTTATGCACATAGCTGTTCTAAGCTTACTATCTTTATTAATTATAAGAATCTTCTAAGGTTTACTATAATAAAAGACCTCTTGCTAAGATAAGTAAGATAGTCTAAAACGCTTAGGTAATATAAGTTTAAAATCGTGTATACACCTAGTAAGGAAAATAGACGCGCTAACGCGCTAAGCTAATAAAGTAACTTAGCTAGAGATAAGACTATTACACGCGCCTTTATTCTAGTTAAAAATAAAGATAGCATACTTAGCCTATTATAAGAGCTTAACATACTTCTTATAATAGAATAAGTTATACTAGAAGAATAATAGGAATAGATTATTTAATAACACTATAATAACCTAGTATTTAGACACCCTAGCATTATAAAAACTATAAAACTTATCTAACGTAACTACTAGTTTAAGGGAATAAAGTAAAAGGTTATAGATTATATTTAAAAATACGCGGACTACTAAAAGAATAAACATAGTATATATATACTATATAGAGAAATGTAAGCTATCTAGATTTTAGATAAACCCTAGATAGATATCTCTATAGACTTTATTATAAGACTACTAAGCTTAAAGGACCTAGTAACTAATACGTCCTATAACGTAATACTAGTAATTATTTACTAATTTACTAAGTACGAAGAAATAATCTTATTCTATAATACCTATATAGTAAGATAACTTAGATTTGTAATCCTAGACTAACTAGTAAGGTATTATAAAATACTAAGAATAATTACTAGTAATAGAGATAAACTATTTATATATAACTACTAGATAATACTAATAATACTTATTAGAATAAAACGCAAACTATTAATAGCCTATTATCTATAAATAGATAAATAGATAGAACGAACTAATAGAACTATAAAAACCTATCTAAAGATATATAGTAATAAACTATAAAATAATTAGGTATTACTACTACTAATAGCCTAACTAGCGTATAATAATAAGAAATTAGAAGTAATAGAATAAACTCTATTCTACGCGAATTATAGAAGACATCTACATCTCTTTAAAAGAACTTTATTAATAAATATATAAATAGAAACGGCAGCTAATAACGTAAAAGATATATAAAAAATATATAAAGAAATAAAGAAAAACATATAAAAAGCATAATAAAAAAGCATTAAATATAATAACTAAAAACGAAAAATAGCACCTTAGCTAAAGAAGGGGGATAAAGTATATCTGCTTATAAAAAATCTTTGCATAATACGACCTAGTAAAGAATTAGACTATATAAAAGTTAAACTGTTTTTAGTTCTTAAATAAATTAGCCTAGTAAACTATAAACTCTAACTCCTAAGTAATATAAAAATCTACTTAGTATTCTACGTATCTACTCTAGAACTAGCGAACTCTAGGACGCTACTATAGAAAACCTTTTACTATTAAAAGAAGAAAGATAATAAGTATAAAGTTAAAGTACTACGAGGGTACCACGAAGTAGACTAATAAGACTTCTAGAATAGCGACTTCTATTAAGAATAGCTAGTAAAATAGAAGGGCTATTCTAAATTAGAAAATATATAGAAACCTAAAGCTAATTATCGCGTAGGAGCCCTATAAAGGGAACGTGGCGCGAGAACTTAGCTAAGCGAGCGGACTCTAAGCCCCTAAGAGATCGTATGCGTTAGAGATTTAATACGCGCAGCGTCTTAGCAGCTTCTTAGCCTCTATATATAGCCCTTACTCGCCGCGAGCTTCGAATAGTAAATAGACAGATCGTTTTACTCTAGAGCATGTAACACTAATTTATAAAACTATTAGCAACTGCTTAAAGTAGTAAGGCTAAGGTTTAACGCCTATTACTATATAAGTTAAATATAACCTAGAAGTAGAGATAAAACCTAAAGAATATAACATACCTTATAAAGAACCCCCTAAAGACGGCCTAGCACCTATAATACTATAACCCGCTACTATATTATCTAAGGTATATAGCGTAAACTATATTATTAGTAAAAACTCTACCCTAATAGAAGTAGCCAGGTAATCTAACTCTATATTTACTATCTTACTCTTAGCCTCTAGCTCTAAAGTAAGATATATAGCCTTCCTTATAGCATGCTCTTTAGCCTACGCTAGGATCTTCTTATTCTATAGTAAATAAGAAATTACCTTAGCTAATAGTTTTTTATTAGTATCTACCTTCGCCTAGTACTCCTTTCTAGTTTAGTCTAATAATACCTAGAATATATTAACGCATAGCTTTCCTACGCGTATGTACTTAGCACACTTTAGATAAGAGTTTAGCATAATATAGTAATATAAGTTTTTAGAAAAACACCTATTATAGAGAACGTTAGTAATAGTATTAGTAGTAAGGATTTTGTAGAAAAGATAGAGTTAACGTTTATAGAAATTAGAAGATATAATAACTATAAACGCTTATATAGCTAGTAGGGCAGATCCCGCTTATAAGCTAACTCTACTACTTATTAAGTAATTAAGAATAATTCTATAGAAAGAGGAGATAATATTATAACCTATAAGTTAAATAGGATTTAGACAATATAATTAATAGTTAGATAACTGCTAAGGGTATGCGTAAAAGAAATAACTACTAACTAGAGATAAGTTATATAACTAATAGCTACGCTAAGAACTATTAATAGTTATAATAAAAACTATTATAACTACTAATAGTTCTATAACTAACTATTAACCTATAAGTTATAAGTATATAGTAATAGCAGGAACCTCTATAGTTTCTAGTGTGTTTAACTTATTTAATAATCTATTATTTAGATTCTAGTAAGCATTATTAATTTAATAGTCTTATAATTTTTATACTAACTACCCTGTTACTTACTTACGTAACTAATAACCTCTCTTCCTATTATTACTCCTATCTAAGAACTAACTTACCCCTTTAGGATTAGCTATCCTGTAGGAACGTAATAATTTACTGCCTTACCCTTAGCCTCTATCTTAGAAATAAGGTATATAGCCTTTTTTACAGCACGCTTCTTAGCCTGCGCTAGGATCTTCTTATTCTATAGTAAATAAGAAATTACCTTAGCTGTTAGCTTCTTATTAGCGTCTACCTTTACCTAGTATTCCTCTCTAGTCTAGTTTAATAATAACTAGAATATGTTAACGCATAGCTTCCCTGCACATATATACTTAGTCTACTTTAGGCAAGAGTTTAACATAATGTAATAAAATAGGGTTTTTAAAAAATACCTATTATAAGGAACGTTAGTAATAGTATTAGTAGTAAGAATTTTATAAAAGAGATTGTAAGGGGCGGAGCCCTGAGGGCAATATGCCATGTAGGATACGGATGAATTTAATAAGAAACTAGCTAAGGGGTTCCAGAGGAGTTATATACGAAAAGGAGATTTCTTTTAAAGTAGGCTCCCTACTCTAAAGGAAAACGCTAAGGCTATAGGCTAAGGAATTTTATAGGCCTTACCTATTATAAGCTTCCTTCCTCCTCTAATAATAGCTAAATATTTAGAAGCTAGTAGAAACGCTTATAGTGTAGGGCTAGCAGATAAGAAGTACGCATTATGCTTCCTTGCATCCGCTTAAAGGCGTAGCGTCTAAGGGTCTGTAAGGAAGGCCTTATCTTCTTCTAGTCCTGCATTCTATCCTACCGCTAATGCATCTAGGGCTACTAAGCTATAGTAGGAGAGGCTCTAGCCCTAAAGGAAGGTAAATATACGCGCCTTTACCTCCGCGCTAGTAGTAAATAAGCGCGCCCTTATCTGCGCGTGGGCGGCGTAACGCAGTTACCTTTACCTTACCTTTATACTAGTAGCGTAGTCCCCTCCTCTATATATATAAATAAAGGCTTTCCCTCTAAGTTTCCTATACGCTACTCTTTTAATTCTTTAGCGCCCTCTTACTTTTACTGCGTGTTCGCCCTATACCTACCCTTTACTTATTATTACCTCGCCTGCACTTACTCTTCTAGCTATAATTTTCTAGGTTTCCTTATCTATATTACTTCTATATTATAGGCGACCCTACTTCTACTAAGCGTTATTATAAGAATTCTAACTTACACTTATCTCTAGTCTATAGCTTATCTAGTAAGAGGAAGAAGACTAAGCTTACTGCTAGTATAATTAGCTAAATATAGACTACTAATTCCTTTAGCTCTTCTATACGTAATATCTTTAAGGTATCTCTACGCTCTATAAAGAAGGAGTAATAAGACTATATAAATACTACGCGTAACACCTACTCTCCTCCTTCTAATAATAGCTCTATGTACTCTCCTTCTACTCCTATAAGTTATTCCTTACTATTATCCTCTAGGACTTTAGCTAATGCATCTTTAGGCTAAGATTTATAAGCCTCTATATTATAAGGCTAAGGCTCTATATTACCTAGGATAAGTATTTCTAACTAGTAGTATCCCCTACGCTAAAGATGTTATGCTTAAGCAGACCTGCGCTCTCCTAAATAAGCTCTACGTTAACTATACGGCCCTCCTTTATAAGAAAGGTAAAAAATACTATAAGCGTATTATAGAAAAGAGCGCCTATAGCTATTATAGAAGCTATTATATCTCCTACTATTCTACTATAGAGTCTCTAAATAAGAAAGAGTTAAAAAAAGTTAAGAGATTATGCTATCTAATTATTCTACGCAATGTCTTTAAGTAGGAGAATAATATATAATAGAGTTCTATAAGTAATATAACTTATTCTATTATAAGAAGAAGTTAGCTTTCTATAGTAACTTTTCTTAACTATTATCTAGTATAGCTACGCGTTCCTAGTTAAGTGTTAGTAATAAAGAAGTCCTAGCGGTACTAAAGAACATTCTTAAGGAAACTATAGCTATTAAGGAAGCTGTTCTTAGCTTACCTATAAGTTTCTTTCTTATATCTTTATATACCTAGCTAATATTCTATAGGACTAACTTAAGGCTGCGGCGGCTCCTAGTGTAGTAGAGCTAAAGTATACTTATTAGTAAGTTAAGATTATTACTTCCCTAGCCCTACTTAACTATAATCTTAACTCTAAGAGCTATCTACTCTAGGATAATTATAATAATAATAATAAGCTAGAAGTTATAGACCTTAAGGGTAAGAATAGTTAAGCTAATACTAGTAATAGCTAGTAGGTAGTAAAGAATTCTAATAGTTCTTTTCTATAGTTCCGTAGCAGCATTATATAGGCATCTAGTCTAACCTAAAGTAGACCCTTCTTAATATTAATAATTCTAGGGTTATCTCTATCTTTATCTAAGTAATATCTAAGTAAAGAAAGGAAGGGTAACTTTATAACTAGGCCTACTACTAGTTTCTAACTAAGGTCTCCTTCTCTTCTTCTAGAGGTAGCATCTAGGCTATATCCTTCCTCTAGGTTCTATAGAAGACTTAGACTCTACTAATACTTTCTTAGACTTTATACCTTTCTTCTTCCCTTAGGGTAGCACCTTCTCTTCTCTATTACTTACTTTCTCTTCTAAGCTACTATCTTCTACTCCTCTTTTTTATATACTAGAGTGCTATACTTTATATACTAGTATATCTTCCTATAAGGCGCTTATATTATAGTAGACGCAGTAGCTCTTATATATATATTACTCTTACCCTTTCTAACATTTCTCTTAAGTCTATAACACTCCTTCCTCCCCTCTACTTTAGACCTCCTCTTCTCTCTCTCTAAGCTGCTCTTAGAATTCTTTAGGCCCCTCTTTAGAATTAAGGGGGGAGAGAACTATTCTCCTTTTAGAACTTCCTACTAAACTCTTTCTACCTATCTAGCGCTTCTGTTTTTTTTAACTCTAAAAGAGGAAGCTAAGTAGTGTTAGCGTATCCCTTCTATTTTACTTTAAAGAGTTTAGAGTGCCCTTTACCTCTCTTTCTAACCTTTTTAGATATAATGTCTTCTATTTCCTATTCCTCTTATCTATCTACTACTATAGTAGGGGGTTACTAATTATTAGTTCTCTAACTAGAGAGGTAGTTATTAGGGGCTAAGTAGAGGTAGTTTACGTAAAAGACTAGATAAATTCTAGAGGAGGTATTAAGCTCTATATTATAAGAGGAAACTACTCTTACTACCTAGAATTTTATATTTATCTAGTCTAGCTTCTTACTAGGGTAAAGGTTAGAGAGTTACTTTCTATATTATAGCTATACCTTATTTCTAACTCTAAGAATAGGAGCTTTCCTCCTCTTCTAGTTTACCTAGCGCTTCTATTCTTACTAGGCTATTACTATAGAGGATTAGGTAAATTTAAGAATAGCTTAAAGTTTCTAAACTATTACCTCCGCAGCTTACTTAGGCTTCTATGCGGAATAGTAGCGTAATAAGGCTACCTTCTTACCTTAGAGTTAGAGAAGTTCTATATTATAGCTATACTATAGGAAGAAAGAGCTTAAAGTTTAAGCTATCTTATAGTATTACCTACTTCTTAAGTAGAGATACGTAAAAGATAAGATATAGGTAGAATATAGATAAAGGAAGCTTAAGCATAAACCTAAGCTTCTTTTACTTTATTATAATAGAAAATAGGCCTATAAACTTAGCGTTAAGCTTCTTTAATAGTCGCTTTATTTTAATATAGGTTAATTTTAACATAACCTAGTTCCTAACTATAAAGTGCTTATTAATTTACCTAGTATTATACTAGTAATATTAGCTCTCTTAAGCGTATACTAATATACTATATATATTAGAATACGCCTATACTTTTTAGTTAAGATAGTCTTTAACGCGCTAGTAAATATCTAGAGTCTTTCTAGTAGTATTCTAGTTTAAGGAAGCTAGCTATAGCTAGTACTTATTCTTTAAGCTATTAAAACTCTTAGATTTAACGTCTATAGTAACTTTAATTAGTAAGTAGCTATAGCTAGAGTGCCTTTTAAAGTTATAACGTGTTGGATTACTTATCCGGCTAGATTACTCATCCGGCCACCTTACTAAAATCGCGACGCGTCTTCTTATAACGCTCGTAATGCCGCCTACGCAGAACACTTAGCAGCTTTAAAAAGAAGATAGACTAGCTCTTTTAAAGCAGGCCTTTTAAACTAGCTAAAAATTAAGCTAGCAAAGGGTAGCTAAACTATATAGTATCCCTTAGTTAACCCTCTAAGGCCGCGTTAACAGCTCCCTCCTATAAGCTGCTGCTAACGTATAGAAACAAAAGCTACATCCTATTAAAGAGCAGTTCCTTATTTAGTAGATTCTAGACCTTAACTAATAAGGATTTCTGCCCTAGATTATTAACGTATAATAAATAGCAGATAATTTACTTGCCGCGCGTAGCTAGAACCCTCCCCTCTATTTAGTTAGCTAGAAATAGGTGTCTCGCTTTATTAACTACTAGGCAGAGCTCTAGATAAAGTAAAATAGGAAATTCTACTTATAGCGCGTAAAATTAGAGGACCTAGTTACAATCTACGCGTAGTTTAAGCTTATAGAGGAGACGCGTTAGTTATATAGTATCCTTAACATAGATATCTATAACTTTAACAAGACTAGCTTTATAATAGGTATTACTAGGATGTTAAAAGTTATTATAAGCTCTAAGATAGTTAGCTAGGTAGTAACTATACAGCTAGGCGATTATAAGTAGGTAATAATAATTAAGGGGATTAACGTAGCTAGCTAGTCTATCCTACCCTTTATAATCCTGCTAGGAAAGCTCTACTAAGCTAGCTAGTATTAAGGCCTTCTACCTAACTAGACTATTACTATTAGTAATAATAGCTAGACAACTAATAAGCTTAGCCTTAAGTAGGTAAAGCACTTTTACTAATATATAGAGTCTTATATAGTAGGGGCCTACTAACTACTTATTCTTAACAGCTATAGTAGCTACGTAATGCCTAAGTTTAACTAGTACTATATAGATAATAAGATTATTACGCTCTATATGCCGTCGCATACGTTGCACCTCCTCTAGCCGCTTAACGTTAGCTACTTCTCGCCTCTTAAGCGCGCGTATAGTTATTAGGTGTCTAAGCTTACGCGATAACGCGTCTTCTATATTAATAAGTAGGACTTCCTATAGATATATCTAAGTATTAGAGAGATAGTCCTGTTAGAGTAGAATATCTAGGCTAGCTTCTAGGCGATAGAGCTAGTCCTAGCCTGTCTAGAACGCGTCCTATTATTACTAATAGTAGTTAGAACGCTGTCTCTACTAGGAACAGTAGCTAACGCTAAGATTATATAGATAGTAGAGATGCTATATACTACTGCTTAGCTAAAGCAGCAGGCTTAACTTATTTAGAACTGCCTTAGTTATTAATTCTAGAGCCCTACTACCTAGGTTATCTGCTAGCTTATTAAAGGTTATTAACTTATAATAAATTTAGCAATAATCCTTATAGAGGAGAATAGGAAGCTTTAATAGGCTTATAAGCGCTAGCAGCGTAAGGGGCAGCAGCGCTAATAGTATATAGCCTATAAAGGAGCTCTATAAGTAGAGGAAGGTTAATTACTTACTATAGAGGCTAAAAGGGTGCTCTAGTAGGTAGAGTAGGTGTTACAACTAGTAGGTCGAATAAGTAATAGAAATAATAATTAGTTACGTACCTAGGCGCTAATAAAGGGTACTAAGACACGAACACTAACTATTATTATATTACGTAATTAATAGCTGCGCTAAGAACTATTAATAGCTTTAGTAGGAACTATCGCGACTATTAATAGTCCTATAACTAACTATTAATACTAGAGCTATATGTATATAGGAACAGTAGGAACCCTTATAGTTTCTAGTATTTAACTTAGTTAATAATCTATTATTTAGATTCTTATAAGTATTATTAATTTAATAGTTTTATAACTTTAATACTAACTACCCTATTACTTACTTACGTAACTAATAACCTCCTCTCTATTATCACTCCTGCCTAAGAACTAACTTACCCTTATAGGACTAGCTACCCTATAGGGACGTAACACATTAAACACCCTTAATATAAGCAACTTTAAAGGTATTACTATAGTTACTAACCCTAAGAATAAGGCAGCTAAGCTAGACCTATACTATAGAGACTATAATAAACTTAAAGGATAGATCCTTTAACTTAAACTCTACTTTTACGTCTTAG
>MU005625.1:31319-80903 GCA_010405425.1 Lentithecium fluviatile CBS 122367 | reverse complement strand
TAAGTTCTGTTTATACTATTATTAGTACGCCTAGAACTATTCTCTAAACTTTACTCTAACTAGCAGTTAGTCCGCGCACTAGAAGCACAGACTACTCCTCTAAGTATTTCTACTTTATACCTATTTCGCTATTTCTATTCTATATATAACGTCTTATATTACCTGGATATCGCACGCAGTAATTAATTAGTCTTTACTATAAGAACTAAAGGCCTACTCGTTACGTTCTCGTAATAAAAACTAATACTACGTACTATATCTTTTAGATGTATAGCCTAGTAGTATAGAGCTAGCCTATTACACCTATAGTAGAATAATACTACTTTATTTAGCGTGCGAGATTAGGTTAGTAGTTATATAATCTTAGAAATTCTAGAAGTAGAGGCTCTAGGTAGGATTAGACTAGAAAGAGAAGAAGTATAAAGGTCTAGAGAATCTTCTTACTTTTAATTCTTTATAGTTAACTTATATATTCTAATTATACTCTTTAGAATAGATTATATAATTACTAAATAGTTATTCTATAGCTTTACTATAATAAATAAGTATATTTTATTAACTATCTCTTTAAACTATTCTAAAGCCTACCTTATATAAGTTACTCTTATCTAGAATAATACTTATATTTATTATAGCGTATAACACTTTAACTATCTAATAAATTTAAAGAAATAATATACTTAATACTCTCTAGCTCGTTAGCAGCGCGGTAGTTAGACTAATAATAATAGCCTAGATAGTTTAAGGCTAGGCAATCTAGATCTAGGTACTATTAGAGGCTATAACTTAACTCTAATAGAGAGTAGCTAATATAAACTAATCTAAGATAAAGGTTATGCCCTCTAAAAGATATAATAGTAGCTAAGAAGGTCTTAAATTCTTTCTTACTAATATAAACTTAAGCTATAATTATAATATAGACTTTTTTTTTAATAAACTAGAATAAGATTCTAGCAGCATCTATAAACCTAAAAGAAGTAATAGTAGAATAGATATAACTCTATCTAGATAACTACTTAAAGAATAATAAAATAAAAGATATAGAAAATAATACTAATGTAGTCTTTAAGAGTTAGAATATTACAGTCGTAAGGGTAGCTAGTCCTAAGAGTATAGGGTTAGTTCTTAGATAGAAGTAGTAAAGGGGAGTAAGGGTTATTAGTTATATAAGTAAGTTAATAGATAGTTAGTATTTAAGTTAGAAGATAGTTAAATTAATAAGGGCCTAACAGAATCTAAATAATAGATCTATAAAATAGGGTAAATACTAGGAACTATAGGGGTTTCTAGAGTTTCTATATTCTTATTACGTCCTATAGGTCTCGCGAGTGTCGCTAGTCTTAAGGCGCTAAGGCTGTTAGGACTCGTAAGACTTATAAGACTCGTAAGACTATATATATATATATAATCTTAGGTAGAATAGCGTCTTAGTGCGGGGAGGATATTACTGTACAGGCGCTATTATCCTATCTCCTTCTTAAGTATAGCGTTGCTTGCTTTTATTAGTTTATAACACTTACGCTCTAGAGATTAAATCTTTATTCTTTTAGTACTACTATAATTACTAGAAGTTCTTTATTATAGGTACTATAGTTTAGTTTAGGTAGTATTATCTTTTAGAAGTAGTATAATATAAGTTATTTATTATTACGTAAAATTGCGTAAGGATTAGTATAACGGTTTTAGCTAGCTGTATATAGTTAGCTACGCTAGATACGAGGGTATATATCTAGCCCTCGCCTACCTAAAGTTAAATAGTATAGTTATATTCTTCTTCTATAAGAACTCTTACAGCTATAAGCCTAGCTTACCTATAATTATTAACTATTACTAACTAAGCTACCGTTAAAGACTATTATTAATTATAATTAATTTAACACGAAATATCTCTCGCCGTTGCTGCCGCCGCTATAATGTTAAGTATAAATAACCTGCTTATTATAAGACTATAGTTATTCTTAGCTAGCTAGCAGACTAGTAGAAATAAATATTCCTACGTATAGATAGCGCTAATAGGAATAATCTATAGCAGTACATTAATCTAGACGTTACTAAGTATAGATTACTAAAGCTTAAAGATAAAAGGCCTAAGAAGAAGAGCGCGGATAATTTTAAGACTATAGAAAGGATACTAGAGTGTTACGTTCCTACGGGGTAGCTAGTCTATTAAGAGTAAGTTAGTTCTTAGGCAGGAGTAATAAAGGGTAGTAGAGGTTATTAGTTATATAAGTAAGTAATAGGGCTGTTAGTATTAAAGTTATAAGACAGTTAAATTAATAATACTTATTAGAATCTAAATAATAGATTAATAAATAAGTTAAATACTAGAAACTATAGAGGTTCCTATTATTTCTATATATACACAGTTATAGGCTAATAGTTAGCTGCGAAACTATTAATAGTTATAATAATAACTAGTATAACTATTAATAGTTCTTAGCGCGGCTATTAGTTACGTAACCTACTCTTAGTTAGTATATTAGGCCGCTGCATGCATCTTTAGCAGGCGCCTGCTTACTAATTATTTCTTTAGAGTTTATTTAGTTTCTTATTTATAACATTATCTCTCCCCTCTATAGAATTATTCTTAATTACCTAATAAGTGTTAAGATCTAAGAATGTAAAACAAAGGGCGGAAAGGATAGGACGACAGCGATAATGCGGGGCAACGCCGTAACACCGTAACTAAGATTAGGTAACAACACCATCCCGCTAAGCCACGACATCCCGCTAAGCGAGGGATGGTTAACCATCCCTGGATAGCCAAACCATCCCGTACTTTTAGGATAACGGTACCTTAAAGGGATGGCATTGCTATATATAGGAATAACAGGGACCCTTATAGTTCCTAGTATTTAACCTTATTTAATAATCTATTATTTAAATTCTTATAAGTATAATTAATTTAATAGTTTTATAACTTTAATACTAATTCCTATTACTTACTTACGTAATTAACAGCCTCCTTTCTATTGTTGCTCCTATCTAAGAACTAACTTACCCTTATAGAATTAGCTACCCTATAAGGACGTAACATATTAAATACCCTTAATATAAGTAACTTTAAAGGTATTACTGCAGTTACTAACTCTAAGAATAAGGCTACTAAGCTAGACCTGTACTATAGAGACTATAATAAACTTAAAGAATAGATCCTTTAAATTAACCTCTACTTTTATATCTTAGAACCTAAGATAGAGGGTAAAGAGAAAGTTATCCTTATAGTATTATACTTATAAGGCGAAGCAGCTACCTAGATCTAACTATACCTCTTAAGCTACCTAGCTAAGGAAAATCGCGAAGGCGACGCTATTAACTAGATTATTAAAGACTATAAGAACTTTAAGAAAGAACTTAGGTAACTTTTTAGTATCGCTAATTAAGTACCTCTTACTAAATAAGCTATATAGTAACTTTAATAGACGCATTCTATTACTAATTATACTATACACTTTAAGAAATACGCTATGTAACTTAACTAGGAAGAAGTACCCCTAATAGTTATATATAAGTAAGGCTTAAAACTAAAAATCTGTAAAGAGCTGCTATACTCTAGAACCCTTATTACTTCTCTAAAGGACCTTTATAAAGAATCTATTAGAATTAATAGTAAATAGTATAAGTTATATTAAGAACTACGCTAGTAAGGATAGAAGCTGCGCCCTAGCTTTAGAAAGCTACCTAATAGTTACTTAGTAAAGTATTAAGCCTTAGGCAATTAACTATAACGCTATTAATATAATAATTATAGTTATTAGCTAATAGAAGGAATCTAGTATAATAATATAGAGAAAAGGGAGTTAGAAGGATTAGGCTTTTATAAGCCTTACTAACGTAACTCTAGAGAACCTCTAAAGGGACTATAGTTCTAAGAAGTAGAGACACGTAAATGCTTTAAATATAGCAAGCCTAGCTACCTTATAAGGAACTACTATTCTAGGAATAAAGTTAAACGATAGCTAAATATTATAATAAAGGATAACTAGGAAACAGAGAAAGAAGAATAGGACGTAGTTAATATAATTAAGAGAATTAATCTAGGAATAATAGAACGCCTAGATACTCTAGATAAATAACTATATAAAGATCTAGAAGAACTTAATAGCAAGAAAGAACCTTATTACCCTATCTAGCGAGCACTAACGCCGCACCTAGATGTAAAGGAACCTTACTTAGGCACACCTATAGTATAGGACTTCCTTAAAGAATTTAAGATATAACCGCGCGATAGAGATGCTCTACTATATAGAATTCTAGAAGAAAACCCTAAGCCTATAGAAGAAAATAGAGGAAGACTCTGCGTAGTTACCTAGAAAATAAAAGATACTATAAAGTATAACTATAAGTATTAAAATAAGAAATAGAAGTATAATAACAAACTGCTAAACTATTAACTACGCTACTACGTTAATATACGTAACTCTAAATACGAAAGCATAAACTATATAGTGTATATAGACGACTACTATAAAGTACACTATAGAGCTAAGATTAATAGTAGTTACTTCTCTAGAGTAAGACATTAATATAAGTAGGAATAGTTTAATTACCCTATAGATAAGTACGATAAACACCTATAGGATAAGCGCGAGGCATAGTACTTCCTATAGAAAACTAACGCGGAAAACACAGCATGCACCCTGCTTATAGACGGCATCTGTATCTAGGACAAATAGCAAACCTGCCTAGGAGTAATATGTAAAAAGCACTACTATAAAAAGAAAAAGAACGGCTTCTAATTACATCCTCTAGTATTCGCTATGCAAATTAACCCTAGATATAGCATAAGGTATAAGCTATGCAGAGGACGAAGTAATAATAATAACTATTAAGCACCTAAACTTAGACGATAGCCTTTTTTAGGCTAAAACTAAGGCGAGAAGACGCCTTCTAAGAATTTAATGCTATAGGTAATAGAGCATTAATAAAACTCGTTGTCTAAGTTATAGACATTAAAGCTAGAGCTATAATAGACTTAGGAGTATAAGAAAACTATATCTTACCTACTACTACTAGAAAAGCCAGACTTATAATAAGATAAAAACAATAATTATACCTCCTTTATGCAGGGGACGGGGCACTAATGCCTAAGATACTAAGAATAAACTATAAGGTTAAAGCGACACTTAAGATTAACTAATACTAAGAATAAATTACCTTTAATATACTAAGATCCTCTAGACACGAAGTAGTACTTAAATTACTATAGTTAAGAAGTTATAACCTATATATTAAATAGGATAAGAGAAAGATATTCTTAACACGCTATAAATATGCATTATAAGTAGTACCTATATATTAGCTAAGTCTAGTAATAGATAAAAGAGAACTTAACATACTCTTACGACTAGAAGTTAATAAATATAAATTAACCTTAAAAGACGCTAGTAGGAACTACTAGGTTAAGAACTGTAAGAATATAAGTATTAGCACAGCTTACGGCATTCTAAAATAGTATAAGAAATAGGAATATCTATTTTAAGAAAGGGAAGGAAAGGTAAACCTACCTAAACACTAACCCTAGGATTATACAATTAACCTAGAAGAAGGGAAAGTACTACCCTTTAGACTACTCTACGCAAAAACTAGTAGAGAACTAGAATAGGAAAAGAAATTTATAAAGAAAAACCTAGAGAAAGGATACATTTAACCCTTAAAATTACTAGCAGCTAGCCTATTTACTTTTATAAGAAAGAAGGATAGAGAACCACGACTATATATAGATTATTAATAACTTAATGCGATAACTATTAAAAACTAATATCTGTTACCTAACGTAGCTAAGCTAAGGGATAGACTTGCGAAAGCTACTATCTTTACCTTACTAGATCTTTAGGATAGCTACTACCTTATATAGATAAAGAAAGAAGAAGAATAGAAAATAGTATTTTAGTTAAGACACGGACTTTATAAATACCTAGTTATGCCCTTTAGACTTACTAATGCACTAGTAACATTCTAAGCGCTTATTAATAATATACTATAAGAACACTTTAATATATTTGTTATTACTTATATAGATAACATTCTTATCTTCTCTAAGCATAACAGGGATTACTAAAAACATATTAAGGCGGTACTTAGCGCGCTAGATAAAGCAAACCTACGTCTAAAACTAAAGAAATGTAAGTTCTATGTATAAGAACTTAAGTACTTAGGTTTCGTTATAAACGTATAAGGCATTAAGATAAGTTCTAATAAAATTAAAGCTATACGCATATAGCTACGACTAAAGACAGTAAAGTATATTTAAGAGTTCTTAGAATTCTGTAGATTTAATTAACAGTTTATTAAAAAATACGCAGTAGTTACTACACCCCTAATAGAACTTACAAAGAAAAATATACTATTTATATAGGAAGATAAACAGGAAAAGGCCTTTTAGCTCCTATAAATAGCATGCATTACGCTACTAGTACTTATTAACTTCTAAAGTAATAAGCTACTATAGATAGAGACAGACGCAAGCGACTAAGCCCTTAGAGCCTACGTAAAATAAGAAAGAAACGGAAAATAGCACCTAATAGCTTACTATTTAAGGAAGCTTACGGATGCAGAAATACGATATAATATCTATAATAAAGAACTATTTGCGATTGTTAAAGCACTTAAACACTAGCGAATCTACGCATATAGCTATTCTAAGCTTACTATCTTTACTAATTATAAGAACCTCCTAAGATTTATAATAATAAAAGATCTTACGCTAAGATAAGTAAGATAGTCTAAAGTGCTTAGATAGTATAAGTTTAAGATTATATATACACCTAAAAAAGAAAACGGACGCGCTAATGCACTAAGCTAATAAAGTAACTTAGCTAAAGATAAAATAATTACATACGCTGCTATTCTAGTATAAAACAAAGATAGATTACTTAGCCTATTAAGAGAACTTAATGCACTCCTTATAATAGGATAGGAAGTACCTAAAGAATAATAAGAATAGATTATTAGATAATATTATAACAACTTAATATACAGACACCTTAGCATTATAAGAACTATAGAACTTATCTAGCGTAACTACTAGTTTAAAGGAATAAAGTAAAAGGTTATAAACTATATTTAAAAATGCGCAGACTGCTAAAAGAATAAATACGGCACCTACGCACTATACGGAGAAATGTAAGCTATCTAGATTCTAGAAGAACCCTAGACTAATATCTCTATAAACTTTGTTACTAGACTACTAAGTTCTAAGGACCTAGTAACTAATACATTATATAATATAATACTAGTAATTATTAATTAATTTACAAAGTACGTAGAAATAATTCTATTCTATAATACTTACACGGCAAGATAACTTAGATTCGTAATTCTAGACTAACTAGTTAGGTATTATAGAATACTAAGGATAATTATTAGTAACTAAGATAAGCTGTTTACATCTAACTATTAGACGACACTAATAGTAATTATTAGAATAAAACGAAAACTATTAACAGCCTATTATCTATAAATAGATAGATAAACTAAATAAATAAACAGAACTATAAAAACCTACTTAAAGATATATAGTAATAAACTATAAAATAATTAGGTATTATTATTACTAATAGCTTAATTAGTATATAATAATAAGAAATTAGAAGTAATAGGATGAACACTGTTCTATGTAAACTATAGAAGACATCTACATCTCTTTAAAAGAACCCTACTAATAAAAGTATAAACTAAAACAGCGGTTAATAACGCTAAGGACATATATAAAGCGTATAAAGAAATAAAGAAGAATATATAAAAGGCATAATAAAAAAGCATTAAATATAATAACTAAAAACGAAAAACGGCACCTTAGCTAAAGAAGGGGGATAGAGTATATCTACTTATAAAAAATCTTCGCATAATATAACTAAGTAAAGGATTAGACTACGTAAAAGTTAGACTGTTTTTAGTTCTTAAATAAATTAGCCTAGTAAATTATAAACTCTAACTTCTAAGTAATGCAAAAGTTTACCTAGTATTTTACATATCTATCTTAGAACTAGTAGATTCTAAGACGCTGCTATAAATAACATTCTATTACTAGAAGAACGAAGATAATAAATATAAAGTTAAAGCACTACGCGGGTACTGTAAAGTAGATTAATAAGACTTCTAAAATAATAACTTCTACTAGGAATAGCTAGTAAAATAGAAAGGTTATTCTAAATTAGAAAATATATAGGAACCTAAAGCTAACCTATAGAACTATTAGTAACTACTTAAAAAAGTAAGACTAAGGTTTAATACTTATTATTATATAGGATAAACGTAACTAAGAAAACTACTCTTAACTAGAGAGTAGTACTATTCTCTATAGTAATAAAAAAACCTAAACCGCTAAGAACAGACTCTAAAGGAACTAAGAATAAGAAATTATTAAGAAGCTAATCTAATAAAGGATTAGGAGAAAGACTATTAACCTATAACTAGCCTAGGTTAGCAGAAACTACACCTATAGAAAATAAAAATAGTATACTTAACTTATTTAATTAATTCTAAACCTGTAGTAAGGTAAGGTTATAACGCGCTATATCTTACTTATAACTCTTTAACTCCGCTAATTTGCGCCGCGCGTAAGTAACTACCTAAGTAATCTACGTAGTAGACTCCTCTATACGTAGAAGCGCTAACTTCTTCTTACGCTTCTCTTACTTTACCTTCTCCTACTTCTTCTTAGGAATAAATAGACTACACTTAGCCTTTACTATAATACACCTAGCGTAATAACTAGATACTATATCTATAAAATACTACAGACCCTTCTCTTTATAATAACTATACTAAAATAACATCTCTTACGTAGCTGCGCGTACACGCGCTACCTAGAATTAACGCTTAAGGGTAGAAGTTTCTCTATAAGGCGCACGCGCTCTATTAGTTTGTTGTTCCTTAGGCATAGTTAGTAAGGTCTATAGAACATAAACAAAGCGTGGGGCATTACGAACTTTATACTAACACTTAATACGGCACAGAAGGGTAAGCAGGGGTATTAGGACGATTACCTAGAAAGAGGGGAGGTAATGTTAAGATCTAAGAATGTAGAATAAAGGGTAGAAAGAATAGGATAATAGTAATAATATAGGGTAACGCTGTAACACTATAACTAAGATTAGGTAATAACACTATCCCGCTAAGCTATAATATCCTGCTAAGTAAGGGATAGTTAACTATCCCTAGATAGCTAAACTATCCCGTACTTTCGGGATAACAGTACCTTAAAGGGATGGCATCACTATATATAGGAATAATAGGGACCCTTATAGTTCCTAGTGTTTAACCTTATTTAATAATCTATTGTTTAGATTCTTATAAGCATAATTAATTTAATAGTTTTATAACTTTAATACTAATTCCTGTTACTTACTTACGTAATTAATAGCCTCCTTCCTGTCGTCGCTCCTGCCCGAGAACTAACTTACCCTTATAGAATTAGCTACCCTGTAGGGACGTAATAATAAGTAGTAGGGTTAGCTTATAAGTAGGATCTGTCCTACTAGCTATATAAGCGTCTATTATTACTATATCTTCTAATTCTTATAAACGCTAACTTTATCTTTTTTATAAGATTCTTACTACTAATACTATTACTAACGTCCCTTATAATAAATATTTTTCTAAGAACTCTTATTATTATATTATGCTAAATTCCTATTTAAAGTGTACTAAGTGCGCGTAGGAAAGCTATACGTTAACATATTCTAGTTATTACTAGACTAAACTAGAGAGAAGTACTAGGTAAAGGTAGATGTAGATAAGAAGTTACTAGCTAAGGTAATTTTTTATTTACTATAAAATAAGAAGATTCTAGCTTATACTAAAGAGCGCGCTGTAAAGAAGGCTATATGCCTTACTTCTAAGCTAGAAGCTAAGAGTAAGGCGGTAAACGCAGAAATAGACTACCTAGCTGCCTCTATTAGAATAGAGTTATTACTAATAATATAGTCTACGCTACACGCGCTAGATAACGCGGTAGTAGGTTATAGCATTATAGGTACTTAGTTATCTTCTAGTAGTTTCTTATAAGGTATGTTATACTCTTTAATTCTTATTCTTACTTCTAGGTTACGTTTAACTAGTGTAGTAGTAGGCATTAAATCTTAGTCTTACTATCTTAAGTAGTTACTAATAGTTTTATAGATTAGTTTTAGGTTCTTATACATTTTCTAATTTAGGATAATCCTTCTAATTTACTAGCTATTCTTAGTAGAAGTTATTATCTTAGAAGTCTTATTAGTCTACTTTGCAGTAGCTACGTAGTGCTTTAACTTTATACTTAATATCTTCTTCTTTCTAGTAGTAGATATTTCTTTATAGTAGCATTTTAGAGTCTACTAGTTCTAGGGTAGATATATAGAATACTATGTAAATTTTTATATTACTTAGAAGTTAGAGTTTATAGTTTACTAGATTAATTTATTTAAAAACTAAAAATAGTCTTACTTTTACGTAGTCTAATTCCTTACTAGATTATATAGTATAAAGATTTTTTATAAGCAGATATATTTTATCCCTCTTCTTTAGCTAAGGTGCCGTTTTTCAATCTTAGTTATTATATTTAATACGTTTTTATTATGCTTTTTATATATTTTCTATTTTTTTTTTAATATATTTCTTATATTTCTTTAGCGTCGTTAACTGCTATTTCTATTTAAACGTTTATTAGTAGGATTCTTTTAAAGAGATGTAGATATCTTCTATAGTTTACGTAGAATAGCGTTTATTCTATTACTTCTAATTTCTTATTATTATATACTAGTTTAACTATTAATAATAGTAATACCTAATTTTTTTATAGTTTATTACTATGTATTTTTAGGTATGTTTTTATTATTCTATTAGATTATTCTATTTATCTGTCTATCTATAGGTAGTAGGCTGTTAATAGTTTACGTTTTATTCTTATAAGCGCTATTAGTATTATCTAATAGTTAGATATAAATAATTTATCTCTATTACTAAAAATAGTTCTTAAAATTCTATAATATCTAACTAGTTAGTCTAGAATTATAAATCTAAGTTATCTTACTATATAGATATTATAAAACAGAATTAATTCCGCATACTTAGTAAATTAGTTAATAATTACTAGTATTACGTTATAGAACGTATTAGTTACTAGATCCTTTAAATTTAGTAGTTCTATAATAAAGTCTATAGAGATATTAGTTTAAGATTCTTCTAGAATCTAGATAGCTTATATTTCTCTATATAGTGCGTAGGTACTATATTTATTTTATTCTCTTAAATTAGTAGTTGCGTTAGATAAATTCTATAGTTCTTATAATGCTAGGGTGTCTAAACATTAGATTATTATAGTATTATTAGATAATCTATTTCCATTAGGCTTTAGGTACTACTTATTCTATTATAAGGAGCGTATTAAGTTCTTATAATAGGCTAAGTGTTCTGTTCTTATTTTATACTAGGATAGAGGCGCGTGTAATTATTTTATCTTCTACTTAGTTTTTTTATTAGCTTAGTATATTAGCGCGTTTATTTTCCTTACTAGGTGTATATATAATCTTAAATTTATATTATTTAAGCGCTTTAGACTATCTTACTTATCTTAGTAAGAGGTTCTTTATTATAGTAAACCTTAGAAAGTTTTTATAGTTAGTAAAGATAGTAAGCTTAGAGCAGCTATATGCATAAATTCTCTAGTATTTAAGTGCTTTAATAATTATAAATAGCTTCTTATTATAGATGTTATATTTCTACTTCTTTAGGTTTATAGAAGTAGTAGGCTATTAGGTGCTATTTTTTTATTATTTCTTATTTTGCGCATGCGCTAAGGGCTTAGTTACTTACGTTAGTTTTAATTTATAGTAGTTTATTATTCTAAAAGTTAATTAGTACTAGTAGCATAACGTATACTATTTATAGAAGTTAGAAGGCCTTTTCTTACTTACTTTTTTATTTAAAAGGTACGTTCTTTATTATAAGTTCTATTAATAATGCTATAATTACTATGTATTTCTTAATAAATTATCTATTAAAGATGTAGAATCCTAGAAACTCTTAGATATTCTTAACTATTTATAGGCAAGACTAGTTTTAAATAGTTTTAATCTTATCTAGGCTTATCTGTATGCCTGCCGTATTAATAATAAAGCTAAAGAATTCTAGTTCCTAGACGTAAAACTTCTACTTCTTAGGCTTTAGTTATAGATTTACTATTACTAGTACTTAAAGAATAGTTATAACGTAGTTTTTATAGTCTTCGTTCTTCTCTAAGTAGATTAGAATGTCGTTAAGATAGGCTATAATAAATATGTTAAGGTATTTTCTAAGTATATTATTAATTAGCGCTTAGAAGGTTGCTAGTGCATTTATAAGTCTAAAGGGCATAACTATATATTTATATAGTTTATATCTTAATTAGAATGCTATTTTCTATACTTCTTCTTTCTTTCTTTATATAAGGTAATAGCCGTCTTATAGGTCTAGTAACGTAAAGATCTTTACTTTTATAAGTCTATCCTGTAGCTTACTAGCATTAGATAGTAGATACTAGTTTTTAATAGTTATTACATTAAGCTTTTAGTAGTCTATATAGGGTTATAATTCTTTATTCTTTTTTATAGTAAAGATAAATAGGCTAGCTACTAGTAACTTTAAGAGTTAAACATATTTCTTTTCTAGGTTTTTCTTAATAAAGTCTCTTTTCTACTTAAGTTCTTTGCTAGTTTTTATATATAGTAGTCTAAAGGGCGGCGTTTTTCCTTCTTCTAGGTTAATTACGTAATCCTAGGGTTAGTACTTAGGTAGGTTTACTTTTTCTTTCTCTTTCTAGAATAGGTAGTTCTATTTCTTATATAGTTTAGAGATAGTATAAGTTATACTAGTACTTATTTTCTTATAATTTATAATCTAGTAGTTCATACTAGCGTCTTTTAAGGTTAATTTATATTTATTAACTTCTAGTTATAAGAGTATATTAGGTTCTCTTTTATTTATTATTAGACTCTGCTAATATATAGGTACTACTTATAATGTATAGTTATAGCGCGTTAAGAATATCCTTCCTTTATCCTATTTAATATATAGGTTATACTTTCTTAACTATAGTAACCTAAGTACTACTTTATAACTAGAGGATCTTAGTATATTAAAGGTAATCTATTTTTAGTATTTATTAATCTTAAGCGTTGCTTTAACCTTATAGTCTATTCTTAGTATCTTAGGCATTAGTGCCCTATCTCCTGCGTATAGAAGGTAAGATTATTATTTCTATCTTAACGTAAGTCTAGCTTTTCTAGTAGTAGTTAGTAAGATATAGTTCTTCTATACCCCTAAGTCTATTATAGCTTTTACTTTAATATTTCTAACTTAAATAGTAAGTTTTATTAATGCTCTATTACCTATAGTATTAAATTCTTAGAAAGCGTCTTCTCGCCTTAGTTTTAGTCTAAAAAAGTTATTATTTAAGTTTAGGTGCTTAGTAGTTATTATTATTTTATCCTTTACGTAGTTTATACCTTATACTATATCTAGGGTTAATTTACATAGCAAATACTAGAGGGTGTAAGTAGAAACTATTCTTTTTCTTTTTATAGTAATACTTCTTGCACATTACTTCTAGGCAGTTTTACTATTTATCCTAGATACAGATGCTGTCTACTAGTAGAGTGCATGCTATATTTTCTGCGTTAGTTTTCTATAGAAAGTACTATGCTTTACGCTTATCCTATAGGTATTTATCGCATTTATTTATAGGGTAATTAAACTATTCCTATTTACATTAATATCTAGCTCCTAGGAAGTAGCTTCTATTAATCTTATCTGCGTAGTGTACCTTATAGTAGTCGTCTACGCATATTATATAGCTTATACTTCTATGTTTAGAGTTACGCATATTAACGTAATAGCGTAGTTAGTAGTTTAGTAGTTTATTATTATACTTCTACTTCTTATTTTAATATTTATAATTATACTTTATAGTAACTTCTATATCTTAGGTAACTACGCAGAGTCTTCCTCTATTTTCTTTTATAAGTTTAGGTTTCTTTTCTAGAATTCTATATAGTAGAGCGTCTCTATTACGTAGTTATATCTTAAAGTTATTAAGGAAGTCCTATACTATAGGCGTACCTAGGTAAGGTTTCTTTATATCTAGATGTAGGGTTAGTGCCCTGTAGGTAGAGTAGTAGGATTCTTCTTTATTATTAAGTTCTTCTAGATTATTATATAGTTGTTTATTTAGGGTATCTAGTTATTCTATAGTTTCTAAGTTAATTCTTTTAATCTTACTAATAACGTTCTATTCTTTATCTTTATCTATTTCTTAGTTTCTTTTAGATATAACGTTTAGCTATTGCTTAACCTTATTCTTAAAATAGCAGTTCTTTATAAGGTAGCTAGGCTTACTATATATAAAGCATTTACGCGTCTCTACTTCTTAAGACTATAGTCCTATTAGAGGTTCTTTAAAGTTACGCTAGTATAGCTTATAAAAGCCTAGTTCTCTTATTTCCCTTTTCTCTAAGTTATTATACTAGATTCCTTCTATTAGCTAATAACTATAGTTATTATATTAGTAACGCTGTAGGTAACTACCTAAGGCTTAAGGCTTTATTAGGTAGCTATTAGGTAGCTTCCTAAAGCTAGGGCGTAGCTTCTATTCTTATTAGCGCAGTTCTTAGTATAGTTTATACTATTTAGCGTTAATCCTACTAGATTTATTATAGAGATCCTTTAGAAAGGTAATAAGGTTTCTAGAGCGTAGTAGCTCTTCGCGAATTTTAGGTTTTAAGCCTTACTTATATATAACTATTAGGGTACTTCTTTCTAACTAAGCTATATAGCGTATTTCTTAAAGTGTATAGTATACTTAGCGTGTTACGGTGCTTGCCCCTGGCTAGCCACCGTGCTATATTCGCTTGCGCACAGACTAGGGCACCGTATATATAGCTAGATCCTCGCTTCTCTCCTTTTCTCTTCTTATCTAGATGTCTTAAGCTATTATAGCAGCTATACGTAGCTATTAATTACCTTAGATCTAATACTTACCTATCTAGCGTTTAATAGTAATACACGTTGCCGTAATATTATATCTAGATTCTTAATTAGGCGCTAGGGTCTAATTTAAGTATATTCCTAGACGCCTATAATAATACTACTAATATAATACCTATAATAATACTACTAATATAACGCCTATAATAATACTATACTAATATAAAGCCTATAATAATACTACTAATATAACGCCTATAATAATACTACTAATATAACGCCTATAGTAATATTATACTAATATAACGCTAGTAATAAGATAAAGCCTAATAAGCTAGAAACTAGACACTATTAAGGCTTAAACTATTTTTAAAGCCTTTAGGGGTTTCTAGAATAATATCCTTAAGAGCCTTAATATTAAACTAACGCTAGTACTATACTACTACTAAGAGATTAAGTAATAGCTCTCTCTAACTAATCTAATAATAACTAATTACGCTAATACGCCTGTAACTCTAACTAACGCTAGTACTATACTACTACTAAGAGATTAAGTAGTAGCTCTCTTTAACTAACCTAATAATAACTAATTACGCTAATACGCCTATAACTCTAACTAACGCTAGTACTATACTACTACTAAGAGATTAAGTAGCAGCTCTTTCTAAATAAATCTAATAATAACTAATTACGCTAATATACCTATAATAATATTTAATAATATAGCCTAGATTCTATAAATTCCTGTAAAATCCTAGAAAATATTTTAGAGGGACCTAGAGTAAAGAGGCAGGCTAGAGAACTACTATAAGAAGCGTTCTAGAGTACTATAAGATAGACTAAGAGGTAAGATAAGCAGATATACGTGTCTCTAGTCTAAATAAAGGCTAGAGCGTAGATAAATAATAGAAGTCTAGCTTTACTAGAAGTTAATAAGTAGTAGTAAAGAGGCTTTTATAAATAGTGCTTATAGAGTATAAGCCTAAGTAGAGGCTAGAGCTAGAGTAATAAGGATTTTCCTACCTACCTACCTCTATTCCTTACGCCTAAGGGGCATCTGTATTCGTAGAAGCTTAATAATAAGAGGGGGGTACTGTTACAGTGCTTGCCTCTAGCTAGCTACTATGCTATATTTACTTACGCACAGACTAGGGCACCGTATATATAGCTAGATTCTCGCTTCTCTCCTTTTCTCTTCTTATCTAGATGTCTTAAGCCATTATAGCAGCTGTACGTAGCTATTAATTACCTTAGATCTAATGCTTGCCCATCTAGCGTTTAACAGTAATGCACGTCGCCGTAACATAGCAATAGAATACGTCTATTAGAGTTACTATATAGCTTGTTTAGTAAGAGGTACTTAGTTAGTAATACTAAAAAGCTGCCTAAGTTCTTTCTTAAAGTTCTTATAGTCTTTAATAATCTAGTTAATAGCGTTACCTTTACGGTTCTCTTTAGCTAAGTAGCTTAATAGATATAGCTAAATCTAGGTAGCTGCTTTACCTTATAAGTATAATACTATAAGAATAACTTTCTTCTTACCTTTTATTTTAGGTTCTAAGATATAAAAGTAGAGTTTAAGTTAAAGAATCTATCTTTTAAGTTTATTATAGTCTTTATAGTATAGGTCTAGCTTAGCTACCTTATTCTTAGATTTAGTAACTACAGTAATGCCTTTAAAGTTACTTATATTAAGGGTGTTTAATATATTACGTTCCTATAAGGTAGCTAGTTCTATAAGGGTAAGTTAGTTCTTAGGCAGGAGTAGTAATAGGAGAGAGGTTTATTAATTACGTAAGTAAGTAATAGAGTAGTTAGTATTAAAGTTATAAAACTATTAAATTAACTATACTTATAAGAATCTAAATAATAGATTATTAAATAAGTTAAACACTAGGAACTATAAGGGTTCCTGCTATTCTTATATATACGTAGTTTAGGTATTAATAGTTAGCTACGAAACTATTAATAGTCGCGGTAGTTCCTACCTAAGCTGTTAATAGTTCTTAGCGTGGCTATTAATTACGTGGTTTAATAAATGGTTGGTGGCCGTGTCTTAGTACCTCTTGTTGGTGCCTAGCTACGTGACTAATTATTATCCTTAACGCTTGTTCGACCCGTCGGTCGTAACATTAAGATAATAGAGACTAAGAGGCTCTTCTCTAGTAATAATAGTACGTTAGTACTTAACGCTTCTAACTAGCGTAAAATTAAGTAATTATTCTAGTAGGTAGTTAAGAATATCTATAATACACACTCCTAACGGCTTTTTTAAACTATTTATACTATTACTATATAGAAAATGCTACTATAGAATAAGAATATGCGCCTTAAAGAGGCTTTTATTAATAAAAAGAAGTGCTAATAGCATAGTAAGCCTCTACTATTAGAAGCGCTGCAGGAGTATAATAGTAGAGCTATATTCTGGTTACTATCTAAAGTTAAGAATGCCTGCGATAGGCAGGCTTAAAAAGACGCTAATAATGTCACGCCAAATTGGTATTACTGCTCCACACGTGCCCTCGCTTGCTAAGCGAGGTCCACAAATACCTTCGTATTAGTATATATATTATTCTATACCACGCCCAGTATCGGAACCCGATACTGCGTGCCATATCTTTTGGATGTGTAGTCTAGTGGTATAGAGCTAGCCCATCACAAATAAGCAGCTCTAATAATAATAATAATAATAATAATAATAATAATAATAATAATAATAAGATAAGAAGCTACGTCTTAAGGCGTAGAAGAAGTAAGAGAAGGTAGCTATACTTAAAGAGAGGCGCCTCATAAGGCAGGTAGTAAAGGAAGTTTAAATATGAGAGAAGTAGATAGAGACTGCAGCATGTAACGAAGCTCGCCTTATGCGCAAAGCTAAAAAAATAACTCTGCTAGGATATCTAATTATCTAAAAGGATGAATAAGCGTAGTTATAAGCCTTCTACATCTTCTTGAGATATCTCTAAGGAGCCTACTATTATTAATAAGGTGCCTATACCTGGCCCTACAATGCGCACCTATAATATACAGCTCCTATAGCAGTATTATATATAGTTTATTATTACTTATAGTCTTATATAGCGTTTCTAAATGCTCTACTATAAGATCTAATAATTTTATAATATATATATAGCTGTACAACTTCAAAAGTTGTGGGCGGAGATATTCGAAAAACGTGCGTCAGGGGGGACGTGCGTCAGGTGGGGAAACACGGTACCGTATCCGTGGAGTACGTTATCGGTTGTTTTTGGAACTGGCGAGGCTACAATATCCAGAACGAGAAGCAATGACCGATACACTAGATCAAGCAGATCTACATTGAGAGGATACGAATTGCCAAATTCAGCTCTTCCTACAAGTCTATACCATCCTCCATCTTCCTGCGCCGGAATGCAATCTTTTGCTCAAACGACATGATCGGTATATTCGACACCACCTGGTCTGGCTTCCTGCCGTCGTCGGTATACGCCCAGTCATACTTCAGGAGCAGATGCACCATTGCCACCTTGATTTCATTGCTGGCAAAGAAGCGTCCTGGACAGGCTTGGCGACCGTGACCAAATCCCATGTGGTCGGACGAGGTAGTAACAAATTGCCACTTACTGCTCGCTCCAGCTTCTCCACTTTCCCGCTTTTCCAAGAAACGGTCCACGACAAATTCATCTGGGTTTGGATATGTTTCGGCAGAGCAGCGAGACTCCCATCTGACAAAAGTATGTGCGCCCTTCGGCAAGACGGTTCCGTCTGAAAGAGTGACGTTCTGGGTCACTTTGCGCTGCATGTTCACTAGGAAACGGTCAGCTCAAGAGAATTGAAAGGGAGTACACCAAGCTTCACCTACCCATATTCAGTGGATGTAACCTCTGTGACTCTTTCATGGCGCTATCGAGCAATTTCATTTGCTGCAGAGACGTCTTTTTCCATCCGCTGTCTCTTAGGACCGAAATAATTTCTTTTCGAAGACGTGATATCGCATCAGGATGATCCAACAAGTCCAACATAAGGTACGCCACAGTCGTACTCGTTGTCTCAACCGCGACGAAGGCCATGAATAACTGCCCGTCCACCAGATTCATCTTCGCTTTCTTTTTTTGGACAATCTCTTCCATCCAACCTACCATATCCGAGACCTTGGCCGATTTTTTCCCCTGCTGCTTCTGCTTGAGACGCTCATCAATGATAGGAGCGACAATCTTGCTTGTGGCGGCCCTCTCATTCCGTAATTGGCGCGAGAGGGGATGAAACATATGGACCACCCTGCGAAGGGAAAGAGGCCATCGCCGAAGAGTGACGTTAACCATCAAAACGAGGGTACTCCATGAAACGACGTGGTCGAGGTATTTCTGGTTTTGGCAAAGTTCCTTTCCAAAGAAAACTCTCGTAGACAAGCGTACAATGAGGCCATTGAAGAACGTCCTGAGCGACGCCTCCTGCCATTCTGCCTGATGGTCAATGGCTTGATCAAGCGACGGAAGTTGGGCATGGCCTACCTTCACTATCCCCCAACAATTTTTGCAAAGACACTCGCGTTTCTCCGTTGAGTTCGGGCGTTACGGCATCTGAGAGAATTTATCAGCTTCTTAAACTCTGTTAAGAAATCTGCTATGTATACCTAATGAGCGCGTCAAGTTGACCCGTGTAAGATCTTGGAACACGTGGTCAAATGTTACCAAGCTTATTGGCGTCAGCCCCGAGTAAGTGGCCATGAGTTCCTTTATGGGTCATTAAAAGTTCTATTTGCCGTCGGCACGTTGATCTTACCTCCTCGATAGCCTCAGAGAAGAGGAGTTGTTGGCTGTTTCGTAGCTCGTCCGCGAAGGAGTTGGGGAGGATAATCTTGGGGCCAAGGTCGGTCTGTACTTGGAATGCACCTTTGACCTATGGATTCAGTTAGCTTTCTAGGAAAGCGAGTGACGCATGCGTCCGGATCGTAACTTACCTCTCTCAGACCTTTGTCAATGATCTCATTACAATGCTCAACCCACTGCCTCCGAGCTTTTTCGACATTGCAAAGGCCCTCATCATTGTAAGCCACCCATGGGAGAGTGGACTTCGGTTTACGACCACAGTAGAGTGCATAGCATATGGGGAGTAATGCGCAGTAAAGGAATGCTATCAAAGTGAGCGGAGAAAAGATCTCCGTTACGGAAATCGTAGGGAAGTTGACCATAATGGCCTGGAAACTCTTGTCTTAGAAAATAAATCTTTACTGCCCAAACAGCAGCAACGTACGGAGGCGCGTTATAAAAGACTTAAGACTGGCCAGTGCGCTCGGCCGATTAGAGATAGTATCCTCGGACTCGCGAAAAGGGGGCTGAATGTTGGAAGGGCTCACGACATCACTAGGTGGAAGGGATCCAGATGCAGAGTGAAGTATGTATTACAGGGGTTCGAGCTCTAGTAGCTCCAGAAACCGAATACTGCGCTGCCTGAGTGATTCATACATAAGGAAGGATGCATATCCCCGGTAAGTAGGGTCCATCCCGCAGGATAATCCCACACCATAAGAGATGCTCCAAACACCACCCAACACCAAATGCTTACGCCGAGTACTGTAGTAGTATTTAGCCGTTCGTGTAAGCACTCGGACTGGCGAAAGGGGGGATCGTACCTCTCGTAAGACAGAAAAAGTGGGACAAAATTGCCAACATCGCTAAATCACCACATCGTAAAACTAAAGCTGCATGCTGAACTACGCATTTTATTCATATTTTCATCAAAATAAATGTACACAATATTCCTATATAATTATTATACCTGATACGTAGTGTTTTCCCCTTGCGTGCGTTGAATAATCTTATATCTCTATCGTAACCCCGGCGCTCGCGTCATTGCGATTTTGTCCCACTTTTTCTGTCTTACGAGAGACGCACAAAGCTCCAACACGAAGTCAAGCGGTGAAGCCCCTGTACTCGAGCCTGGGCATAGAGGGAAAGTATTAATTGGAGAGAGAACGTTTTGGCCCCGATAATGATTTGTGTCCTCTGGAACACACTGATCACTCGAGACTATCTCCACATTATACCATCCTCCACACCTTCAACCAATTCTGTCTATTCAGCATGTCGACATATCTATTTTCAGCTGGAAAACTTGCCAAATTTTCCTCCAGTGCACGTCACAAACCCATTTCTATCCCCAGACACTTGTTCAATATCGTTCGCGGAGCCAGTGATTCCGTCGATGCGCTGCAACTATTCCTCAAGCTTCTCCATGAGGAAGAAGTCGACAAGACCTCCCCTGGATATCTGGCATTTGATGCCCATGTGGGCGACACATCTTGCCAACTTCGAGCGTGTATGTTGCTCGAAATCCTGAATCGATATCGGCAGCATGGTTCGTCTGCTATGGAAGTTTGCTCTATTGAGCAAACCATCGAGCGCTTGAAGAAGGTCATCGAAAATGCTCGCACCTTTTGCCAAAATATCTGTAACCTAGCAGTGACAAAAGCAACCCCAGAAACACTAGGAATGTCGAAGCACGGTATGAGCATCGATGAGATTCTTCAGAGGCTTGAATGGACTGAGATAAGGACGCCGCGCCGCAGTCAGGAACTGTCAAATCCTACCCTGTTTTATTCTGTCGCCAGCAGCGTTGTTAGTCGATCCACTAGTCGGGACCGTTCGAGCGAAGGCGGTGTCGGCAACACCAACACGATCGCGTCTAGTGCGACTTCCATTTCCGATGCTGCACCAACCGAGCAAAATGAGAAGCAATTGGAGGCTCCTTCCATCGTTTTTGCGGAGGCCAGCTCAGATTACTGGGAGCCTTGGGACTGGCACCAAGTAGTGCATTTTCTGGTCTACTCATACATCCTGTCCAAGTACAAGCACTTTATCATCCGTGGTAATGTGTACGGGGCCAACACCGACCCCCAATTCGCCTTCCAGTTCAGCCATCAGTTACTGGACGGTAAATTCCCTCATCCCTATCAGCCACCGACGAAGAAGCCCATCGAACAGGAATTCTCAGTTCTGCAAAGTTACCTCTCAGACTTGAGTTGCTCGTGGCTGAGCTCTACTTCTCGGATGTTTTCGCCTGACCGACATTTGATGACCAGGTACGTCACGCCACGCGCAACAATATGGCGTAAACATTAGCTGACATTCTCTCACAGTCTCCTTGACAAATCCAAAAGGACCAGCGCCAAAGGCGTGAACTCCGTCTCTTGCTACCTCGGCTACCTTGTCCTCCGCGAACTATGGGCCCAAACGTTCACTCCAGTGATGATAGTTTCGCGGCGTTACTGTTCGCATGGTATGTACATGCCAACTTCATGGCTGATTTCAACCTAATATTCGTCAGGGTTCCATACGAACATATTCCGTGCCTCCCTACGGGTCTCAGACATCAACAGCCGCCAAAACATGGAGTCGGTCATTCGTGAGAACATATGCTGGGATTTGAGCCAAGTCACTGATGCTGAGCTGGATGAGCTTCGCCAGTCATGCCGCCCCCACATTGTTGTTTGCGGCAACAGCCTCGATGGTGAGACCGCAGAATACCTAGAGCGACTTCCCACCACCAAACTCCATATGGATGACAACTGCGAAGAAAACATGCAGCACTGCAAAGACCTTCTTGCAAGCGACCAAGACCGCAACGTCCTTGCAATTTTCGCGGACCACCGCCACTATGCTTTCCCTCTTCTAGGCGAGGAAGGCAAGCAAGGCGAGGACGCCGTGATCTATGGCATCATGGACGACGTAGCGCCAGGGCTCTCAAAGCAGCTGCAAGCGTCAAAGGGGGAAGCGAGGGAGCTCGGCACGGGCCCTTCCATGAAATTATTCATGTGGCAGCACGTTGCGCTGGAGGCTCCAGGGAGGTTTTTGCAGCTCCTAGACGAGGTTGATAGGCCTATTCTAGTTAAAGCGCCGGTTTCGAAGCATGATCTTTTTGGGTTTAAATAGAATACGATTGTACTAGTACGTATGCAATGCAACATGCTTGGCCCTGAGCGAGTGGATGACCGGGTTGCAGAGGCGCTAGGAATTCACGACACAGCTAGATTCCAGTCCATGATTCAGAAGACCGGTTTTTTGATCCTGAATGCTGAGGCCGAAATGCGAGGCCTGCATGTGCCAAGTGAAAACGCGTCAGCAAGGATGAGACCGCGTCAACGTTAAAGTCATATTTCTAAAGACCACCGAGATGTCTCTCCAGACCTTGCGCCGAATGTCGGCGACTTGGCTCAACCAAGCTTTCGGCATTCTATGATGACCAAGGGACCCATGTTCCTCCAGACATGTACCGCCTCCAATCCCGCTCGTTGAAGCAGTTCCATGTATTGAGCCTGCGTGCGCTGCCGTGAGTTGAGGCAGGCCAGAACCTGTAAATCCAAACGGCTCGTGTGGGCGGCACCCCAATTGGCGAGGAGCGGTTCGGGGGCGACGAAATCATCCCCGTCAGGACCCGTTTCACTGTTCGTGTTCGGAGGAAGTCGATAGGATGGTAGAACGACGTGCTCGCAAATGAGAAGCTTGGTGGAAGAGGTCATTTTGGCTGCAGTGTTGGCCAAAATCTTCGCGGACTCGGCGTCAGGCCAGTCATGTATCACATGCCGCATGAAATAAATATCCCCCTCTTCGGTTTGTGGGGTAAAGAAATCATGAGCGGCGAACTTGACACGACCTTCCTTGATTGCGTCTGGGTATTCCTCGTTCCAGATCTATGGTAATGGTTAGCTTAATTTACCCTACGCCGGGTTCAGGAGGAATAACGTGACATACTCTTTCAAAATTGGGATGAGTGTCGGGTATGTCTTGCACAACAAGTCGCAGGTCCTTGAATGCTTTGATAACGGGCATAGTTCCGCCACCAACTCCTCCACCGACGTCAACAATCTTAGCATTACCTTCCCTCGCCCAGGGGTAAACACCAAGAAATTCGTCGGTGTTTACCTTGGTGCCGCTAGCGAAAGCCACCTTAGTACGCTTTCCTATTTCAGGTTCAACTTCGGAAAGGTATTGGAAGATCTCCAGGTCGGTGTTGTAAGCAAGATTGAAGGCTGTCTTGCCAGGAGCGTTCGAGTTCTTGAATTCAGGGAGCTTCAAAGCCTCCCAAGCCTTGCAGGAGCTCCTTCGAACCAAATCGAGGCAATGAGCTACATGCGCTCGTTTTCCCTCCTCGCGGACCAATCCGGATAAGGATGTATTCGCGAAGATATTGGGAGAAATTTCGCGAAACACGTGACTGTTGCAGAGGTTGCGCATGTAACGAGCCAGCTTATCACTTTCGATTCCTGCCCTGTTGGCAATTTCATCAACGTGCATCTCCGTATTGCCGATGACGTTCGCCACATCGGCCTCGACGCAGACGAGAAGGGCAGTCCCATCATGAAACTAGACTTCCAGTTAGCGATGGAGGGCTGACAAATATCCTGCCATTCGGCAGTGGAGTCGTGCATACACCCATGAAGATGTCATTCAAGAAAGTTTGCGGGTCAGTAAGTGCACGTAGCATTTGCGAGGAGCTCGAGATTGTCTTCAGCGCCTTTCTGACATCGGTACTAGTCGACTGGTGAATCGGATGCAGCTCGAGGGCGTCCAAGGAAACCGGTGTTTCGCGGAGTTCCTCTTCGTTTTTTTGCAAAGTGACGATTGAGGCATCGATCAAGTCACGAAGCTGCTCCAGAGGAGCCAATAGACTCTTTCCAGCCATTGCGTGATATTGGGAGAGACAATGAGGTCAAGAAAAGGTGGAATTCCTGGGAATGCTGCAGTCACGACCTCCTCTCATTCGACTTAAAAATGAAATCTACGAAGGAACACGGCAAATGCCATTGCTTATTGCCCAGGCATGCTGGTATTAAGTATCGGCCTCGGTGATAAAACATGCAGCTTCGCTCCGGCTTCGTGTCCTCGTGCGGTTTGCATCCCGATTCCCGAGCGGAACTAGGCCGCCCATATGCCACTTGATGCTGACGTCGAAAACGCAGATGCGGTATATTTCAGTCCTTCTATGAAGATGAACTTCTCAACAATTACTCCTCCTCTACGATTACGTGAATGACCACAATCCAGATCTTCCTTAAGTTTGCCATCGGCCCAATCATAGCATTGTTCAACGACGTATTTGGTCCCAGGCTCGAGGTCATGACCGCATTCCTTTTCTCTCTACTTGGCATATTCATGCTGAGTCTGGCCAAGGATTACTACCAAGTGTTCCTCGCGCAAGGTTTTTGTTATGGTATCGGTGTAGCGGGACTGTTCATGCCAGGACTCGTAGCCACCGGACAGTGGTTCCCGACTCGGAGAGGCCTACCAAATGGAATCATGGCCAGCGGCAGTAGCTTTGGTGAGATGACGACCACTTCTTGATTCCAAAAGAAAAAACTCCCAAACTAGCGGCGCTCCAAGGCGGTGTCATTTTCTCGATCATGGTGAGCCGACTCATCAAACAGCGCGGATTTCCGGCAGCAGTGAGGTATACTGGGTTGTTCATTGATCTCCTGCTTGTTATTGCGATAGCATGTGTGAGCACACCATTTCCTCCACGAGGACGCAAGCTGCGAGACAAGAACACCAAGAGTCCGTTCACGAAAATTGCTTGGGTGCTCTACACCGTCGGGTGCTTCTTCATAATGTGAGTTCAGCTCACTCCATGCCTAACACGACACTCACACTTAGCATAGCTGAGGCCTCTTAGCTCCATTCGACTATCTTCCTCTGGCTGCCGCTAAAGGCAGTATGTCAACCAGGCTAGCCCCATATAAATCACTATCGCGAATTAAGTAGGATGCGCATGCGCGTTCACTTGCAGTTTGATGACGCCTCGCAAGTACGCAGGCTTCGCAGCATGCAGCTAAATCCCCTGCATCTTAGAATATAAGTGGAACAGGCGAGGGTCTATCAGACCGTAGGCATGACTACATGCACCACGCCGTGCGCCCAAAAAGGCATGCACAAGTTGAACGAACAGGGTTTCAACTTGCGTAGTCGATATTTATGCATGAGGCGTGACCGCACCGCTCTCAAAGCCCACATGTGGACATACACGGGTCTAGCCCATCACAACAAGCCCCGGTTTCTGCCATAGTATCCTGTTGGATTTGCGGCACAGTAGTATTACACAGTCAGACTTCTTTTGGGGGAAAGCCTAGCGTTTCGTCAGACGGAGTGCAATTACGCCGGTTTCGCAGCATGCAGCTAAATCCCCTACATCTTAGAATATAAGTGGAACAGGCGAGGGTCTATCAGACCGTAGGCATGACTACATGCACCACGCCGTGCGCCCAAAAAGGCATGCACAAGTTGAACGAACAGGGCTTCAACTTGCGTAGTCAATATTATGCATGAGGCGTGACCGCACCGCTCTCAAAGCCCACATGTGGGCATACATGGGTCTAGCCCATCACAACAAGCCCCGGTTTCTGCCATAGTATCCTGTTGGATTTGCGGCATAGTAGTGTTACACAGTCAGACTCCTTTCAGGGAAAGCCCGGCGCCAGACGGAGTGTAAGCTACAATCTTATGCACAGGCTATGAGGCTACCGGCGACCTTCGTGTGTGACCGCAGTTTAGTCGTCATCATGCGTGTACAGGCTCATGTACGGCGTGTACGTCAGAAACTTGTTTCTCCCCCATTCCCTCAGCTGACGGAGTGTGGGTCTACGTAGTTGACGGTGGATAAACTCATCAACACATAAAGTCTGTCCAATCATACTTCTGATGATGTGGAATCGATTTGATATAAACGCCACCACTTCTTCGTTGTATTACGCTCATTCCCAGGGTCATTTTGCTTTTCGTCTGTCCGAAAAGATGGGGCTTCCCACTCAACTCCAATTTCTTGGTGCTGTATTTGCTCTTCTTGCTATACGGCTTGTTCTATCGAAAATATCCACCCTAGTGGTTTCGTGGATATTGGATGTTAGTAAATCACATTTCCTTTTGAGAGATTTACTAATGTCGTGCAGGTCTATCTGCACTGGCGCTACCCTATCCGTGACACAACAGGACGACGCTCTATTCCTTCAACGCCATACCGCTTTCCAAATGGAAACGGCGATGTCGACAAATTTATGGACGGCCCCCAGAAGAATATAGAGTGGCATCAGAAATATGGTGGTATCTACCGTATCTGGAATGGCATGAACCCCGAGGTGTAAGTACACCGACATGGACAGCTTTATCTTGACAAAAATTGCCTTGATACATACAAGGCTAACTTTGAATCGATAGGGTAGTGAGCACACCTTCAGCCATACAGGCCGTCTTCAGAGATTCCGACCAGCACAGCAAAGCCAAAAACATGGGCTCTGGCTACCTGATGTCGCAAATCCTCGGCCAGTGTGTCGGACTCCTGAACGGAGTTACCTGGCGATCTGTGCGAAAGAAGGTCGATCCGCCTTTCATGCACAGCGGAGCGGGCACCTTGATTCCGAAGATGGTTGAAATGACGGAAGACCACCTGGAAGCGTTCTTCGCGTCTAGGCCTCAAAATTACGAGGAGATAGACCCAGTAGCTGATCTTCTCATGCTGCCATTCTTGATGGTCGCCACAGTCTTTTATGGTGATCTGACTGACGGCCAAGTGAAGTGGCTCAACGAATGGACCCCAAAACGAGAGAAGCTGTTTGAATATGCGCTCGGAGGCGGGTTGCCTCGTTTCGGGTTCTCAAAATATTTGCCGACGGAAGCAAACCGATCCTTGAATCAGTGGAAGGACGTTTGGACCGAGTTCAATATCGAAGCGTACAACATCGCGAAGTGCAGGAATGGGGATGTCTTATTCGTAAGAATGTGGGAAGATGCTGAGACTGATGGCGGCATGACGCGAGAGCAGGTATAGTTGTGGCTATTCGACCAGGCAGGGTGCGACTCCTGCTAACTTTGCGCAGGTTCTGCAAACAATCGATGAGTCACTTTACGCAAACCTGGATGTCGGTATTAGTAGTGTCAGCTGGAACCTTGTGTTCCTGGCTTGCTATCCGGAAATACAGGAACAACTATTCCGCGAAATTCAGGAGGAAACCGCAAGCCAAGGGTGGGAGAAATATGTCCAACGAAGCGACACATTACTGGAAGCATGTATTTGTGAATCGCTGAGACTAAGGCCCATCGCGGGTAAGCATTCTCCAGGTAGCACGGCACAAAACATTTACTGACGAAGTATTCCAGCATTTGCAGTTCCTCAGAGTGCTCCCACTGACAGGGTTGCAGACGGTTATGTTATACCGGCGGGGGTAAGTCACTGAGCCCTCTTTTGGCAAAGGTGTTGACTCATTTTGTGCAGACAAATGTCACTGTTGATATCTACAGCCTGAACCAGCGCAACCCCTTCTGGGGCTCTGATCCACTCACCTACCGACCAACCCGTTTCATGGGACTAAAGCCATCGCAAACCCGCTACAACTTCTCACGCTTCGGATTCGGTCCGCGTCAATGCATGGGCAAGTATATGGCGCTCCCAATGGTTCGAATTGTTGTAGCAAAGGTCATAGCAGGGCATCAATTAAGCTTAAAGAGTGGATATGAAGAAGTAGTGAAGAATTCGAGGGGGTTGGGAACACATCCAACTGTAAAATTGCGATGCGTAAAGCGGAACTAGTTTTAGCTCCATAGACGTTATCAAGCCTAGAGACCTCGAACTATCTTGCATTTACGCGCAGCACAGAAGACTCGATCCTTTTACCTACGCCTTTTTTATTGAGCACTGTTATCATCAGATCCAGCTATCGCTAGCGACTAATTGACCTTTACCGAGTATGTACATTGTTCTCTAGGAAGCTGGAGGCAATCTGCTCATTACGCTTCACTTGTCTGGGCCCCGCCCAGAACATTAGGACGCTGACAATGAAATCCTGATTCATTCAAGACTTTGGGGGTATATCTCACCAGCATCTGACAGCGACGCACGGCGAATATATATCTACGAGAATGGATGCTTACTCCATAACTCGAGTTCAATACTTATTTCTCAGCTCCTGCATCTATCTGCCAGCTCCACAGGGACATCTGAAACGACAATCACAGAGGTACATTTGAAGCCGGAATGTCCAGCCATACATTATGCCTCAAGGCCAGCCTCGATCACGCTCTCAGAAACGCCATCCTTGGGAGGATATACTGCTAATAAGTTCAGCCCTGCATTCTGCACAATATCGGTCCATTCTTTCTCCGTCCTTTCTCCTACGCCGCACAAAGCCATCATGGTAATGTCTTCGACAGCTAATTCCGCACTGGCACCAACCTCCGGGACAACCTGCTCGTGGATGAGGACCTTGGAGTAGCCCGGCTTGCAAGCTTGCCGCAAACGCCTCAAGATTTTGACGCATGCGTCGTCTGGGTGATTATGAAGGCATTGGCGAATATAATAAGCTTTGGCACCTTTCAAGAGTTAGTAAAGCCTGGCGTGCCGGAATTCCTGCGTACCTTTGATCGGTTGCTCAGTGAAGAAGTCATGCGCCATGAATTCAACTCCGTCCACATTTGGTGCTTGTTTGATATACACTGGAAGGTCCTGAACGATGATGTTTCCGGGAACATTAGGAAGGCTCTCTTTGAGAGCTATTGCTTTTTGCCCAGTCGCTCCACCAACATCAACGAAGAACACTGGGCTGCTGTTATGATCGAAGGACTCTACGAGGCTCTCCTTCACGGGGTACATCTGGTGAAGAAACGCATGTCCATCGGCCCAGGTGTTCAGCAAAACTCCGAGGCCCTGGGCTGCGGCTGGTTTGTCGCTCATGATCTCGAATACGCTCGAGTTCTCTTGTTTGAACGCTTTCTGGATGGCGGTGTTCTTTGGGTCGGCTGGGTTTTGGTATTTTGTAGACTTCAAGAAGTTGGGGATTTCTTGGAATGTGGGGTCCAGGAATTTCCCACTAAGTGCGTGTCAGTAAGTGCAAATTAGTTTGAATTACGTAGTTCTGGTGCTTACCAGTTGCGCACAGAATTGTTAAATGCCGGGTTGGCGAAGAGCGAGTAGTTAGAGGCCAAAGTGTAAGTGTCATTACCATTTTCCTTGACTGCACCGCTGGCAGCTAACACACGAAGAATGCGTCCTGAAAATACTGTCAGCGACTTGGAAACTTTATAAACCGTTCTGGCCATACTAAGCAATATCTGATCAGCACCAGTAGCAGTGCTCAAAGATGCCAGCGATTTAGGCTCGCCATCGCCTGCTTGAAGGAGTGGAAAGAGCTCCAGATCTAGAGCGGTGTTGACCATGGCGCTTTCAACCGGCTGTACCAAAATCAGCTCTGTTTGAGGGTCCAATTATCATTCGCGTTACCAGAGAAAGAAGTACCCGGACGACAAGTTCAGTGGGTCGCTCCAATGCTGATCGAGCTGCGCTACAAGCGTTGTACAACTTGGTTCGCAGCTCTGTGTCATCGACTAGGTCTTTCGGAGGGTTTGAGGCGAGCGCTTCTATTTCAGCGAGAAGCTGGGAGGGCGACGATTGTATCATGGTGGCTCGAGAATGTTCCGATTTCAAGGGCTGAGGAATATTCAGCATAAGAATGGGTTGTAAGAGCTAATAGCTGCTAATGGGGGCCACACTAGATACTGACTCTGGGATGACTTGTATGGTAGCTGATACTGTAATATTACTATATAAAACTTACCTGCCAAGTCAACGCTCAGTCTTACCTGCCAAGTGAACGCTCAGTCTTACCTGCCAAGTGAACGCTCAGTCTTACCTGCCAAGTCAACGCTCAGTCTTGCGCTCAGTCTTGCGCTCAAGCTTGCGAAATGCAGGGGCACTAAATTTATCCCGCATACAGGGTATCCAGTTAGTAGCGCGCATCCGTGACAAAAGTACATCCACTTAAAGCTCTAAGATCAGCTCGACCAAACGCTGTAATTCGTTCTTCAGGAATCGGGATGCGCCTTGGCGGCCGGAGACCTGCCCTATCCGTCGGGCCGTCCGACCGACGGCTTGCCCGCGACGCTCCCGTGTGGGTAGATGTCTCGTTGGTGGCACTGCAAGTAGAGGCATGCATAACATATGCACGCACGGTTGTACGACACACGCCTCAGCCAGGCTTTCGGGTTCGGACTTAGCATCACGCGAACCCGCGCATTACGCGCTCGGACACGGTAGTATGATAAGAGCGAACCGAAGAATGAGTCAAAAATCCAACATCTAAGTCCTAGCATGTATGCAATGTCGTGCTCATTTAGCATCCGTTTAGGGGAGCTTACTACAAGCATACGAATACGAAGGATTCTCAATAGTAGGAGGCGCCTATGTAAGACGTAAGCAGACACCTCTGACAGCATGTAGTTAATGAGGATTAACTCTATGTCTCCGAAATCCTGCGAGGTACTGTAACAGGCGAGGGTCTATCAGACCGTAGGCGCGACTACATGCACCACGCCGTGTGCCCAAAAAGGCATGCACAAGTTGAAAGAACAGGGTTTCAACTTGCGTAGTCGATATTTATGCATGAGGCGTGACCGTGCCGCTCTCAAAGCTCACATGTAGACATATATGGGACTAGCCCATCACAGGTACATACTTTATATAAATCGAACTGCGAGGCATTTAAATTAATTGAAATCTTCTTTACAATCACTATTTTACATCATGGTTTCTCTATATGTGCTTGCTTTTCTTCTAACTTCACAACTTTCATCTGCTTCTTCTCTTATTCACCATGACTTTTTAACCAGTAGACAAGCCGCAACCAACGAAACATCCATCAGTGACTTTGTCAGTAAACTTAGCCTCGAGAAATCTGAAGCCGAAACTCTGCTCGAGACTCTTCAAGATGATAGAGACGTGGAAGCCTTCCTCGCGGGCAAGGAATATGACAAGTCCCAGCTAGCCAGCCTCTCATGCGAGACCCTCAAGCAGACTTTCGGAGAGCAGGTAGTCGCGTCGGCCGCAACCGAACAGGTCATCCAAGAAAGCTGGTCAGTTGCTTCCCATGCAGACACAGTCCACTGTTTACAAACTCACATCGGTCAACAGGTCAGAAGCATGCTGGTTGATCCCGACTTGCATCATTATCCCGGAGACTGCGCAGAATGTCTCTGAGACATTAATAATCGTGAACTTCTTCAAGACCAAGTTTGCTGTCCGTAGCGGCGGCCATTCTCCCAATCCAGGTTTCTCAACACTTTCCGAGCCGGGTGTTCTGATCGACATGCAAGATCTCGACCAGGTTACAATTAATGACGATAAGAGCATTGCAACATTAGGTCCCGGAGTTGCATGGATTGACGTCTATAAGGCTCTGGACCAGTATGGCGTGAGTGTTGTTGGGGGCCGTGGTCCCACAGTCGGAGCTGGTGGATTTATTCTTGGAGGTTTGTATACCCATCACCCCGAAACTTATATCGGTAATAATGATTAACGGAGAATAGGCGGATACTTTCATTGGGCCGGCAAATATGGTATGGCTGCAGACAATGTCAAGGATTTCGAAGTGAGTTTACTGACTGCTGATTGCACCTTGAACCACCAAGACTGACATTCATCCAAGATCGTGCTAGCCGATGGGACTATCACAAACGCGAACGCGGAAAAAAATACCGATTTATTCTGGGCACTCAAAGGCGGAGGACCGAACTTTGGTTAGTGATCAATCGAACAGTCCGCTTGGCTTGCCCACGCCTTCTTACTTACTTGGCGTACTACAGGCATCGTAACCAAGATGGAACTCTATACCGTCCCAATCCGGAATATTTGGTACCAGCTCGGAGCGTATAGTTCCAAGCAGGCTCCCGCGCTCATAGACGCCTTCGCCAAATGGCAAAAAGAGGGAGCATCTGACACGAGAGGCACGGTCGGCTTTGTCATTGGCCTCGAGACAACGATTGTTGGCCTTTTCTGGTCAGAGCCTGCCGTAAAACCAGAACCATTTGCACCTTTCTACGATATCCCTCAAATTGAGCCTGCCGGGAAGCCTGCCAATAGCACGCTGATACACCTCACGAACCAGCTGGCATTCGTTGGTGGTGACGGGTCGGCGAGGTAATCCTCTTCCACTTATTTTCTTTCCTCAGGAACTTCGGCTGATGAACAGATAGACATGATTATCGCACCGTGACCACGAAGGTCGATGTCGAGTTGTATAAGGATGTCTACGAGTTCTGGAAACCGAAAGCGCAAGCGGTTCATGATACTACTGGCGCCAATGTGACCTTTGTGTTCCAGCCCGTGCCGAAGTCTGTTGCTGAGGCAAGCAAGGAAAAGGGAGGAAATCCAATGGGTATTCCAGTGGAGGGCCAGATGTGTAAGTTGTTTTTTTGCGCCCCCTCACTTCACTGGAACGTAGACTTACAGTCCTAGGGTGGAGCACCACACTGGAATGGACCGACGCAGCAGACGATGACACAGTGAGAGGCCTCTCCATCGAGACAACGGATAAGTGGGAAGAGCTTGGTAAAGCTCGTGGCTTGTACCTGCCATATCTATTCATGAACGATGCCTCTCGGGATCAGAACCCCCTGGCTTCTTACGGAGAGAAGAACTTGCAGCGGTTGAAAGAGATTGCCGCGGAATACGATCCCACGCAGCTGTTCCAGAAGGTTCAGAACAGCGGATTCCTGCTGTCCAAGGCTTGATCCAGGAAGCAGGCGTGAGTGAGTGCGAATCGGGATGGGAAATGGCTGTTTAGAATATTGTTGGTCATCATTCATTAAACGTCTTCATTTGTATATATTCCTCGACTTTTACTGTCTTTGTCATTCCCGGTATTTCGCCTTGTTCCATATCTCCTATTTCCCCTGCTTTCTACTATTCTTTCTAGATTTTCTATAGACTCAAACGTCAGGTAGTAACCAGGCACGAGAGTGCAACCCGTGCCTATATCTAATCCTTGGCCTATCTGAAACAGTGACTTCCATTCGGCTACAAGCAATTGTCAGGCTTTGGAGAGGCAAACAAACGGCGATATCTCCCGACAGGTCCATCGCGGCGGTCCATCGCGCTGTTTGCCGACCTGACTAATCGGATCGACTCCCCTAAGGTAATCCACAAGCGAGTGGTTAATTAATACAAGCAAGCAGTCAGTCCCCACCACGGGAGATGTTAAGGAGTACCCACATAACTGTTCCGGAACACCCACAGAAGCCCCCAGCCACCTGCGCGGGCCATGCGCCTAGCTGAAACTGTCGATACATCCGAAGGCTTGTTTTTGTATGGGGTTTTCGTCGGTTGCGATGTTTTTCCGGTATTGATCTTGCTTATACAAGCCGTCGCGGTCGCGTATCGATGGTGTTGAGCCCTATGGGGAGGGGGGGAAGGGGGGGGAGCTCGGCTCGGTGATTATTTTGATCTGTCGCGTCGCGCGTCTCTGTAATCGATCAACCAATCAACCAAAATTAATCAATCAATCGATACCTGTACAGATCAGCATTTGACCGTTTTTTGTAGTTTTTGACGACTCACAATGGACCCACTGTCAACCTCCGTACTCTCGCCCTTACCCTCGCCGTCGCGAGAGCTCTTGCTCGAGCCCGTCGCCGACTCCCGGCTCGACGGAGAGTTCGACTATCAGAGCGACGTCGAGTGGTCCGCGCGCCCTGCGAGCCCCGGCAGCGAGCTCTCGGGGAACTCGCTGATCGATTCGAGTGAGTCGTCGAGCGATACTAGGGGTGATGAGCCCGCGCAGAGACTGATTGGGAGGGCACGCGACAAAGTACGACGCCAGCGTACTCATCGCGAGCCCGTAAACCTCAGCGATGTGGACCTTTCGCGACTCTGGAACCCCCACCCCCAGCTGCGCGTCGAGCGAGACCATTCGCCCCCCCCCCGGAGTCCGTATACGATACCCTCAACCAAGCGATGGACGCCGTGTATAGCTGGGCCAAGGGCCACGGTGTTCGGTATACAATCAAGGTCTGGTCTTGCGGAGGGCGTTATCGACGGCAAATGACTTGTGGTTGCTTCTGCAAGCCAAAGGACACTCGCAAATACAAGGAGAAGCCGTCAAGTACTCGGGCGGGGGCTTCGAGCGCGCGGATCGCATGCAGTTCTGGGTCGTCGCGATGAATTATACTGATCTGGAGAACTGTCAGTGGAGAGTTTTACACTGTAGGGACCGCCTATCGATCGTACACAATCATCCTCCGCAGAAGGATTCGTCAACCTTCGCGGTATATCGACGAGCGACTCGGACGCAGGAGATGCGACAAAGACTCCACGATTTCTGGCCGCTGGCCAGAGGGGCCAAACAGACGCTGCTGCTCATCAAACAGCAATTCCCAGAGTTCGCATTAGACGCGACAAGACGTGCGCAATGAGTATATGGCGTGGCAAAAACGAGAGCTGGGGACTCGTACAAAAGTTGACGTGTTAATCGAAGAGTTGACGAGAGAGCAATATCGATTCTCGTAAGTTCAACTTTCCTCTGATTTCTTGATTTGGCGCTAGCGATCAAATGGGTGGTTCTTATTGGGTCGCTTAATTAACGCTAACTAAAATAGGAAACCGCCAAACCTAATATGGTAATGCTGATTTTTGAAGTTTTGAAGTTGACGACAAAAATCACATCGATTTTCTTCTCATGATCTCTCCACTCCGCCTCTCGCTCTTTAAAGACGCCCCCGACGTTCTCCTCGATTGTACGTTCAAAACTAACAGATACGGCATGGCCTTGCTCAATTTAGTGGGCTCGAACGGCAATAATCGCGATATACACCTTGGGATCGCTCTAATGCGCAGGAACGACGAATCCGCGCTCCTCTGGGTTTGGCGACAACTCAGAGAGGCGTTCTACGCCGAGGGCATTAGAATACGCCTGTTCGTTACGGACAACGACAAAGCGGCCATCAATTCGATTAAAGCCGTGTTCGGCGACGTCAAATTGTCAATGTGTCGGTGGCACATGAACAAGGACGTCCTGGCGTACGTCCGGTCGATCCTCTCCGACGAGTTCGGCTGCCATCGCGAGGGCAAACTTTGGGTTGATAACCCCTCTACAGAGGCCTTTATGAAGCTCTATTGTAATACGTTGCGATCAAAAACGACGACTAACTTTGAATCCAGTCTCTCCGCCATCGAAAAGCTGTCCCCGCGCGCCCATTACTACCTCAATAACACCTGGTTCAATCATCACAAAGAGAAGCTCGTCGACTGTTGGGTCAACTCGGAGCTCAACTGGGGGCTTACAGCGACGTCAAAAGCTGAAAGAGCTCATCGAGTTATCAAGGAGTGGTCCAGGGCAGCCAGGCCGACGTCCTCTGGCTGTTCCGCCGTCTTAATGTGTTTTACAAGGAGCATGTTGAGTTCAATCAAGCTGAAGACCTCGCCGTCAACTCCAAGATATGCCACGATTGCCGGCATCCCAATTTTGCTCCCGTCGTCGGCAGAATAACTCGATACGCCCTCGCTCTCGTGGCCAAACAACTCGCGCGCGCGAAGGGCGAGCTGCACAAGGAGACCAGAGACCTCTCCCATCGCTCGCGCAAGAGTACAAATTATTACAATACGTCGCTCGGCATGCCTTGTTGGCATCAAATCAAGGACCACCTCGTCAACTCTACTGTTTTACAGGCCTCCGATTTTGATCCACATTGGTGGGTCGATCGAGCTCAAGCTCCGGAGATCGCGCACCTCGATCGACGGCCCGTCGAACCCAGAGTAATCAAGCCGACACGACAACAAAAAACGAGGCATACGAGAGGTGCGGGCACCCAGGGCAATCGATGAGAACCCTGTCTCCACGAGCGATTGGATGACAATAACACGTCTCCGGCGGCCGCTCCAGAGCTCATGCCCGCCCGTATGGCCTCCCCATCGACGGCTCAGCTCGCGGAGAGCTCACAGGGCAGATTTGTCGCCATTTCCCCCCGGCGAGTTGCCCAGCTGGCTCCGCGAGAGCAAATACCCCCCCCCCCCTCCCTCTTCAACTTTCCCAGCTCGGGTGCCCGTCAATAGTCCCCTCGCGGGCATCAAATCACTCCGATTCGCAGTGATTTTTCGACAGAATCGACAAATACGCCAATACCCCCCCTTGGGCCCAAGGGCAAGTTTTCAATGCGAACCGCAGTGATTTTGCGACTCAATTAACGCCAATAACCCCTCCCTCCCCCCCTCCACCCCTTCGGCTCAGCCAGCCTGGCCATATTTTCCTTATTAAACTTATCAAGGCCTCCAAAATCAATCATTTTCGAGCAATCAGCCAATACCCCCCTTTGGCTCAAACTATGAGCTCGCAAGTGACCTTTATTTCTTATCAAAATCACTCCTTTTCGAATATTTTGTCGATACTCCCCCCTTTGGCTCCCACCCAGGATTCTCAGGACTTCCGATTCTACGTCCCATCGCGAGCTTATGGCTACGCCGGGCAATCAACTTTGTACAATCGCGAGTAATATATATCAATCGGTCGATCAAATTAATCGATTCTGTACTCTCTCGCGGAGTATCAATCGATTAATCAAAACACCACAGAATCGACTTTTTGAGGATACTTTCATCGATGGCCGCGCGCCGAGGTGGCCGACCGTACGCCCCGCCTCGGTGGTACCTGTGTGTATTGTATCGGCAATACGTCGAAAACAATGAAAAACTCATACAAAACGCCCTAATATTATGCGACGGCGATATCGATTAACCGAGCTTACCTGGCCCTTGCGCATGGCCCGCGCAGGTGGCTGGGGGCTTATGTGGGTGCTCCTTAACACCTCCCCGTACGCTTGGGAGTAGAAATGAGACTGCGGAGTTCGAAAGTCCCGGGTTCCGGATTTGTAAAGATCCTAGTAAGAAGCTGCATGTCGGAGTTGCAAGGCGGAGTTAGGATGAAGGATGATGTTGCGCGTTGGCTATGTATGTGATGGAATGCCACATGCGGGGCTTTAGGGGCTGAGCATGCAGCTGACTGCACATATTAACTGTGAAGAGGGGTCCTTTATATATAAGTTGACAGTTCCTCAGCACTTGTGACATTGAGCAGTCTTCGAAGCCGTTCTTCTCTTAGACCTTTAACCAGTTCAAAATGCCTACCACCGTTGTTGTCGGCGCCTCGCGCGGAATTGGGGTATGTATATGAAACTACATCCTTCATAGCAGGGCATCTCTACCCTCAAAATATAAAGCGAAAGCTAACGCCTCTAGTACCAATTCATCCAAACCCTCGCCGCGGAAGGAAACACCGTGATTGCCACCGCCCGCAATGTCGCCGACCTCGAGGGCAACGTGAAAGCCGACAAGATCCCAAACACGCACGTAGTCCAAGCCGATCTCACGTCCGCGGACTCCCTGATAGCCGCCGCCAAGGCCACATCGTCCCTCGTCAACGGCCAAATCGACCACCTGCTCATCAACGGCGCCTTCCTCTCATCGACGGGCGGTATGAACCCCACTGATTTCGCCGACAAGGCCGAGCTCTTCCTCGAGGAGCTCAAGAAGAGCGTCGAGGCCAACATCGCCGGCCCCCTCTTCGCGATCAACGCCTTCCTGCCGCTCCTCCGCGCCGGCAAGGAAAAGCGCGTGACGTACATTTCCTCCGGCGTCGCCTACGTGCCCGAGACCATCGACACGCGCATCGCGAACTCGGTGCCCTATTCCGTGAGCAAGGCGGGCGGGAATATCGTTATTGCCAAGTTTGCAGCTGAGCTGCAGGACGAGGGGTTTACTTTTCTGAGTATTGCGCCCGGCGGGGTGGCGACGGAGGCGATGACGGACATGTCGAAGTGTGAGTTGTTTCTTTTCTTTACTTTATCTTGTAGAGGTATGGCTGTGTTATGTAGGGGTTATATTCTTGATTTTTTTTTTCAGCAGACTTAGCAGTGATACTAACAAGAATTTCCTAGTCACCGACGAGGAGAAGGCGAAGATGCAGGTCATGCTTGGCAGGATGATGCAGAAGTACCCGGAGTGGAAGGGCCTCATCTCTCCCGAGGAGTGCGTAAAGAGGATTCTCAACGTCGTAAAGAATTCAAAGGTGGAGCAGAGCGGCCAGTTCTTAAGCTACTGGGGCAACACCACTCAATGGCTGTAAACCGTAGAGCCCGGATAGGTGCTGCTAATATTATTCTGTAAGCCTGTTACCACCACGTTAATATTGGTCTTCTGCTTCATCGTTTAACACGTTGTTCCGTCGCCGGAAATAGTCGATAGATAGGTCCCGCCAGACCCTTTGGTCGATTCGATAGAAGGCCACGATTTGTCTGACGCAAAGGCGCCATTGGCAGAACTGTTCTCTAGCTCCCAGTTCGTTGCGGGTTGGCTTTGTGCAGCCATGAAATTCGCGCAATCCAGTCAGGCAACCCCAGAGTGGCAAATTTTCAGACCAGTGAAGTTCGATCAATTTCTTGACTTTCTGGTACTTGTTGTCACATGTCGCGTCTTCAGTCTCGTGTTATCCTCTAGCATGATGTCAACCATCTTTCCTGGAACGTGTATTTCCTGGGGCAAGCGGCGTAGCATCTGCAAGAAGCGGAACAACGGGAAGAAGTCGAAGTTCTTCACCTTCGCCTGGTACTTCAGTCCAGAAAAGCCTGTCCCATTCGTCCCATCAATCAGATTCGGCGCCCCGACCCTTGTCGGTGTCGTTAGTATGCCTGGTACATGGCGTCGCCCTCCCTCTTCGGTCGAGAATGACCACTACCACATCTCGCTCAAGATTTAACGACATGTAAGAGCTAGGAAAGATAGATCCTCACAGGCATTACCGCATTCTGTGATGCGCACGGTTCCAGCCTACACGATGCCTTACAAGATCGCATATGTGACCCATGTATACTTTGTATGCCGCTTTGTGGTCGTTGTAGGCTTCTTGTACGCCTTCCGAAATCTTGATATCCTTGTATTTGCTCTCAATGTAGGCGTCACCAACTTGCTCGATTTCGCTTCGTAGTCTGCTGTCTTGCCTATCAAACCGTGTTGGGGGTAGAGGAGGTGGAGGACGCCATAGATAAAACCCTCTACCATATAGGGGTGCAAATCGAGGTCGTTCCCGACGGCGTCTCTGGCAAAGATCGTTGCGGCTTTCTTCATCCTTGTTAGCTTCTAGGTAGTGTTTGTACACTATGTGGCGTACCTCAGCTGGCAAATTCAGAAAGGGAAAGGTCATTGGCTGCGCGCGATCCTCTGCTTTGCCAATGGGCTTCTTAGGTACTGCTTGGGCAGCTCGATGCTGTCTGAGAACCTTAAACCGTAGCTCCCGGCCTAGCTTTCTGTCTTCCTGGTGCGTTTTCTGTGCTTCGGTAAGGACGGGTGCTACGAACGACTTATCCAGACTCTTCAAAAATTGTATGTGCGTCCCCCATGTTGGATCTGTGAGAAAGCATGTCAGGCATCGTTCTTCTGATTTATCTCTTGGAATGCACAGTGGTAATTGTACCCTTCTCTTTGATTGTGTGCTTGCTACTTGTCTCTGTATGGATGGCACGCGAAAGAACTGTAGTTTGCTAATGCAATCAGATGTACTATTCGCAAGCAATAAGTGCTGCAATATTGGTTATATGGTCAGTTGAAAGAGTTTGTGGAGCACGACTAATCTCAACAGGAGTCATTCACTCGCCTTGGAGATATCATGCCGAATATAAACATCGAAGCGGAGGAAACCTCGATTTTGTCCGAATTGAGAAGACCTTGGACGGTACAAGACACCACGAGTTCTCAAGACCGCAAAACAGATGATTTGGTTCGAGGAAGAGACCTATGGACTGGTGAATTGAAGAAGTTTCTCCACAGGAAGGGCGCGATCGTCATTGGAGACGTAGACCCTACAGATGAAAGTGACTACGGTAGCGACGATAACATTGGTGATTTAGGCAAAGAGGCCAGCGAGTGCGTTGATAGGACTCAAAGGCTTCACCGTGCCGTTGGCACCTCTCTTTGCAAAAAGGAGGAAACCTTCCCCTTTCTTGAACTACCACCGGAGCTCCGCAATTCGATCTACGGACTGTATCTCGCATACCACGAGCTGGAACGCGCAAGCCAGCGTTGTCGCCAACAGCCACAGAGATACGAACACAAAGGAGGATGTTGGGCGAGACGCTCCGCGCTGCCTCGATCCGACTCACCGACTCGAAGGCACGCGTTACGCGAAGCGGGACGCCGAAACTTGCTCAACGACATCAGCGATGATCACACCAAAGAGAAGGAGAAGGAGAATTCGTTACGACTGGAGCACGTGGAGCTTTCAATCAGTATAAGTCAAACCATGATGTCGGTGCCTCAGGCAGCCCATCTATAACGCCCTATCACCGATTACCTAATTAGGTCTAGTGCCCACTATATAGGCACAGATTTCTCTATAGATTTTAATCTATGCCTTTTACACTTACCTAGCTCGCCTATAGGTTATAAGCCTAGAACCGCCTCTACTAAGCTTTTAAAGCGCATTAAATTAATTTTACTGTTAACGTAACAACGTTATTACTGCGTTTATATAAATAGCGCGTCTCCCTTATTATAATTACTACGTAGTTATAATTAAAGCGCCTATTATAACTATTCTTAGTTGCCTGCTATAATTAAAGCCTTAGGCACCCTTTTATAATATGTTATTACCTATAATAACTGCTGTTTATAGTATTACGCTAACTCTTACTACTAATAGCAAGAACTATTACGAGTAGTTAAAGTAAGTTAATAACTAGGCGATTAGCAAAGACGCCCTTAATATCCTTATAGGCACCCTCGCCCTACCTAATTATAATATAACTACCTATTAAACCTATAAGCTTAGGGACTCTATTATAACTCCTGCTATAAATAGTAACGCTATGCTTACCGCCCTTAGAATAGCTAAGAACTATAATAAAGTTATACGCCCGCTTAATAAAGACTCCCGCCTTAAGAAGGAGCGCGACTAGGCGGCTTATATCTCTTAGAAGGCTAAGGATGCTAAATTATAGAACGCGATAATTACTACTACTAATTTAACTTATTATCTAACGCTTAACACTCTTATAATAGCGTTAGCGATATAGTTATATCTCTAAGCCGCCTACGCTCTTACAGGAAGTAATAACGTATGTACAGCTTAGAAGAATTTTATTACTCTTACTACGGGTAACTATTTAACTATCTATAAGTACGTCTATAAATTTTAAGCTAACCTTGCTAACGTTAAGTAATAAGGTGTAAGCATCTTCTACTATAAGACTAATAAGGCAGGTGTTATTACTAATAATAACTTAATAACTAAAGAGCTTATAATAATTTACTTCCTCTAGAGCCTTAAAAAGGTCCTACCTAACTAGGTTAAAGCCCGCTATAATAACGCTTATAATAGTATAACCTAATCCTTTAATAATCTTACTACGGCTCTTAAGGATTACCTTAATAATAAGCTAATAGATCTAGTTAAGATCTTTGTTGCCTGCGTTTACTATAAAGAGGAGGAGTAAGTAAATAAGCGTTGTTAACAGCAACACTGTAATAGTAATAAGTCTAAGTTAAAGATGCCCTTTAATACTAATAAGCCTACGTAAGGCTTGCGTCTACTAAAGGAGTAGTGTAATTACTACTAACGCGAATATATTAGTAGCACGCTAAAGTGCTAGGTTAAGTTTCCTTATCTTATTCCCCCTAATATAAAGGATAAGTAGCGTGGCGGTAAGAAGGCGGATAAATCCTCTACCGCTAACGTCGCTATTATAGTAATAAATAAGATATCTTAACTATAGCCTATAAACTTTAACAGCTACGCCTTTATTAGCATTGCCGCGACTACTATCTCTAGTAATATTTTAAAGAAGGCAGCTGCGGATAAGTCCTATTACAATTATACCTGCTATAATACTGCTACTAATGTAGTTATTCTTAATAACGCTACTAAGTTTACCTGCCTTTAAGTAGTAAACATAGTTATTAACAGCGTAGGTAGTACTACCCGCATTTAATAAGGCGGCGTAGCGACCCTTAAGGTTATTCGCGCTAACGGCGAGGTTATTCTTATTATCTTAAATAACGCTCTTTATAACCCTAACTTTATTACTAACATAATCCTGTAATGCGTCTTTAAGCGTAAGGGTTACTACTATTACAGCGGTAAAGATAAGCTCTATACGCCTAAGAGTAATAAGTTAGCCTACCTACTAGAGATTAATAGTATTCTTAATTTTCTTATAGTTAATAACAAGTCTAATAGCCCTTTAGCTATTACCTACGCTGTACTTTATGCGACACGTTCTAGCGCTTTAGCTATTACGTCTTATCTGCTATATATTTAGCATAAGATCCTTAGTTACGCTAATATTAATATAATTAAACGCCTTGCGCAAATAGTAAATAGTATAGTTATTATAGATACTAAGCCCTTTAACTATAAGCCTTATAGACTATCTAAGTTAAAGCGAGTTATCTTACAACGCCTATAAGATTATCTAACGAAACTACTAGGTATAATTAACGTAGACGTAGTTAGCCTAATTACCTTATAGGGTAATGCTAGTAAGATCTACTTTATGCTTATTATAGATTATTACTTACGCTATTAGTAAATCTACTTCTTTAACTCTTATACTACTCTAGGCAAACAGCTTTAGAACTTTATTAAGGTAATAGATGTCTACTATAGGCTTTACGTACTTATAATACGCTTTAATAAGGTAAAGAAGTTTTTAAGTAAGCGCGCTCTTAACACGTACGCTAAGCATAATATAATAATTAAACTGTCTCCCTCCTATAATCCTACCCGTAATAGTGGCGCTAAGATATTAAACACTATTATCCTCTTTTAATTGCGCTTAGTAATAAATAGTTCTATACTACTATATAAACTTTAGCCGCACTGCGTTAAGTATATAGTAAAGGTTATAAACTATACGCTTACGTCCGCTATTAAAGATAATATAACTCTAATAAAGATCTAGAATTAAGCTGTTAGTGTTATAAACTCAATACTAAACGTTGCCTTCTTTTAGGCGATATAGTATGCTAGGATACGTTTACTAATCTAAGTAAACGCGCGTTACCTCTAAGAAATATAATTAAACTGCGTACTACGCCTTCTTTATTAGTCTTAGTAGTAAGAGCCTTTATAAAATATACGTCCCCTATAAAGACGCTGTTATTATTACAGCGCACGTTAAGTTTAATAAGTATAGCTCTCTGCTAATTATACTAACTAGCTATTTTAGTTCTCTACCTAATAAGCTACTACTTGTAATCGCTAACGACGATAATAGTAATAAGATAGCTCTAGACCTTCTAATCCTAGTTTAACGTCCTCTATCTAAATAGGAGGATCTAGGGGGTAACGAGGACGTAGAGGGGCCTAACGACGTTAATAAAGACGCTACGTTTATTATAAAGGTACCTGCCGCGCGATACTATAAGATCTCCGCTAGTTATAATAAGGACCTTATACTACCTTCTAGCTAGAAGCGTAGTTATAAAGGCGCGGTAAAGACACTTACTGTCTTTAGTACCCCTGCCTTTTAGTACGCCCTTGCTATAGCTGTAATTAAGTCTTCTATTAGCTCTCTACTATCTAGCTTACCGCTAGAGCTAAAGAACTATAAAGAGTTTAAGTCTTACTTATATTATAATAGTTTTTAGGTTATAATAGACACTAAGTATATTGCCTTATTAGATAATAAGACATAGCGTCCCGCGACGGCTAAAGAAATCGCGACTTATAAAGCTATTCTAGCATAATAGGTCTATAACTATAAGGGGAACGTAGAGGAATACCTTCTTAAGCTAAAGGCTTGCATAGTAGCTTATAGTAACTTTTAACTAAACTCGCCCTTCTATTATAACGTCTATAGTTACGTTGTCTGCATTATAACGCTCTACGTGTTACTTATAATAATTACTTATTTTAACTAGAAGTGCAAATAAATTAATATAGTTACTGTCTATCTTAACGCCTATCTTAAGGACGACTAGGTAGTACTTTTTAAGCTTCTACTAGGTTATGTAAGAGCTAAGTTAGTTATACGCCTTCTTTATAGCATATATAGCCTCCGCGAGAGCGCCTATCTCTAGTATAAAGACTTAAAAGCGTCTCTCTTTAACCTAGGCTTTACCCTAATTAATGCAGATTCCTGTGTGTTTATTAATTACGACACTTCTACTATTATTATTATCTACGTAGACAACTTGCTACTTATTATAAAGGACACAGTTGCTATGCAGGCGCTTAAAGCTAAGTTACTATTTTATTATAAATCTTAAGATCTAGAACCTCTCTTCTTCTACCTAGAAATATGTATTTACTGTAATAGATCTACTCGTATAATTACGCTGTTTATAACCGCGTATTTTAAGCGCCTTATAAAGGACTACTACCTTAAAGATACTAACCCTACCTATACGCCTCTTCTAACGTTAGTTATTACCTTTACCTTATAAAAGGAGTCTAACATGTCTAAGGCGTAATAATAAGCGTACTAATTACTTATTACTAAGTTATTATATCCTATAATAATCTACCGCCTAGACGCCGCCTAGCATGTTAACTTTATAGCGCAATTTTGCGAGTTATCTAATAAAGGCGTAATTTAATACCCTTAAGCGCCTAATTGTCTACTTTAAAAGCTATCTAAACTACGGCATTAAGTACGCTACTAGCGATTAATATAAGCTAAAGTTTTATAGCTTTAGTAACTCTACCTTTGCTAATAACCTTAAGCGTAAGTCCTCCGCTAGATACGTCTTTAAGATAGCTAAGGAAGTTGTCTTATTTAAGTCTTATTATTAGAACCTTATTACGTTATCTATAACGAAGTTAGAGTTTATCACCCTATCTAAGGCTGCTAAAGAAGCTATATAGCTTCGCTATCTTCTTTAATAACTAGGTTATAATAGTAATAACGTCTAACCTGTTAAGTTATATAGTAGCTGCTAACCTGCCGTTTACCTTATCTACTTAGATAGTTACTATAAGCGCATAAAGCATATTAACATCTATAATAAGTACGTCTGCTAAGAACACTACGCGGGCTGTATTTACGTCTTCTATATCTCTAGCATAGAGATAGTTGCAGACGGTCTTACTAAGCTGCTAGACTAGACGCTTTACGCCTAGTTTGTTACTTATCTTAGTCTTATTAAGAAGGATCTAATTAATAAGGTAAACTGCGTTTAATTTAAACTAAGAATACCTATAAAGGGACCCTTAGCGTAGATTCACCCCTATAGGGACCTCTAGAGGGCCCTAGTGCGCCAGGGAGCCTTTTAGACCTATATAGGTGTCTCTCTCTTTATATTTTCTACTTGCGGCTAATAGGGCATTAGGGGGTATGTTAGTGCCTTAGGCAGCCTATCTATAACGCCCTATTACTGATTACCTAATTAGGTCTAGTGCCCACTATATAGGCACAGATTTCTCCATAGATTTCAATCCATGCCTTTTACACTCACCTAGCTCGCCCACACATGACATGGACCTGGATCGATGATGGCACGAGCGCCACCACCTGAACTGGGAAGTCCCAGTGAACGCCAGAGGCAATCTGTGCGACAACCTACCGCCATTATGCCTCGTCAACCGACAACTTTTCGCCGAGGTGTTCTCTCTGTTCTATCCTCATGTGGAAGACTATCCATCATGGGTAGTAAAGACGTGAGGGAGAAGTTGAGTTGGTTAATTGACTATAGAGAGGGAGGACTATATATACTGTCACGGATAGTGGAAGCTTGAGGAACTGCATTGATTCTGGAGAGCTGGTCCAAGAGGCCGCTTTTGTACCCCTCTTCTCATCCGGAACCTCCGGATGCGGGACTCACCTTGAAACGTCCGGGGTCCTACATATAGGGCTACAACCGTCACATATACGCTACATGAGACGACAGGGGTAGTCGAGCTAGCCGTAACACACCCCTCTAGCTTGAAATGCTGTGAATTGAAACAATTTGATGAGGATTTGAAGCTCGCGTATTACCCAAATAGGAAATCAGTGACAGCGTCGCTGGTGTTAAGGTTCTGGTCGAGGCCGTCCCCCCCACGTCAGTGAGCAGTGTTAAGGCAAAACAAGGAGAAATAAAAGCGATGCAAAAAGGAACGTCGCCAAATAGAGCGGGGTCAACCGGAGGGCAGACACCCTGCCAGCTCCCCTCCCGTCTTGTCTTAGTTGCGGGTTAAGGAGGGATGCTGCACTTAAGCATCCTCGGTTTTAGGGCTGTCATTGCCCCTCGTGTGAGCACTAATAAGATCGGTAATATCTCTTAGGCCTAGCTAATGTGTGAAGTAAAGATGCTTTTATACTAATAGTAGCTTAGTAAAGCTGTTAGCAGGCATTACTAAGGTAGTAATCTATATAACGTTAACTTAGTGTCTCTCTACTACCTAATAGAGCTACATTTAATATATATTAAGGTACTTTAGCTTTATCTAAAGCTTCTTAGTAGCCTTATTAATAATACTTATAGTCTATTAATTATTATAGTAAATTATTAGCTTAATATTAGAATTATATAACTACTTTAGTATCTTCTAGAAACTTAGCTAGCTCCTATAATAATTTATTTTAGCTAGTTTATTAGGTTAGATATTTCTAGATATATTTTCTTTTAAAATAGTACATTCTGTTACGAGCCCAGGCTTCGCCTATGCTTTAATTAGAATAGGGATAAGCTCGTGTTACGACCAGTAGGTCGAACAAGCGGCAAGAACAATAATTAGTTACGTACCTAGGCATCGGCAAGAGGTACTAAGATACAACTACTAATTATTTATTATATCACGTAATTAATAGCCGCGCTAAGAACTATTAATAGCTTTAGTAGGAACTATCGCGACTATTAATAGTCTTATAGCTAACTATTAACACCTAAACTATGTATATATAGGAACAGCAGGAACCCCCTTAGTTCCTAGTGTTTAACTTAGTTAATAATCTATTATTTAGATTCTATTAAGCATAGTTAATTTAATAGTTTTATAACTTTAATACTAACTATTCTATTACTTACTTACGTAATTAACTACCTCTCCCCTGTTATTACTTCTACCTAAGAACTAACTTACCCTTATAGGACTAGCTACCCTATAAGAACGTAATATATTAAACACCCTTAATATAGGTAACTTTAAAGGTATTACTATAGTTACTAACTCTAAGAATAAGGTAGCTAAGCTAGACCTATACTATAGAGACTGTAATAAACTTAAAAGATAAATCCTTTAACTTAAACTCTACTTTTATGTCTTAGAACCTAAAATAGAGGGTAAGAAGAAAGTTATCCTTATAGTATTATACTTATAAGGCGAAGTAGCTACCTAGATCTAACTATACCTCTTAAGCTACCTAGCTAAGGAAAATCGCGAAGGCGACGCTATTAACTAGATTATTAAAGACTATAAGAACTTTTAGAAAGAACTTAGGCAGCTTTTTAGTATTACTAACTAAGTACCTCTTACTAAATAAGCTATATAGTAACTCTAATAGACGCATTCTATTACTAATTACGCTATATATTTTAAGAAATACGCTATGTAGCTTAACTAGGAAGAAGTACCCTTAATAGTTATATATAAGTAAGGCTTAAAGCTAAAAATCTGTAAAGAGCTACTATGCTTTGGAAACCTTATTACCTCTCTAAAGGATCTTTATAAAGAATCTATTAGAATTAATGCTAAATAGTATAAGTTATATTAAGAACTGCGCTAATAAGGATAGAAGCTATGCCCTAGCTTTAGAAAGCTACCTAATAGCTACCTAATAAAGCCTTAAGCCTTAGGTAGTTAACTATAACGCTACTAATATAATAATTATAGTTATTAGCTAATAGAAGAAATCTAGTATAACTATATAGAAAAAGGGGAAATAAGAGGACTAGGCTTTTATAAGCTATACTAGCGTAACTCTAGAGAATCTCTAATAGGACTATAGTCTTAAGGAGCAGAGACGCGTAAGTGCTTTATATATAGTAGGCCTAGCCACCTTATAAAGAACTACTACTCTAGGAATAAAGTTAAGTAACAGCTAAATATTATATCTAAGAAAAAATAGGAAATAAATAAAGAAGAAGAATAGAACGTAATTAGCAAAATTAAAAGAATTAACCTAGAAGCTATAGAACGCCTAGATACCCTAGATAAATAACTCTATAAGGATCTAGAAGAACTTAATAAAGATAAAGAGCCCTATTACCCTATCTAGCGAGCGCTAACGCCGCATCTAGATATAAAGAAACCTTACCTAGGCACGCCTATAGTATAAGACTTCCTTAAAGAGTTTAAGATATAACTACGCGATAGAGATGCTCTACTATATAGGATTCTAGAAAAGAAACCTAAACTTATAGAAGAAAATAGAGGAAGACTTTACGTAGTTACCTAAGAGATAGAAGATACTATAAAGTATAACTATAAGTATTAAAATAAAAAATAGAAGTATAATAACAAACTACTAAACTATTAACTATACTATTACGTTAATATACGTAACTCTAAGTATAAAAGTATAAGCTATATAATATACGTAGACGACTACTATAAGGTATACTACGTAGATAAAATTAATAGAAGCTACTTCCCTAGAGCTAGATATTAATATAAGTAGAAATAGTTTAACTACCCTACAGACAAATGCGATAAATACCTATAGAATAAGCGTGAAGCATAGTACTTCCTATAGAAAACTAACGCGGAAAATATAGTATACACCTTACTTATAGATAGCATCTGCATCTAGGATAAATAGCAAAACTGCCTAGAAGCGATGTGTAAAAAGTATTACTATAAGAAAGAAAAGAATAGTTTTTACTTACACCCTCTAGTATTTGCTATATAAATTAATTCTAGATATAGTATAAGATATAAACTACGCAGAG